>CM033643.1:147332809-147469493 GCA_019512145.1 Engystomops pustulosus
TATGGGCACAGCACAGTACTACTACTCCTGTGCTGTATACATGGGCAAATGACAGTACTACTACTCCTGTACTCTATATATGGGGACAGGGCAGTACTCTACTCTTGTACTGTATACATGAGCACAGGACAGTACTACTACTCCTGCACTCTATATATGGGGACAGGACAGTACTATTACTCTTGTACTGTATATATGGGCACAGAACAGTACGGTACTTCTCCTGTACTGTACATATGGGCACAGGACAGTACTACTACTCCTGTACTGTATATATGGGCTCAGGATAGTATCACTACTCCTGTACTGTATATATGGGCACAGGACAGTACTACTACTCTGGTACTGTATATATGGGCACAGTACTACTACTCCTGTACTGTATATATGGGCACAGGACAGTACTACGACTCCTGTACTGCATATATGGGCACAGTACAGTACTACTACTCCTGTACTGTATATATGGGGACAGGCAGTCTATACTAATCCTGTATGTATATATGGGCACAGGACAGACTACTACCTTGTACTGTATATATGGCCACGACAGTACCATAACTCCTGTATGATATGGGCACAGGACTAATATTAATCTTGAATGTGTATATGGGCACAAACAGTACTACTTATCTGTACTGTAATATGGGCACGAACAGTACTACTACTCTGGTACTGTATATATGGGCACAGGACAGTACTACTACTCCTGTACTGTATATATGGGCACAGGATAGTACTACTACTCCGTTACTGTATATATGGGCACAGAACAGCAGTACTACTCCTGTACTATATATAGTACCAGTACCATAACTCCTGTACTGTATATAGGGCACAGGACTATACTATTACTCTTGAATTGTGTATATGGGAACAGAACAGTACTACTTATCCTGTACTGTACATATAGGCACAGAACAGTACTACTACTCCTGTACTGAATATATGGGCACAACACAGTACTACTACTCCTGTACTGTATATATGGGCACAGACAGCATACTACTCTTCTTATTGTTACTATATAGTACCAGTACCTACCTCGGACTGTATATATGGGCACAGGACTATACTATTACTCTTGAATTGTGTATATGGGCACAGAACAGTACTACTTATCCTGTACTGTACATATGGGCACAGAACAGTACTACTACTCTGGTACTGTATATATGGGCACAGGACAGTACTACTACTCCTGTACTGTATAATGGGCACAGGATTAGTACTTACAACTCCGTTGATGTATACTATGGGCAACAGAACAGCCAGTATACTCCTGTCTATATAGTACCAGTACATAACTCCTGTCCTGTAATATGGGCACAGGACTATACTATTTACTCTTGACTTGTGTATAGGAAGCAGACAGTACTACTTATCCTGTACGTACCATATATGCACAGGAACATTACTACTACTCCTGTACTGAATATATGGGCAACACGTACTACACTCTGTACTTATATATGGGCCACCTCACAGTACTACTATACTCTGGACTTATATATGGGCACAGTAAGTACTATCACTATTGTATGTACTAGGGCCGAACAGTACTACTACTCCTGGTACTGTTATATATGGGCACAGAACAGTACTACTGCTACCTGTACTGTAATACGGGCACAGCACATTACTCACTACTCCTGACTGTATATATGGAACACAGCTCTAGTGCTACTCTGTACTGTCTATGGCACGGGATGTCTACTACTCCTGTACTGTATATATGGGCACAGCACAGCACACTACTCTGTCTATCTATATTGGGCACAGGACAGTCCACTACTTCCTGTCCTATTCTATAATATATATATGAGGCATATGACATACACTACTTACTGCTCCTGTACTGTATATATGGGCACAGCGCTACTACTCATGTACTGAATATATGGCACGGCCATACTACTACTCCTGTACTGTATATATGGGCACACCAGTACTACTACTCTACTCTTGTACTGTATATAGGCAGACAGTACACTACTCACACTCCTGTACTGTATATATGGGCACAGCACAGTACTACTACTCTTGTACTGTATATATGGGCACAGGACAGTACTACTACTACTACTCCTGTACTGTATATATGGACACAGGACAGTACTCTTACTCCTGTACTGTATATATGGGCACAGCACAGCACTACTACTCCTGTACTATATATATGGGCACAGGGCAGTACTACTACTACTCCTGTACTGTATATTGGCAAGCACTACTCTCCTGTACTGAATATGGCACAACAAACTACTACCTGTACTGTATATATGGGCACAGCACAGTACTATTACTCTTGTACTGTATATATGGGCACAGAACAGTACTATTTTCCCTGTACTGTACATATGGGCACAGGACAGTACTACTACTCCTGTACTGTATATATGGGCTCAGGATAGTACCACTACTCCAGTACTGTATATATGGGCACAGGACAGTACTACTACTCTGGTACTGTATATATGGCACAGTACTACTACTCCGTACTGTATATATGGGCACGACTACACTCTTAACTGAATATATGGGACAGACAGTACTACTACTCCTGTATACTGTAATTATGGAGCACAGTACAGTACTACTACTCCTGTACTGTATATATGGGCACAGTACAGTACTACTACTCTGTACTGATATGGGCAACATGACGTACTACTACTTGACTCTTCCTGTACTGTATATATGGACACAGGACAGTACTCTTACTCCTGTACTGTATATATGGGCACAGCACAGCACTACTACTCCTGTACTATATATATGGGCACAGGGCAGTACTACTACTCCTGTACTGTATATATGGGCACAGCACTACTACTCCTGTACTGTATATTGGGCAACAGCACTACTACTCCTGTACTGAATATATGGGCACAGCACAGTACTACTACTCCTGTACTGTATATATGGGCCTGAATTTGATTCAGCATTACCCCCTGTGTGTTCCCAATGTGGCATCACATAGAAGGTACTGTACTATATAAATGGTAGTCTCTTTTGCCCACTTTGATGGCAATTCTTTCTGTCATGGTGCTCTTTCTCGGGGCAGTTTAACACGTTCTTGAGATTCTCCCCAGAATGTATTAATGAGAGGCCAAAATACAAGTAAATAAAGAATTGATGAAAAGGAAACTTCATCATCGTCTTCATGTATAAAGTACAATCCTCACCACCATTTAAGGTCTTTTGTATGGAGAAATCCAGCTGAAGCCCCAAGAGGTCGCTGGTGTGGAAATAAAGACAACTCGGAAGAGAATGTGGGGGGAAGGGCAAGGCTGAAAGGCGAAAAATGAAAACAACTTTCTTCCTATTTTGCACGTTACAAGAGAAAACGCCAAGCCTCCTGTGTTACAGAAGGGGAATGGGAGGTAACGTGATAGCCCCCGTAACCTGAGGAGACAGCAGCCCAGCTTGCCTCACGCTGCCCTGCAGTAAGGGGAGCGCGGGAGAGCAGTCAGGACGGGGGGAGGAGGAGGGGCGAGCAGCGGGCAGGCAGCATAGCCCGGAGAGATAGCAGGGCAGCCGTACACATCAGCAGAGGTCAGCGCGCAGCACCACACACACGCAGTGGTCGGCCAATGGAAGGAACCCATCTCCTAACTTCTTCTGAGGCTTCTCCCAAACTCTGCCTCCAACTTCTCCAATGAGCCAGAAGGCAGCAGCAGCTCTTGTCTTCTTCAGGCGGATGGGTGAGCTCTTCCTGCCGGGCTGTGTAAGGAGGAGACGATGAAGAAGACCACTAACAATAACCACATCAGCCATCATGTGTACGGTGTCCCGGGTATCAGAGGCTGGCTTCCCAGGTTATCTCCGCGCTGCTCACTGCGGGACTATGGCTTGTGCATGGCCACTCTGCTGCTCTTCTGCCTGGGCTCCCTCTTCTACCAGCTGAACGGAGGACCCCCGCAGCTTCTGCTGGACCTGCGCCTCTACCTGGGTAAGTGCCATGTGTACATGTGCCAGGCAGGAATGCAGGACACCTGCAGCACAGAAACTTCCTGCCCGGGGCTGGTGCCTGCTGATCACTTGTCAGATGCACATGGTGAGGTGTATCATGGAGGGATTGCCTGCTTATATCTCTGGGGAGATTACAGAACCGTCATATCTGGCAGGGAGAGCTCCATGTCAGTGCTTGTCATCAGCCTGGATGTGGAAGGCATATCCAGTGCTGGGAATTCTGAGCCTTCCTAATGTATGTTACCATATTTAAAGGGACTATCCACCTTTCTAAAAGTGTTGGCTTATCCTGTAAGACCTTGCCAATCCCTGAAAAAGTGCGTCTCCAAGTATTATTTACATGCTGTAATTCTGTTCTTTCTTTGTAGCCTTGTCCCGTGGTCAGTACATAAAACCACCACTGTAAAATCAGTTTTAGTAAGGTGGATTAACGCTTCAGGTGTCACAGATGTAGACTTATTATTACAGCGTTACATAGACACAAGTAGAATTTTCCTGTATTATTTCTCTGCTCTGTCTACAAAAAGTGCATCAAAATGGCACAGGTGAAAACAACCAAAACAGGAAAAAAGGATGGTCAACAAATAGGCCATTGCGGCCATTAAAAAGAATGTAAATTGTGCTTAATACATATTTTAGTTTTATTGTTGTAGTAGCTTTTAATATATATAAAAGGTCGCCAACGATGCCTATACTATACTCTTTCCACAGTCTTATTCTTTTCTATGTATCAATTTCGGTCCATGACATGTCAGGCCCAGGTGACTTCTCACATGGCTTAATGTCCCCCCACTTTGTATCCGGCATGTTTGTTCTGAACTTTGCCTTCTAGTGCACATATATCAGATGGTGGACACCAAAAACAGAAGTTTTGTGGAGTAGCATTGTGGTAATCAGGATTATAATCCGATGTGGGTGCAGGCTTCAAGGGATCTGGCTCAAGGTCCCATCAATCAGAAATCCAAAACAGGGAAGCAGCACTCTGTAGTGAATAATGGTATTTATTTCACCTGTGGAAGAAATACAATGTTTAAGCTATCTCAAGTATAACCAAACCAAGTATATCTCAAGTATAACCAAGCCATTTTCAAGTATAACAAACAGTGATACGAGGTGGGTTTATATCCCAGTGGACACCACATGCAGTTCCCCATAGACTTGTGGATTACCTGATCAGTTCTGATCAGCTCTGAACACAACAGTGGTCCTTACACTAGCTTCACAATGGTGCTCCTACCTGCTTTATGATATTCTCCTCATTTCATAGCTGTAATAATAGACAGAGTTGATTGGCTCGTTCTGTACATTTCCCTTCTATCTAAGCCTGCCAAGTGCTTTTTACCTCCTTCTCTGTGTGAATACAGCAGGGTGCACTGCCGCCAGTACTGTGTGCTCTCACAGTCTGTATTGCTGACTTTACATTCTAGTTTTCATGTATCACAGACGGTGTTACTTACCCATTGCCACAAGAATTTGGACTCGGCTTCTGACCATATCCATTGAATTGAGGAATTAGGCAGCTGGGAAATGGTTTTGAACTGATCACTTTTCTGGAATGTAGTAATGCAGTAAGACGCTGGTAAATAAAACTGTAGGAGTATGGAAATGAGGCTTTGTTTTCTTAACTGTGTGATTAAAGGGAGCGTTTAGTGGCATAAAAGCCAGCGCTGTGTAGAGGCTGAGACAGTCGCTCTTGGTTCCATGTTTGACCTCTGCACAACAGCTGAGATTCATTACCAGCTGCGTTCTTGTTTTAGTACCAAGTATGTCAGTAGTCTGAAGATGCGGCTGTGACATTGCTCATTACTGCACATTTACTCATTGTAGATACCAAGATGCACCTATATCACTACAGCGCTCTGCTTCCTACCTATGTTCAATAACAACATTACTGTGTTCCAGTATCTGTCCATTTGATACTGTATGATGTGTTTAGTTGAAGTAGTATCTATAAAGTATCTGTTGTAGGAGGAAAATGGTTCATCTTGAACATATCCCAGGAGTTAATGCAGCGGTCGTAGATGTGACTGTCTTATCCTGATTTTGTTCCCCACAATAGGTTGGCACTACATCGTGACTTAGGATTTAACAGTGCACTTGGCTGTCAAATTGTGCCTTCTCATGTGAGCTCCATGCCCTGGACAGTCATGTTTGTAGGCATCGATTAGGATGCATAGGGCTGGATAGTCACATATCATCCATATACAGTTCAGTAAATCACTTTGTCTTTGTGCGTTTTAATGTGCTACTGCACTTATTTAAAGGCTTGGGGATATTAAAGTTGTATTTAACATGTTGTGGAATGAAAATTATATTAAGGCAGACTTTGCAGCAAATTTGTATCGCATATATTTTAACACACGGTTAGCTGCTGGCCCTTGGTTTCTATACTTCCCATAACCAACCAGTACTACCCATTTGAACAAGAACATACATATTTTGCAGAAACAAGGTGTAGAAAGAAGAAAATGGGTGCACCAGTAATCACAGCAACTTCCTTGGTGCACCGAAAAACTAGTTTACATAGAGATAAATGCCAAATTTTCTTTAAAATGACAGATTACTGGAAACCAGGAAAGATGTGTATAAGGGACCCTGCATGCAGTGGATCTCTCATCTTTCAATGGTAAATTAAAAATCCATAGACAATTGCATGCATTATATATTTACAATGCGATGACAGATGGGGACAGCACGGCGGCTCAGTGGTTAGCATTATAGCCTTGCAGCGCTGGGTTCCTCGGTTCAAATGCCATCCAAGTCAACATCTGCAAAGAGTTTGTATGTTCTCTCCGTGTTTGCGTGTGTTTCCTCCCACACTCCAAAACATACTGGTAGGATGATTAGATTGTGAACCCCATGGGAACAAGGACCGATTTGGCAAGCTCTGGGCAGCGCTGCGTAATCTGTAGGTGCTATATAAAGAATTATTAAGAATTAAGGATAGCCATGCACTATAGGTCTTCCTTGTGTTGCAGGTGTCAGGATCACAGACTGAGGTTCTGGAAGGAAGATTATCGGGTCACGCTGGACCTCCCTCTACCAGCTCTTCACCCGTCAGAGTGATTTTAGCTGCCACCGCTTGTCTTATATTAGGCTGACGAGATACCTTGCATAGATTATGCCCAAATACCATATTATACTTGCAAACAAATCCGTTAATTTAGGTAACGTCTCTTTGGAGTTATGGAATTGTTAGAAGAAGGCTCTTATTGAATTGAAATGTTAATTAATATCATAAGGGACAGCGCTTACAAAAAAAAAGTTATCATACAAAGAGGGTGACAAATTGAACAAACAAATGTATACAGTGCAAAAATCACAGTTTGATAAAAAGGAATGATACAGAACATAATACATTACATGATGTTGTAAGTCTGGTGCCTGAGAAAACAGAAATACACAATCAATCTATCAGGTAGGGATCCCCAAAGAATGATCATTTTCTATCTACAAAGTTCTACCTAAGCATGATTCTAATATACCCCTATAGCCCCTTTGCCTCTGATGACATGAAGAAAGCTAGGAGTATGCTAATTGCTTTTTCTAACTTCTAAACTATCTTTATATTATATCTTGCCATACAGGTGTTTTATAAACATGTTTTTTCTTTCATCTTTTCCCTCATGATGTACCACATGCAAACATACTAATCGTGAGGATATCAGTACTATTATTTTGGGAGTTATATAATTGGTCCCGGTTGCTGAGGGACCATTTTTTACATTGGACACAGTAACAGCAGAGAGGTGAATGGAATTACTAGGAACAGGCATGTGAAATATGAATTATGCCACATATTCCTTTGATGTGTTTGGCAAGAGGGTTTTTTTTTTTTGCTGTGACCTGGGAGATAGAGGCCACTACCTCCTGCTGACCTTGTTAATAGACATAGAGAGACTCTCCTCAACCCACAGTAATTTTCAGATAGGATCTGCGACCTGGAGATGTAGTTTTTATTGCCCCAGCATCCTGTGTGAGTAAGAATTGGTAAGGGCAGGAAGAGGAGCAGGGATATTAAGATTTAATTACGCTCAGTAACATTTTTTCTTTACTGGATGATGGATACTTTTTGTCTTTTACTGCATAGAATTTCTGTCATATCTGACATATTCAATATGAAATGCAAAGCCTGACTAACACTATGGTACAAAATAAAAGGGATTTCTTATCTCTGATCTGTCTCTAGCTGGAAGACTTACATGACTGATGATTTTTATGGCAGAATTTTTCCTGCATGTTGCTGTTATGTACAAAGAATTAAAAAAAATACCTCCCATCATTTACTAGATGTACTCCTCTCTAACAGCATGAGTACCATTCAGTTTTTGGAATCAGAGGAGTGTAAATGAGGCCTGTGGGGACTGGGTAGTGTTCAGTGCGGTCGGCCCTGTACATTGCACATGAAGGGGGTCACATGTGCAAATGTGGAGTTCAGTACAATAAAGCTTGGATTTCTTCAATGCCATCACCTCCGATATATTGCCATGTTCTCCCCCTCAAGTTTTCTTAACCAGCATAATGGTGATTGTAATAGATGTATATTTAAAGTAAAAGATCAATGTATGGTGCGTGAAAGCTAGTAAAAGTATGGAGCAGGCTTTTGGTTGAATATGTCCACAGTCGCTCAAAGTAGGGGTAAAGTGAAGGGTCTGTAATCTTTTAACAAGGTATATAAACAAGTCTCTAAACTTAAGTCTTAAGTGTCTAAATAGTTAATAATGTGGTTCAGGGCATCTTGTATAACATTTTGACACTAAAATATGCCCACATTCTGCTGTAGTCTGCATTTTATTTAGATTTGTTAACATAGTTATTATTAGAATTATTAGAACTATCATTGCAAATGCTTTGAGCATGTAGATGGTAAAATACTTTCATCTTAACTCAGGTACAGTAATTTGACGGCCTCAGAACCTTATTTTATCTGTATACCTCCCTTATTCATGCCTACTTGTTACTGCAAATGTCATCTCCCTTTCCTACAGACAAGGTTATGGTGACAGGAGCGGATTTCCAGTAATGAGGCTTCTGTGAACAGTCCTCTGTATGAGGTAAATTGCCTGCAGCTGGGTTTATTTGTCCTCCGAAGGGGGTCTGTCCACGCAAAACTTCAGACTGAGGAGGTTTGGTAGGAGCCAGGGAGATAGAGGTATGTTGCAATGCACCTTTTATTCCAGGGGGTGCGCATCTAAGGCAGTCTCTCATCCTGAAGTGGTCTTAGCTCTGATGGATGTGGCGTCCATTCAGGAGACAAAGATGAAAAACTAAAACATTTATTTTTTTTAAGGGAGAAGAAATTTTGGTGGCTATGGTGACAGCGATGCACATCTGTGTTAATGCAAACCTTTATGTATTTTGCATGGAAAGAATATCAGCAAAATCGGCTTCCTATTGGCCTTCTCAGATACTGTATATACTTGAGTATAAGCCAACCCGAGTATAAGCTGAGGCCCCTAATTTTACCACTAAAAGCTGGGAAAACCTATTAACTCGAGTATAAGCCTAGGGTGGGAAATGCATTAATCACTGCCTCCCGGTATATGGCCAGCAAGCCCCCTGTGGTATATAGCCAGACAGCCCCTGTGGTACATAGCCAAAAAGCCCCCAGTTTGCCCAGCACATAAAAAAATTAACTTACATACTCACTTTCGGGCGGTCCCCACTGCTTGGCGTGGCTCTGTGATGCTCCAGTTGCCGCGGCTCCTCTTCTTTCTTCTCTCTGCCGTCGCACACTATGAAGTAATTAGCGGCAACACACCATCACATCATGTTACAGCAGAGAGAAGAGGAGCCGCACCGAGCATCGGGAGCGCAGAAGGTGAGTATGTAAGTTTATTTTTTATAGACTTGTATACAAGCCAAGGTGTGGTTTTTCAGCACATTTTTTGTGCTGGAAACCTTGGCTTATACTCGAGTATACACGCGTGTTCTATGTATCTACAAATGGACTAATAAAGGAGCAAGCTGTTTTTATGGAGCTGGATGTTTCAACCCTTATTCTTTGACTGGATTTTTATTGCCAGCTGTAAAGTTTTGTCAAAAACTAGTAATGCTTTCTGTTCTGCTTTGTCTTGAACTTTCTGTAAATTAAATGACATCCAGAACCCATCACCAGGTTTTGGAAGCTTCAATCCTGTGTCTTAGGTTTACCAGGCCTTAGAAAAGATTTCCGGCACTCACTTGCCTGTTTGTCTCATTTAAGTGAATTGATAAAAGTGAAGTGACATCAGTATTACTTTTACATTTTTCATATGTTGTCTTGTCTTTTTGGAGTTAGACTATTTTGTTTTGTGTTCTCTTTTTTATAGAATACAGGAAGAAGATTTTATGTCAACAATGACAAAGTGCTGACTATGGAAAAATGCAGATTTTAGAATGAATGTAGTTTTCAGAATGAGGTGAAATCTCCCTTTGGGACAGCATCACATTCTTTGCAAGGATTATTCTCATAATTGTTTGCACTTTTGCAAAGAGGAAGTTTTAACAATGAGATAACGTTATCTGAAAAAAAAAATCAAAACAAAAACCAGATTGTTATTGTTAGTTTTGGTTATTTACAATGAATACATAAATGAAAGCAACATGAATGGTATCTGTGTACTGTCACCAGAGGTTGCGCTAACATTTTGCCAGAAGGGTAATAATACTCCTCTCACCGTTTTTGAGGAGTATTTTTAGCCGGGGAGGAGTATGAAATTTTCAGTAATACAAATATATAACTCCTAGTCGTATATATAGTTCTAACCCCTTCACGTTGCAGCATTTATTTCATTCATTTTTCGCTCTCCACCTTCAAAAATCTATAACTTTTTCATTTATCCTTGTACAGAGCTGTATGAGGCCTTATTTTCTATGTAACTATTCAGTGGCACAGACTATTATTTGATGCCGTGTACAATTCCAAATGTGGTGAAATTGGCAAACACCGCACTTATGTGAGCCCCAGTGTCCTCTTCTCCCTGCAGCAAGTCTTGGGGTTCCTGGCCAAACCAGCAGATGCACTTCTATGCAATCTGCCTGCAGAGAAACTATGACATCAGCAGGTGACACTGCCGCGTCTTAGTTTCTCTGCAGGCAGATCACATAGAAGTGCATCTGCCTGCCCAGCTGGGAAATCAAAGTCCTCTCTTTTGCTGTTTCATGGAGAAACAGAATGAACATACAGTATACTGAAGCAAGTAATGAAAACACCAAATATCTGGCTGCACCAGATCTACTGTAGAATCAATAGCAGCTTCAATGGAAATGCATGGGGTCGGTAACCGGCACCTGGTGTCTTGCATTTAGACAATAAAAGACACTGGGTGCTGGTTACCAATAGCGATTGGGCCGGGGCACGCTTCCGTGTGCTTTGATTTTGTTTCTAACGTCAGATTTACAATCACCAAATTTTATACAGTTGTTGCCTGTGACTCAAGGAACCTCTTAGACCACGTTTTGAGCCAGAATTTTCACCACACGCTTTCCAAAATGCACTTATTACCCACCCTATACAGGAGCCATTGTCTGCTGCTGCTGTGGCAGTGGGAAGCTGAGCCGTGATTGGTTGCTTTTCTGCCACAAGTCATTAATATGAGCTCTGACCTGTGATTGTTTACTGTAGGCAATTAGTAGAAGACAACTTATGTGTGAGGTAAGATGGATAGAGATACAGAGATAGAGGGAAATTGTCTGAGGTAAAACTGTTACAGTTGCCCATGGAAACCAATGAGAGATCACCTGTCATTTTTTGAACAGCTATACAAAAAGGAAACTAGTCTTCTGATTGGTTGCCATGGGCAACAAGAGCAGTTCTGCTCTGAAACTTCTGATAAATCCCCCCATAGACAAAGTGACAGTAAATGAGAGTGCCGGTGGCAGGCAGTCACTGCAACGAGAGTGTACTATATTTCTTGTTTATTTAATAGGTAATTTATTACACCCCTAATGAGCCTGTATAAGAAAAACATGGCATGTAGGATACATCTGACCTTGATTTCACAAATCTCTGATCCCTATATGGGCAAATTGTCATCTCTTTGGTCTTTTAGCCTAGGGACAGTTTGCCCATTGTTAGGGATAGGTTGCGGTCGGGTGGCAACTGTTTAGGACTGCAGCTCCGAGGTGAGGACTTTAGTGCAACCTAGGCCCCAGTCACAATTATAGGGTCTGGTTAGGTTTCCGCCCAGTATTATTTGTTCCTATGCACCATGAAGCTTGCATCCCATACACCCCGCCATCCTGTCTCTTCTATCCTTTTCTACCTGATTTTCTATCTGCATCCCATCTGCACCTCAACTTTAGAGTATTGCCATAGACTTACATTCCTGACCTCTTGAACATTTTTGGCAACGTTGGACATAGTCCACCAGGTATGTGGATCAGGTTGTCTGTACCATTGGTTAGTTGGTTTTTTCTCTTGTTGGTTCGTTGATTGATATCTTTTATGATTTCATTATTAAAAGTTACCTTTTATGATACTAGATTCCTAATACTGAGTAGTGAAAGTGGAGAAAGTGCAAGATAAAGTCAACATGTACTAAAGTGTGTTTGTTTTGTTAAGATAGTTATGACTCAAAAATGTCAAATATTAGAAACATTCACAATATGAACATTCCTCAAACTTGTGTTTAGTTTAAGATCATTACTTCAGGACTACATTTTTTATGCCCTTGAGCATAGATCCAAAACACTTGTAAATACAGCTTTGTGTTAAAATTCACAACATTTTTCCTGTAAATTGGGTTAAACTTAAGCGATTCAGTGTCTTAGTTCATAGTTCATCAGAATCTGTCAGAACTTCTTTCTGTGACATTTTAAAGAGCCACTGTAAAGTTTTTTTGTTTTCCACAAATGAATAGCTCTTGAGATGCAGAACAACTTTGTTACCTATATCCAGCAGTTTCTTTGCTATACCCCTCAGGTTATCTCAGTGCGACAGTAGCTGCTTCCTTTGCCTGTTCTGACATGCCCTGGAGTCCATAGTTTGCTTATCTGTCGGACTGCTGGGATGGGAAGGGGCTTCTTCTCACTGCTCACAAAGGAGAAGGGTCATGTGACAGAGCTCTCTATGTACGTAGCATGGCTGGATTTGTTCTGGACTGTGGATACAGATGTCACCTACACAAACTATTGAGGTACAAATCCCCCTAGTTCCCTTTCAGTCCCTTCATCCCAGTCTGTGGTTCTACAGATCTTTCTCGGTCTCTCTCTGCATCTCATGCTGCTCCCCTCCCCCACCTTGTCATCAGCACTTTACTACAGTACTGTGTAGATAAGGTATTAACTCTTAGTGCTCACACAGCACAGGCTATAGACTTAATGTAATGGGTTTACTTATGATTTCTTTCACTTATTACATGTCCCCTGCTCCTCCACGTGATGGAAGCTGCCAGGCTGGTCACCATATACATCCTGTATGTAAAATGTTCAGTTAAATTACTTGTGGGACACTAAATGGATCTAATGCTAAATTACTCTTAGAGATAACACAAGGCATCATGGGATCTGTGGGCAACTTGAAGGGCATAGACAGACAGACTTTAGTCTCCGCCCGCTTAATCTCTGGTGTCAAACACTTTTGGAACAGAAAATGCCATAACTTTGGAAAGAAAATGCCAAGCAGCACAATATGGGCATGGTTTTGTTTGTTTTTAAAGGGGTAATCAGATAATTTGGCAAAATCATTATAACTTTAAAGTTATGCTTTAAAAAAGTTATCATGACATTATATGTGGGGTGTCTTTGGTAACCACACACACACACTGAAAGGGTACCTAGGGCCACTGTACTAAGTGGATTCCATGCATTATCCCCCAATTGCTGAACAAAGGCTCATAATCTTCTTCTGTTCTTAGGATAGATGTTCAGTATTTTTGCAGTGATAGTAGCTTGTAATGCTCGAGAAACTCGTGATAGTAGCTTGAAATGCTCGAGAAACTCTGACCTGATATTATTTTCCCAAATAAAATGTTTAGTTGTGTTATTAACATGACCCTGTGACTAAGGTCCAGTTAAGGACATGTAACATTTGGATGCTAGATTTTAATAAGCTGTATTTTACCCTATACTACACAAAATCCCTAGGCCTTATTATCAAAATTGTCCAACAAATTGCCTTTTGTCAAATTACAACAAATCCAGGAGTTTCCTTAGGGTGGGTAATCACTATGTAATCATTTGGGGGTGCCAGGTGCTGACCATCTAATTGAAGAGAGTGTTGTGACAGTGCTAGAAAAGGCACATTTTATTAGGACCCCAAGGATTGGTTATTAACCCCTTTAATCTGCACTGACGGTCTTTGGTTTCTATGGGCGACATAACAAGTTTGACAGTTTTGATAAATTAAGTTATGGTGGATAATGCCCAAGGGTTTATCAGTATAATTAAATATTCACAGAAAAATCAGTGGTGAGTGACGCCTAGAACGTTTTTACTAAAGAAGAAGAAGAAATGATTCATTGTCTTGTAGTTAGAAGTTCGGGCACAGTTATATATTGCATCATTTTATTTTTTATAATAACAAATTTTAATTAAATAGAACATGACAGAGCCAATAGCAGCAAGCAGTAGCTTAACCCGTCTCCAAGACATCCCGACCAGCGCAGTACTATTATCACGAGTGGAGCCGGACCATACAGAATGTGTGTCAGCTGTATATTGCAGCTGACATCCAGCTGTAACACCCATTACAGGAGATTCCTCCGATGATGGGTGTTAACCACTTACACGCAGCAGTCAAGCATGCCTTTGGGTTTGGAAGCAAATTATGTTTCTGAAAAAATGGCAGTGCTACAACAAATGCGATCTTCTTTATTTTAGTTTTTCTTCAGTTAAATTGGACAAATATAAAGAAAACTATATAACTAAGCTAATCGATGTAGATGATATATTATTTTATGGTATAGTGAACGCCCCCCCTAAAAAAGAAATAAATGATGATTTTCTTTTTCTCCATACATTAAAGATTGAATGCAATTTCATCAATAAGCTAAAGCGTCCTAGAATTAAGAATTTTTTTTAAAGTATATCTCATCTGCAAAAAATCAGGCCTCATATGACAAAATAGTCCCCAAAATTTTATGGTGTTTGCCAGTGCCGAAGCTTACCATCACATGTGGGGTATTGGCATAATCAGGAGAAATTGTGGAGACTTTGTGGAGAGTTTTGGTATTTTATCCATTGTGTGTGTACATTTTTAGAACAAAAAACATTCGATTCCATTGTATTTTAAGCCCGGTAAAACACTTAAAGGGTTAAGTGAATACTTCACTCACACCATAACAGAAGTCGAGAATCTTTGAGCTATTTCACAGCACTTCGGTAAATTCATGAAATAAGGCAGCAGGTTATAAACTTCGGCCAGATGGTATAGGGCCCCAACACGGTTACATATTCTTTTCCCACAAGTGCCTGTCACATGCTTGAGATGCAGAGAAGATGAGGGATCATTTCCCCCACTTTTTTTGGTCATGTCGGGTTCTTGCCCCATTTTGGCAGGACCTACTCCTCAGTTTGGAGCCTACTCTTCTCATCCACCACCATTGTGACTCGACACGAACATACAAACGCTCTCTGCTACGATTCCTTATAATGGCGGCCCAGTCTTGCATTCCGATACTTTGGTAAAAGGCCACTCCTCCAACAATAGCCAAGTGGGTCAATAAAGTCAATGACATCATGAATATGGAAGATGCCTCCCGTCTCTCTTGGCTAACCTCTCCCCCTGGTCTGGACACCCCCAATGCACTTTTCCTGTCGTTGTACCCTGCAGCCCCTCCCCCCTTTTTTTCTCTTTTTGGTCTCATTTCTATTACTATTTTCATTATTGCTTTGGGGGGTCCTTTTTGGAGACTCTGATGGCTCCTGGGGCTCTCCCATTGCTCTGTTGCCTAAAACTATTATACACTTTATGCACAGTATTTAAATTAATTATATGTGATGTATATTGTAATTCCTGATTCGTATATCACCCATTGTGACATTATTATTGTATTCTTTATGTATACTGTTAATGTGATGTGGACTGCATAACTGGCTCCTACCTGTGTTCCTGCGACCAATAAAAGCAAATTATAAAATAAGAGGTAGTCACCTGAGATGGTCTTCCACCAATCTTGAAAGAGTTCCCAGAGATGCTTAGCACTTGGTCCTTTCACCTTTGCTCTGCGGTCCATCTCACCCCAAACCATCACGATTGGGTTGGTGACCGTGGAGGTCAGGTCATCTGGTGTAGCACTCCATCAATCTCCTTTTTGGTCAAATAGCCCTTACACAGCCTGGAGGTGTGTTTGGGGTTATTGTCCTGTCCAATTTTTAATAAATCCCCAAAAGTGTCATCATCAAAGCACCCCCACACCATCAGGCCTCCTCCTCCATGCTTCACGGTGGGAACCAGGCATGTAGAGTCTATTCGTTCACCTTTTCTGTGTCGCACAGAGACACTGTGGTTGGAACCAAATATCTCAAATTTGGACCCGACCAAAGCACAGATTCACACTGGTCTAATGTCGATTCCTTGTGTTCTTTAGCCCAAACAAGTCTCTTCTGCTTGTCCTTAGCAATGGTTTCCTAGCAGCTATTTTACCATGAAGGCTGCTGCACACAGTCTCCTCCTAACAGTTGTTGTAGAGATGTGTCTGCTGCTAGAACTCTGTGTGGCAGTGACCTTGTTTCTAATCTGAGCTCCTGTTAACCTGCGATTTCTGAGGCTGGTGACTTGGATGAACTTATCCTCCAGAGGTGACTCTTGGTCTTCCTTTCCTGGGGGTGGGGGGTCCTCATGTGAGCCAGTTTCTTTGTAGCACTTGATGGTTTTTGCAACTGCACCTGGGAACGTTTTCAAAGTTTTCCGAAGTTTTTTGGACTGACTGACCTGCATTTCTTAAAGTAATGATGGCCCCTTGTTTTTCTTTACTTTGCTGCTTTTTTCTAGCCATAATACAAATTCTAACAGTCTATTCAGTAGGACTGTGTATCCACCTGATTTCTACACAACACAACTGATGGTCCCAACCCCATTTATAAGGCTGAAATCCCACTTACCAAACCTGACAGGGTACACCTGCGATGTGAAAACCTTTTCTGGTGACTAAATCTTGAAGCTCATCAAGAGATTGCCAAGAATGTGCAATGCAGTAATCAAAGCAAAAGGTGGCTACTTTGAAGAACATAGAATATAAGACATATTTTCAGTTGTTGTACCCTGTTTTGTTAAGTATATAATTCCACATGTGTTAATTTATAGTTCTGATGCTTGCAGTGTGAATCTACAATTTTTATACCCATGAAAATGCAGAAACTTGAATGAGAAGGTGTGTCCAAACTTTTGGTCTGTACTGTATGTAGTATGTAGTTCATGACATACTAGAAAAAAATATGAGAGGATGCTTGAAAGACCATTCCAATATAAAGCAGACATTCATTAAGTTTGTAAGTTATGTTGGTGCTATGACTATGTGTTGGAAAAGTGGACCATTCCAAAAATCGAGAATTTTTTTAAATTTTTGCAAAATATCCATTTTTAGTGACACATTCAAATTTGAAAAAATGGGCCCTCTCAGGAAGGTGCAAAATGGTCATGTCATTAACGTGTTGAATTCATAAATCGATGGTTGAAGTATTTTTACCAAATGGTAACATGGGGAAAATAACACTTTTTAAAAGATTAACTTTTATTAACCATTTTTGTCTAAGGAGAGGAAGCAAAACCATAATTCTTACATAGTTCTAAATTGTCACAATGATTTTACAGTTTTCTTTGTGTCAATGTGCATGAGTTTAACAAAGTCTAGTTCTGCTTTCATCAGTTCTAGAGGAAGCACCTGGGGATAGAGATATTGCCTGAAAAGAGCTGTATGCTGAGTATGTTATGCATATGAATTATGTGGACTAGGAAAAGATAGAATCTTGTAGGACTACCTAACAGATGCTTGTTTTTTGCAGTAAAAAAATGAAGCCTGGAATTATTTTCTGATTTTGTTTGTTGCACAAAACAAGGCAGAACAGAGAATATTGCATCATTTCTTTGTGGACATTTTATACCTTGTGAACAAAACATACCTTGAGAATGCTGTAGCTACACTGATGCAGAAACATATCTTGTTTAATCCCTGAACCACGTGGTTTTGCTCAAAAAACAATTATAAAATTCAGGACCTTGGGAAAGCTGGGTGCAGACTCGCTTCCATACATTAAAGAGCTGCCTGAACTGTCCAGACAGGACTCATCAACTTGAGCTTTATGTCTAATACACAGCAGCTGGGGGATGTTGCAGCGATTGATTACTTCTGCCTGTCAGGGATAACACAGTGATTAAGTATTCTCGGCTTATTGCTTATTGCAGCCAGGACAAGGCTGAAGCAGTGAATAATTAGGGTGAGGAGAGCAACAGTCTCATTATCATAATTTTATGATTGCAATTTTAACTATGGCCACTAGGGCTTACTAATTGATACTTGATCTATGCAAGATGACAGCCCCATAATTACAGAAAGATAAATAGAAAAACAACATTAACAATCAAAATGTAAAAACAAATTAGAAAAAAGTGATAGGCAAACATTTTACTATGTGATTTTAAAAAGAAAATTGGTACAATATTCCCTTACAGGATGGTTGAAAAGCATGTACATGTTTGATCAACATCTGATCCCCATAGTTTTGTTGATGTAAATGCAATAAATACACAGGGCTGTACAGTTGGTAAGCCAACTCTTCAGTTCCCCTAACTCCAACTCCACCAAAATGGTCACCAATTCTCCAGTGCCTTTTTCCTCTGATCTGTAGCAGAGGAGTTTCACTACTGAGCATTTACATAAAGTGCATCCACATTTATTTCAATTTAAAATCTAGAAGAGGGATGCAGCCGATGCAGTTGCAGCCTGCACTATCCAATGACCTCTTCCTTAACTGCAGTAGCTTCAAGACCCAGAGCAGAGCTGCGACAGCAGCGGTAAGTACTTCCAAGTCCTCTCCTGCTCCTGGTGTAGCGTTCCTCTGGGTCCTTTTGCCAGCACAGTCAAGGAACGCCAGTACAGAGAGCAGAGCATCATATGGAGGAGAGAAGAAACTGCAGTGTCTTGCAGGGAGCAGAAGAGGGGCCAGGAAATGGTAGGGTTTTTTTTTTTTTGTTGCTTGCTCCCGTGGTCTCCTGTATTTGTCTGCTCTAGGGGTCTTCAGTATTATTATTGTCTACTCTGGGAGTAATCCATAATTATCGTTGTCTGCTCTGGGGGCCCCAGTATTATTATTGTCTGCCCGGTGTGTCCTCTATCATTGTCTGCTCTGAATGCAGTATTTGGTTTTGGGTTGGTAATTATTGCTGTTCTCTAGTATTTATAATATCCGGGGTGACATTATGTGCTTTTACTGTGGTTGTTGATGTATCTAGGGTGCTGGTTACTGTTTCAGCCCTTTAATACAACAAAGAAAAGGATGACAAAATAACACAAGCTCTAATTCAAGAATACAGCATTCCACAGATATAATTCTAACCAGTCTCTATCAGTTCTGGTGTTTACAAGTTTGGTTGTCCCTGGATCCGACCATAAATCTTCTGACTATGGTTGGATTCTTCTCATGAATCGCTTCTCTTGTCTGCACGCTGCAGTGCTCTCTGCCTCCTGTCCCTCCCCTTTACATTACAAGACCAGCTCAGACACAACAGACTCATCCTGCCTGCAAGCAGGTGCAGGGTTTATAAACTACAGAGATGATAAGGTCTTTATCCTAGGGAAGAGAGGGGGAGGCATAGCTGAGCTGATCGTGTGTGTTATAGGTGTGATAGCAGAGATGGAGTGTGTCATTGTGTCTTATATCCATTTTATGATCTCTCCTCTCTTTTTCTGTGTGTCAGATACTATAAAATGTTCAGAAGCTAAATAAAAGTGTAGATAAACCTGTACTCTGATAATCTGAGCACATTGTCAGCACACAGCATATCATAGCACAGAGGAATCATGAAGTGTCTGCTTAGAGAAACCCTGCCCACACTCTGGTATTAAAGTACTATCTTTAATTGCAAACCCCTTTAAGGATGAGCAGTTTGACAATGCGGCCCTCACATAAAGGTTGTTCATCCCTGCCTTAAATCCCTAGATCAGGAATAGAACAGACAGTTAGAGGACAATTCATAATTTTCCCAAATTGTTATGAAACAAATTATTAGAACATACTGGGGCAGATTTATCAAGTGTCTGAAAGTCAGAATATTTCCAATTGCCCATGGCAACCAATCACAGCTCCCCTTTAAAATATTCATAAGCACTGGTGAAATGAAAGCTGAGCTGTGATTGGTTGCCATGGGCAACTGGAAATATTCTGACTTTCAGACACTTGATAAATCTGCCCCACTGTGTTGATCAAACTGTACCAAGTTAGTATATATTTTTGGAGTCTGTCCATTTTATCATTACTCCGGCTCCACCAAATTGGTCTCCAACACCAATTTTACAATGCAATGCATCCCACAAAAAAAATCTAAAATTTGCCACTGGAAACTAAAAAAAAAAAAAGATTAGCGGCAGAGCTGTTCAATGCCCAAATGTCCAATATATATATTTTTTTTTGGAGAACAATATTCCACTGTATGTTGTCGAATTAGAGAAGTTGTTTGTTGAACAGAAAGTGAAGAGTCCAATTTATTTCCAATAACATTCATTCATATCTGCTAGAAATGACAAATGGTATGGAGGTAATATATTGTACCTCACTGCACATAGTTCTGCTGCCTTATGCCTGGTACTGTTTTGATAGAGCTTATAATGAAAGTATTTACCGTACTTGTTTTTTATTTCATAGGTTTTTTAATGCCACTTTTCAGTTTTGTGCCATAAAATTACCTTTTTGTGCTAAAAGGGGTAGTTTGGTTTCTGCAGACAAATTCATTATAATTAGCTCCTGGAAACTGGTGTTTATGTGAAATCTACACCATTTTTTTCTGAATAGCCAAGCTTCATATGCACCTTAGTTATTAAGAGGCCTTATTTGGAGCGTTGGGTTAGGATTGGCATGGTCCTAATGTCTACCATGAGAATACATCATGATAAATCAGGGACACTTACTCATAGATCCAAGCACCATAACTGTGGTAATCTTCTTATATATTCAGACTCTAGTCTAAAGCATAATTCTAAATGTTGATTTTAGAAGGAAGGAGGCCATGGATAATAACTATAAAAAGATTACCACAGTCACAGTGCCTAGATCTATTAGTAAGTAATACACCTCCTTTTGTTAAGCGTGCTACAAGCATGCTGAGTAGAAGGAGAAAACCAGCAGTGCTGAATATACAGTATTGCCAGCTTTACACATAGTCTTCTTATGATTCCTTCCATATTGGTGGTCTGGAATATGATTGTACAGGACTGTTCTATAATCTCATTATGCTAAGTAGTGCCAGGGCAGGTAAAATATTCACTTACTTGCAGTTGGACATAATTCAGCGTAAAGGAAAGCCTAAATGATCTAAACTGTTAAATTCTCACTAACATTTCAACATACTGTGAATCAATAGTACAAGGAAATGTAAAAACCCTCTCTTCCCTCCATCTTCCCCCTTTCCATTCAAATATCTGCTGAATTTATCTGTCTAGACCCTCATGGGTTTCTGAAATTCAGAAAAAAAAAAAAAAACATTTAAATGCAATGTGCTCTCCCTACCTGCTTCTAGATACATTGTTGTGCCAAGAATCAATCAAGTCATTAATCCATTGCCAAAAATGGAGGCACTATTACCACAACAAGCGGTTTAGTGGTGGGTGAGCCTTAACCATACAGGAGTCAGTTCATTTAATTCCAACTCCCATCAAAATGGTCTTCATCTGAATGGTTTCTGACTCTGACGGAGCAATAGAGAAGATGCAATTTTGGAGCACACAGAGACAGCCACAAAACCCAGGAGTCCACAGGAATATGGTACAATATGCATGTACAATGTTATATGGATATGCTGTTATTTTGTCATTTCCCGCATTTGGAATCTTTTTCCAGCTTCAGGTACATTGGATGGGTTAGTAAATATCGTACGCAGAAAACAAGCCTTTATAGCTCTGTAAGTGGCAAACCATAATGTTATGGATTTTTAAAGGAGAGGAGCAAAAAATTCAAATCAAAAACGGCATTGGTGCAATGGTTTAAAAACAGGCCCTAAATCCAATCCTGTGTGATTTTTTGTTGAACCAAGAAATACAGCTTTGTGCAACTGAGCCTAAAGAAAATATGTAGGCTCCATCAAGATTTGACTTTCACGTTCAAAAACAGATTTGGCAGAGC
Organism: Engystomops pustulosus; assembly: GCA_019512145.1. NCBI lineage: Eukaryota > Metazoa > Chordata > Amphibia > Anura > Leptodactylidae > Engystomops > Engystomops pustulosus. The sequence continues at coordinate 147,355,040 of CM033643.1, forward strand.
TGATGTGGCTCCACTATAATATATTTGATAGCTGCCTTTTAAATATACTATCAGATAATTGAATTATGAATGTTTCCTGATGGTTGCATTTAAGCATACCTATATCTTACAAGAAACTGAATTAATGTTACAATAAGGGAGATACCACAGTATTACAATACCTGGCAAAATAATAAGCAAAATACACCAAAATGAAGGCATTATTGGCACCACATATATGGAGTGGACAATCTAATAATGCATCACTGTAAAAAGGTGATGTATTAGTATATCGTCCTACTGCGTGTAAATAAGGAATCGGGGGTCCCCGTTACATACATATTACGTTCTGTAGGTTTGTACTAAGTTGAATTTGTATGAAGTCAGAACTGTATATTTTATCATTGTAAACCCAGACAGAATTTTTTTTGGTCTTGTTACAATTGTATTTTAAAAATGCTGGATTGTATAAGAACCAGGATTATCAAAAGCTTAATTACCGACGACTTTAGTAACTGTTACAACTGTTTATAATAGTCTAGGGCTAAAGTACAGCATATTACCAACATCCAGAGGTCCGTTTGTAACGGGCTCGTCTGTAAGTTGGGTGTTCTTAAGTAGGGACCAACTGCCTACAAACAATCTGGCCATTACTGCACGTGTATCCTGTATCTATTTGCAGTTTTTCCTCGGCAGGCTCAATGGTTAATTCTCAGGTGTTCGTAAAATGGTGAGTACAGGCATCCCCGGGTTACATACAAGATAGGTCTGTAGGTTTGTTCTCAAGTTGAATTTGTATGTAAGTCGGAACTGTATATTTTTCATTGTAATCCCAGCCAGAACTTTTTTGGGTCTCTGTGACAATGGATTTTAAAATGGTTGGATTGTCTTAGAATCAGGATTATCAGTAACTTAATTACAACAACTCTGATAATGTTATAGCTGTTTATTCTAGCATAGGGCTAAATTACAATAAATTACCAAATATCAGTGGTCCGTTTGTAACTGGGGTCGTATGTAGTTGAGTGTTCTTAAGTGGACCGCTCTGTACTGGCTTGGCTCTAATGCAACAGTTTTTTGGGTGAAAGTTTTTTATTCAGTTTTTAAATGACATGGTTTTGGCTTTAAAACCCTGCATCCCTGTATTTGAAGGTATTTGGAACCCATGGATCACTTACAGGGTTCACCTACCCTTGATGTGGGCTCTGACTTTGTCCCCTTTGGTAGATTACACATGGCTTCATGTTACCACTCTCACCTTTAGCGACCACCTATACTGAACTCGTACTAACTCCATTTTCAGGTAATCCAACCCTCCCACACCTTTTAACCTCCCACACCCTCCTCCCCATTCATTGTTCAGTCTGTTTTAATACAGTATCTGGCTAGTATCACTCTAAATTACTTCTATGGAGATCCCCTGTGAGAGCATATGTTATGCAATGACCTATTGTTGGCACTATTAACTTTAATTCAATAAAATTTGTTTGAAATTAAAACCCAGCATCAAAAACACAACTGGGTAAACTCAGCCCAGGCTACATTCAGATGTGCTACGGCAGGGGGCACACGTCGGCGGCGCATGGGAGAGGAGTAGAGGGTGAGTGCTGCTCGCCCCTGACCTCTACATAAGATTCGACGCGCACTCCGCCATATTATGGGGAAGGATAGTACATGTCCTATTCTTTCCCGGGTATGGATGTTGCCACACTCGTGCACCACAGTACTGCGCAGTGCGTCCGTTGCGGCCTATGGGGGACATATATAGGTGACCGTACACTCACCGGCCACTTTAATAGGTACACCTGTCCAACTGCTCGTTAACACTTAATTCTAATCAGCCAAACACATGGTGGCAACTCAGTGCATTAGGCATGTAGACATGGTCAAGAAATCTCCTGCAGTTCAAACCGAGCATCAGTATGGGGAAGAAAGGTGATTGAGTGCTTGACGTGGCATGGTTGTTGGTGCCAGAAGGCTGGTCTGAGTATTACAGAAAACTGCTGATCTACTGGGATTTTCACAACCACTTAGGGTTTACAGAAAATGGTCCGAAAAAAGAAAAAACATCCAGTGAGCGGCAGTTCTGTGGGCGGAAATGCCTTGTTGATGCCAGAGGTCAGAGGAGAATGGGCAGATTGGTTCGAGCTGATAGAAAGGCAAAGTGACTCAAATCGCCACCGTTACAACCAAGGTAGGCAGAGAGCATCTCTGAACGCCAGTACGTGAACTTTGAGGCAGATGGGCTACAGCAGCAGGAACAGACCACACCAGGTGCCACCCCTTTCAGCTAAGAACAGGAAAAACTGAGGCTACAATTGCACAAGCTCATCTAAATTGGACAGTATAGAAGAATGGGAAAACGTTGCCTGGTCTGATGAGTCTCGATTTCTGCTGCGACATTCGATGGTAGGGTCAGAATTTGGCGTCAACAACATGAAAGCATGGATCCATCCTGCCTTGTATAAACGGTTCAGGCTGGTGGTGTCATGGTGTGGGGAATATTTTCTTGCACTCTTGGGCCCTTGGTACCAATTGAGCATCGTTGCAACGCCACAGCCTACCTGAGTATTGTTGCTGACATGTCCATCCTTATGACACAATGTACCCAACATCTGATGGCTACTTTCAGCAGGATAATGCGCCAGTCATAAGCTGGAATCATCTCAGACTGGATTCTTTGAACATGACAATGAGTCACTGTACTCAAATGGCCTCACAGTCACCAGATCTCAATCCAATAGAGCATCTTTGGGATGTGGTGGAACGGGAGATTCGCATCATGGATGTGCAGCCGACAAATCTGCGGCAACTGTGTGATGCCATCATGTCAATATGGACCAAAATCTCTGGAATGCTTCCAGCACCTTGTTGAATCTATGCCACGAGGAATTGAGGCAGTTCTGAAGGCAAAAGGGGGTCCAACCCGTTACTAGCATGGTGTACCTAATAAAGTGGCCGGTGAGTGTATATATGTCCAACGGTCGTCTGAATGTAGCCTAAGTACAAGGTACTGTATTTAACACATTGTTACTATTTATCTATCCATTCATCATGTAGTCGGATTAAATTGTGAGCTGCAGTTTGTTTTAATAGTAAGATATCCCTCCATCTTCCCCCTTTCCATTCAAATATCTGCTGAATTTATCTTACTAGTTAAAACAAACTGCAGCTCACAATTTAATCCGACTACATGAATGAATGGATAGATAAATAGTAACAATGTGTTAAATACAGTACCTTGTACTTAGGCTACATTCAGAGTAACAATGTGTTAAATACAGTACCTTGTACTTAGGCTACATTCAGACGACCGTTGGACATATATACACTCACGATATTACACCAGGGAGAAGCTATGGGGAAGGGTTTAGGGAGCAGGGGAAGAGGAGACAGTGTAACAGTCTGTGAAGCTACATCACAGATGGGCTCTGGTTTAGAAGGAAAGTGGCCATGGATAACAAATATACACTCACCAGCCACTTTATTAGGTACACCATGCTAGTAATGGGTTGGACCCCCTTTTGCCTTCAGAACTGCCTCAATTCTTCGTGGCATAGATTCAACAAGGTGCTGGAAGCATTCCTCAGAGATTTTGGTCCATATTGACATGATGGCATCACACAGTTGCCGCAGATTTGTCGGCTGCACATCCATGATGCGAATCTCCCGTTCCACCACATCCCAAAGATGCTCTATTGGATTGAGATCTGGTGACTGTGGAGGCCATTTGAGTACAGTGAACTCATTGTCATGTTCAAGAATCCAGTCTGAGATGATTCCAGCTTTATGACATGGCGCATTATCCTGCTGAAAGTAGCCATCAGATGTTGGGTACATTGTGGTCATAAAGGGGCATGGGACCATAGTCAACAACAATACTCAGGTAGGCTGTGGCGTTGCAACGATGCTCAATTGGTACCAAGGGGCCCAAAGAGTGCCAAGAAAATATTCCCCACACCATGACACCACCAGCCTGAACCGTTGATACAAGGCAGGATGGATCCATGCTTTCATGTTGTTGACGCCAAATTCTGACCCTACCATCCGAATGTCGCAGCAGAAATCGAGACTCATCAGACCAGGCAACGTTTTCCCATTCTTCTACTGTCCAATTTAGATGAGCTTGTGCAAATTGTAGCCTCAGTTTCCTGTTCTTAGCTGAAAGGGGTGGCACCTGGTGTGGTTTCCTGCTGCTGTAGCCCATCTGCCTCAAAGTTCAACGTACTGTGCGTTCAGAGATGCTCTTCTGCCTACCTTGGTTGTAACGGGTGGCGATTTGAGTCACTGTTGCCTTTCTATCAGCTCGAACCAATCTGCCCATTCTCCTCTGACCTCTGGCATCAACAAGGCATTTCCGCCCACAGAACTGCCGCTCACTGGATGTTTTTTCTTTTTCGGACCATTTTCTGTAAACCCTAGAGATGGTTGTGAAAATCCCAGTAGATCAGCAGTTTCTGTAATACTCAGACCAGCCCTTCTGGCACCAACAACCATGCCACGTTCAAAGGCACTCAAATCACCTTTCTTCCCCATACTGATGCTCGGTTTGAACTGCAGGAGATTGTCTTGACCATGTCTACATGCCTAAATGCACTGAGTTGCCACCATGTGATTGGCTGATTAGAAATTAAGTGTTAACGAGCAGTTGGACAGGTGTACCTATTAAAGTGGCCGGTGAGTGTACGGTCACCATATATATGTTCCCCATAGGCCGGCAACGGGCGCACTGCGCAGTACTGTGGTGCACGAGTGTGGCAACATTCCATACCCGGGAAAAGATAGGACATGTACTATCCTTCCCCATAATATGGCGGAGTGCGCTGCGAATCTCTATGTAGAGGGTCAGGGGCGAGCAGCACTCACCCTCTACTCCTCTCCCATGCGCCGACGTGTGCCCCCCATGCCATAGCACATCTGAATGTAGCCTCGGGCTGAGTTTACCCAGTTGTGTTTTTGATGCAGGGTTTTAATTTCAACAAAATGTTATTGAATTAAAAGTATAATAGTGCCTAACAATAGGTCATTGCATAACATATGCTCTCACAGGGGGATCTCATAGAAGTAATTTTAGAGTGATGCATAGCCAGATACTGTATTAAACAGACTGAACAAGTGAATGGGGAGGAGGGTGTGGGAGGTTAAAAGGTTGGGGAGGGTTGGATTAACCTGAAAATGGAGTTAGTACGAGTTCAGTATAGGTGGTCGCTAAAGGTGAGAGTGGTAACATGAAGCCATGTGTAATCTACCAAAGGGGACAAAGTCAGAGCCCACTCAAGGGTAGGTGAACCCTGTGAAGTGATCCATGGGTTCCAAATACCTTCAAATACAGGGATGCAGGGTTTTAAAGCCAAAACCATGTCATTTTAAAACTGAATAAAAAAACTTTCACCCAAAAAACTGTTGCATTAGAGCCAAGCCAGTACAGGCGGTCCCCTACTTAAGAACACTCAACTTACATACGACCCCTAGTTACAAACGGACCACTGGATATTGGTAATTTATTGTAATTTAGCCCTATGCTAGAATAAACAGCTATAACAGTTATCAGAGGTGTGTGTAATTAAGATTTACTGATAATCCTGATTCTAATGACAATCCAACATTTTTAAAATCCAATTGTCACAGAGACCCAAAAAAGTTCTGGCTGGGATTACAATGATAAAATATACAGTTCCGACTTACATACAAATTCAACTTGAGAACAAACCTACAGACCCTATCTTGTATGTAACCCGGGGACTGCCTGTACTCACCATTTTACGAACACCTGAGAATTAACCATTGAGCCTGCCGAGGGAAAAACTGCAAATAGATACAGGATACACGTGCAGTAATGGCCAGAAATTGTTGTACAGGTGGTCCCCTACTTAAGAACACCCAACTTACAGACGAGCCCTAGTTACAAACGGACCTCTGGATGTTGGTAATATGCTGTACTTTAGCCCTAGACTATTATAAACAGTTGTAACAGTTACTAAAGTCGTCGGTAATTAAGCTTTATTGATAATCCTGGTTCTTATGACAATCCAGCATTTTTAAAATACAATTGTAACAGAGACCAAAAAAAATTCTGTCTGGGGTTACAATGATAAAATATACAGTTCTGACTTACATACAAATTCAACTTAAGTACAAACCTACAGAACGTAATATGTATGTAACACGGGGACCCCCTGTATTCCTTATTTACACGCAGTAGGACAGATATACTAATAGCATCACCTTTATTACAGGTGATGCTATTAGTTAGATTGTCCAACACATCATATATGTGGTGCCAATAATGCCTTCATTTTGGTGTATTTTGCTTATTATTTTGCCAGTATTGTAATACTGTGGTATGTCTCCCTTATTGTAACATTAATTTCAGTTTCTTGTAAGATTAGGTATGCCTTAAATGCAACCATGCAAGAAACATTCATAATTCATTATCTGATATGATATTTAAAAGGCAGCTATCAAATATATTTATAGTGGAGCCACATCAGCTCTGCCAAATCTGTTTTTGAACGTGAAAGTCAAATCTTGATGGAGCCTACAGTATGTTCTTTAGGCTCATTGCACAAAGCTGTATTTCTTGGTTCACAAAAAAAAAATCACACCGGATTGGATTTAGAGGCCTGTTTTTAAACCATTGCCACCAATGCCGTTTTTGATTTGAATTTTTTGCTCCTCTCCTTTAAAAATCCATAACATTTATGGTTTCCACTTACAGAGCTATAAAGGGCTTGTTTTCTGCGTAACGATATTTACTAACCCATCCAATGTACCTGGAAGCTGGAAAAAAGATTCCAAATGCAGGGAAATTGACAAAATAACAGCATATCCATATAACATATGTACATAGCATATTGTACCATATTCCTGTGGACTCCTGTGGTTTTTGTGGCTGTCTCTGTGTGCTCCAAACATTGCATCTTATCTATTCCGTCAGAGTCAGAAACCATTCAGATGAAGACCATTTTGATGGAGTTGGAATTAAATGAACTGACTCCTGTATGGTTAAGGCTCACCCACCACATAAACCGCTTGTTGTGGTAATAGTGCCTCCATTTTTGGCAATGGATTAATGACTGATTGATTCTTGGCACAACAATGTATCTTAGAAGCAGGTAGGGAGAGCACAGTTGCATTTAAAGTGTTTTTTTTTTCTGAATTTCAGAAAACCCATTGAGGGTCTAGACAGAGATGTACTTACCTTGCACCAGTGCCTCCGGTTTTCAGTTCCTGTATGTGGCCAGATATGGCCTAAGGTGTTTTCCAGAATTGCCTTAAAACTCTTCATTCAACTACTACTGAGCACTATCATATTTTCAAGACACAAACACAAGATGAGGCCACCGTGAGTATATGAAAGGGAACCTATCATGAGGAAGGTCATTATAATTGATGACAGGTTCCAATAGCCTCTAGCATGTTAATTTAAAAAAAATTAAAAATCATGAGAATTATTATTATGCCAGAGGCTATTGGAACCTGTCATTATGTAAAAATGACCAAATTGATGACAGGTTCCCTTTAAAGTAATATACAAATTCTTGTTTTATGGCATCATCCATGAACAAGGAATAAACTTTTAAGGTCACAAATCTCTCCTCCTGCTTTTAATATTACAGGCTTTCAGTATCTAATTCTTATACTGGAAAATGTCCTTGATCATATTGAAATATGAAACATGATTTCTTTTTTCCCTTGGGGCTTCAGAATATGAACTGTCAATGAATATATTTAAACACTTTCTAGTATGCTTGACTCAACATGTATATGGATCTGTTATCATCCTGCCCATATATGTCACTTCAGATTGCCGGCCTGAATAGACACTTAAAAGCTTCCTCGATTAACAGTAAGTAACTGCCTTCATTAAAGAGACTATTTATTTTAACAACATTGGCTTATAATTTTTAACATGTGTGTCGAACAATGCTGAAAACGGTAATAGCAATGTCTCTTTTTCAGAGTTTGATCTGTACACTCTGTGGTTTGATGTTTCTTAGTCATAATCTACAGTGACATTCTTTTTTCCCCCACACAAAAGTCTGTCCATGACATTAAACTATTTTATAACAAAGTAAAGCTGCATGAAATGAACAAGAGAAAGAAGGTAGTTGCCTTTCTAAGTCTCTGCTTCCCTAAGGCTTTCAAAGTGAAATCCCTACTTCTTATTAACAGGATGAAACTGTCCTCCAAGCCCTTAGGTTCTTGAAATATTTGTGGTCGTGTTCTCTTATATAAACGCAGCAGTCAATAGCTTCCCAGAAAGCTTGAACAAAAAATCTTGGCGTTATCTTTTATTATATATTTGAAATATTAAAAAGTAATGTTCTCTTTGTTCTCTACACCCGCCAAAAAAGAGAATTAAAATATGTTATTTTCTATCGTGTCTAGACTGCTAGTCAGAATAGTTCCTAACTTAATTTATTTTTATTTTTGAGGGAGGGGGATATAAAACAATAAACCTCATATACTCTCCTCTCTCCTGGCTCCCATTTACCCGCTGCGGTGCCTTTCCGAACACTGCTGCGCATCTGCTGTAGTAGGGACCTGGCTGTGGGCTGGTTGGCACTACCAGCCTCTGTAATCAAACAGAGATCCAATGTGATCCGGGTGAATGGGAGCACAGAGGGAGGGGAGTGGTTTACTGTGTTTATATAACATGTTTTATTGTTTTTCTATAACATTTTTTTTTTTTTATAATTCCCAGATAACCCCATTACAAAAAAGTGGTTTAAAAATGAAATTTAAATCTACATCTACCATTAGTGTACTGATGGTAGATGTGTCCTAATAAGAAGTTTTTTAATTATAAAACTGTATGCCGCAATTGCGGAAATATATAATTATACAAGTTATGCTAATCACCCTGTCACGTCGTGGCATATACAGTTATAATAAAAGAAGTCCTGAAGGAACTTCTTACTAGGACACATCTACCACCAGTAAACTGATGGTAGATGTCCTTTAAGGCGGTGGTTATTTCGTATCTGATCTTTTTATTTAGCTGAGCTCAATGAAGGTATATGTTTGTTTATCCCTTCTCTTTCCAAAGAAGTGCCTCATACGGCCTCATAAGTTGGCATTTCAGTGGCCAGTTATGTATCTAATATATCTTGGTTAGTGCTGTTTCTATTTGGATTTTTTTTGAGATAGTACTAGTAAGGCCAGGCCAGATTTATGAATCTTGCACCCGCCGTTTGATTGCATGTGCTGCTCTATTTTCTACTATATTTCCTGGATACTCAGGGCCATAACTTTGGAATGTAGAATCACAGTTCTGGTTTCATCTGAAAGAGAAGAATCTCCTCTTTGACAGCAGGATTGTGTTTCCGGGTCCCTGAAAACCTGAGATAAGGCCTCATGCACACGACAATAGAGGTTGCCAACAAGATAAAATGACTTCCTGTTTGCAGACGTTTTGGCTGGGTGGACATCGGTGGATGAGTACTGCTTACCTCACCCATGTCCAGATTTGCGGCTGCACAGGAATAGGGTCTGCTCTGTAATTTATGCCTTGCTCCGTGCATGCCCCATGTGCATGCTCCGTGCAACTGTCACCATCCACATATTAAATATGGTGTCAGGTTAAAGAAGAGAGTCTCGTGAACGATTATGACAGGATAGGAGGTTTTAGATTTGTGCGATTCTTCACCTTCTCGGAATCAAACAACCTATTGTACATACTTTAACCTATGTGCCATTGATACCAACTCACAGAAACCTTGCTGTCCCCTATCTCCTCTTTCACCTTTTCCATCCTGGCTACTAATCATCATGACCATATTGTGTCCTGGATGAGATGGCACCACTCTCTTCAACAAAGACTCAGGCAACCTTGGCACATGGACCAAACTATTTTCCTTCAACAATGCTCCAGGAGTGCCGAATGTTTGTAGAGAAAAACATAAGCTGACTTTCTTCACTTCATTTATGCTCACGACCTATAAAGCTGCCCTTCACATTGCTAGACGGATGTATTTCACCAGTCTAGTCACCGCTCTCTCCTAAAAGACTCTGTTATACTCTTCACTCTTTACTAACTCCCAAAAAGTAGCCACATGTCACAGACCTGAGGCTGGAGATCTGTTCACCTAATTAAAAGACATAATTGAGTGTATCCAACTGGAAATTTCCCGATTCGCAAGCCCCATGGATCCTCTTCCCTCTTATACAGCACCCTGTTTGATCTTTTCCTTTGAGCCAATTAATGAGGAAGAAGTGTCCAGGCTCCTTTCCTCTGTTTGCCCCTGTATCAGTACCTACCTCACATCTTGTACAGTGCATCTACCCAGCAGTAGCTTCTCACCTCACAAAAATGTTTAATCTCTTTTTCTTCTGGAGTCTTTCGTTCCTTCTTCAAACCTCCTGCTGTTGCCCCATTACTTAAAAAAACCCTCACTGGACCCATCTTATGCTGTTAAGTAGTAACCTGTCGGTTTCCTTTAAGAAACTTGTCTTCGTGGGAATACCTTTTAACAGAGCCATCGGTTTTTGGTGTTTGACCAGGAACTAAGGTGTGAAATATTCTTAGGCCATTTTCTTTCATATCTATTTTCATTGCTCTTTTCACCTACTCCAGCAGTTATTAATATTAGAGAGACACGGAACTACAACGGAAAATTAACTTTACTGCTATTTTTTTACAGGTAAGACAAAGCATTCTAAGAGCAGGATAAAAAGATAGATAGATGGACTTTTCAAAGTAAAGAATGGTTGACATTTTCTTTCTATCATGAATTTGAACATACACCATTTATAAACCAATAATCTATTTCATTCCTACTTTATATTTCATATCAACAGCCCAAATTCAATATGGTGATATGTCGGTTGTAAAAACTCTTTTAGAAAAGAAATAAATGGACTATAACATGGCCAGAGTGGGAATAATGTGTGCCAAGACTGGTGTGAATGTTGTTAGATATGTATTTTTTTTATTGGTGGTTCCTAATTTCCCTTTGTATTGAAGCTGTCTTGCTAGCTGCCAGCACTTGTAAGAAATGGCCTGTGAAGGACACTGACAGCAAATCCTCAGTGAAAGTAATTTAAAGGGCTGCGGATAAGTGACTAACAGACATTTGGAAGTGATTAGGTTTTAAGTGTAATCAATCAGGATGAAGACTATAATAATATAAAGCTGCTGTTTGTTTTTGTGCCTCCGCATGCCGAGGAAATGTATGACAATAAAATGGATTTTGTCTTAAAGGAGATGTATTGGTGAGTGTATAGGTAAAAGATTTATGCATATGAAAAATCTTTTCAATAAATCTACTCTGTTAATTTTGTAGCATATGCTTGGATTTATGCAGGCCCCTGTCAGACGACACATTCTCAGAAATTTCTAACAGTTTTTTCAGCAACTTTTCCATTCCTAACCATGAGGTAATGTCCATAAATAAGTAATTGGTTGAATATACTGTGAATTCTCTGTCAGGATTTTTGAACATTCAATCTCAGTAGAAGAGATTGTAACTTTCTCCCAAATCTTGCAGTAAAATATAGTGGTAATCCTGGAGCCATTCTGCAGGCACCAGAAACAAACCATAATCTGCACTGCAAATTTGTGACTTTTTCCACACCAGTATCTGCAGCAATAAGTGACATGTCATCCACGGTGGTAAGGCGTTTATCCTGCAGTTTTTTTCTGAATGAGGGATTACAACCAATCCCATACACTAAGATGCTACTTTATTATACTAAGGATGTGAAGTTACCCTTACTGTTTTAATATTCAGTGGGGCTCATTTACTTAGCTGCCCGCTGGAGTTCACCGAAAGTGCTTTTCACTAAGGGTCCATTCACACGCGGTATGTACGCCGTGCGGGCATACCGCCGTGTGCTGGGGAGGAGGAGGAGGTGACCACTCCTCCCTCCATAGAGAATAGCGGCGCACGGCCGCACACACGCCAAAAGATAGAGCATGCGCTACCTTTTTGCGGTGTGCAAATTTGCATCCGCATGTACGTCCCCGTAGACGGCCATGTGAATGTGCCCTAAGATCGTGCACCTGAAATCCTGCATGTGTCCGTTCCCCGCTCAGGTCCGACAGAGTTCACCTTCTTTTTCGTGGTGTATTTAAGTGTTTGGGCCTGCAACACAATTTGAATGTTAAATCCTACACTCCGAATCAGTCGGATCGTCCGACGGCACTCCCCCCAATTTGTGCCGCATGGAAGCCAGAGCAGCTGCGTCAAAAAACGATCATGTGCGCCAAAATCCCAGCGCATACACTTGTTAAATGCCTGTCCAAGCTATGTAATCCCCAAAAAAGCAGCAAAGTCCAACGAAAGTGCACTCCACGACCCTTAGTAAATGAGCTCCATTGTGTTTTATGATGTGTGTTGTTTTCATGTATTTTTCATAATATGGAACGTTCATGTGACAACTGATTTTCCTTTGTAGACTGGCTAATACATTTTACATACTTTTTAGGATTCCAACATTGTTCTTTTTTGGATGATGAGATAGTAAGATGCTATAACACTATACCTGCAGAACAGTTTTTTTATACCACATATAATAGTTGGAATGTATCATTCATGTCATGACTTGTTATTTGTGAGTTTTATTTTATGCATGTGTTTATAACAATATGGCATATAGATTTTAATGATTCTCTTTTAAGTCCCCCAACTAACCCTGCGATTTCCAGAGTCAGAGACAGGCTAGTGTTAACACAAGGACACAGAAATACCAAACACTAGTCTGAGTCAGGGAAAACATGGTCACACCAGGAGAGACAAGTCACAGAGGGACATTGCAAACCAAAATAGCATTGAGGCACAGAGTGGTAAAGCTAGAGAGTGGTAGATTAAACATAGTTGAGGTCTGATACACAGAATAGCAAACAAAGCAAAAGCACACACAGTGGAAAAAGTAGGACTGCAATAACCAGCACCGTCTGAGGGAACTGGGCTGAATACAAAGAGAGCAATGGACACTGCCCTCAGCACCTGAAACCTGATCCCATTCAGAGCAAATCAGTAGGTTGTGACAGCAGTGCTTCTCTACAGCAGTGTATTGTACCTGTCAGCTTGAGAAAGCGCGTTCTCATGCACGAAACGGCCCGTCACCTTGGTGAGGGAGCACCTTACTGTGTCCTGATGCCACTGCAATAAAGGAAGTTTTTTGAACACTGATTCGGTGAGTGCCAGGCTTTGTTCCTCCTACCTTACGCATTGTAACTGTCAGCTTTATAATCAGCCGGCTTATTAGCCCCCGCCTCTGGCTATGCCCAACAGGACTTCTGTAGTTGACAGATCCAGAGGCCGTGATGAGGCCTTAGCAACCCACAGCACACATGATCTCATTGCATGAGGCTGTGGAGGCGATAGAGGTAATCCCTTTACTCTTGATCATGGCAGTTAAAGGGTTGAACTGCAGAAGCCAGGCTGTACATAACAGATGATTTCCTCCTGTAGTTAAACCCAGTGCCAGCGAGATTACCAGGACCACCATAGTCAATCTGATGCATTAAGTGACTTGGCTCATTTGCATATGAATTAGCAATTTGTTTTTTTTTTGTTTTTAATAGGTAAGCTAATAAGTTTTTACATAAAGAAGGGAATTCTACGGGCTCCATAGATGTTAATTGAGCCTGGAGCCCTTCAGGCTCATTTGCATATTTTAAGGCTTTTTTTAAGGCTTTTTTTTGTGATCAGCACATTGTAATGAATGAGGAGGAAAATCCCCATAAACTGCCATACTGTAGTTTGGCAGTATATGATAGGATCGATCAGACAACCTAGGGTTAAAGTACCCTAGGAAGTCTGAAACATAGTAAATATAAAAAAAAAAGTTTAAAAAAACCTAAAAAATCTAATCTCCCCCCTTTCCCTAGAAATGCCCGATCTATCAAATTATGATAACTTTTTTTACAACGTATAACCCCGTAACGGAAAATAGTGCCCAAAGTGATCAAAAGGTCGTACAGTCTGAAAAATGGTAACATTGAAAATGTCATCAAAGGTCCCAAGAAGTGACATCACCCACCACTGCTCTGTACACCAAAGTATGAAAAAGTTATTAGCGCCAGAAGTTGGCAAAATCAAAAAGAAGATCTTTGTACAGGAGGTTTTAATTTTTATAAATGTATGAAAACATTATAAAACTTATACAAATTTGGTATCCCCATGATCGCACCGACCCAAAGAATAAATTGGGGAGCACAGCGAAAGCCGTAAAATCCAATCCCTTAAGAAAACGGCGCACATGCAATTTTTTCACCGGTTTTTGAATTTTTTTTCCCGCTTCCCAGTACACGACATGGAACATTAAATACCATCACTATAAATTGCAATTTGTTACGCAGAAAACAAGCCCTCACATAGACACAGACACATACAAATAAAATAAGACATTGCAGAGTACAAACAGTCATAGGGAACATTGGTCTATTAACACTTATACGACTAGGAGTTATATATTTGTATTACTGAAAATTTCGTACTCCTCCTCGGCTGAAATTGAAAGGATGGTGAAAGGAGTATTATTACCCTTCTGGAAAAATGTTAGTGGGACCTCTGCACACACCATTACTATGGTAACAGAGCAAGACAGTCTGTTACATCATCACTGGGAAAAGGGTAGAAAAGGTAGGAGGAGTTGCTGAGAACTGCAGGATCATGGGAGATGTAGTATTATGTGATGGCCATATTGGAGATAACTCCACCTACTTTAGAGAGGCTGTAACATTTTGTAAATCATAAAAGTAAATTACTTAAGATCCATTTTGTGATTAATAACATTGAATTTTGTTGTATTCATTTATTTATAGCATTATGGGTTTTTGTATCGGATGTTCATATTCTCGTAATACACGTTTAAACTCTAAACATATGACTATCTAGTCTAACTCTGTACTACTGTTTTATATCTCCCTAGTCTGCTGATAGTTTAGTTCAATAGCGTCTTTGTACTACTGTGTGATAAAACATTACTTGCTTAAACCTCAGTATATGATTGTAAGCCCTCTGACAGAAGATCATCTTTTCACTCTCTGGACATAAATCTGATATTTTAACATGACATTAATGTACAGAATATTCTTAGTTGAAACGGAATGGGCCAGATCTATTAATAGTGAGATGCATCACTAATGTGCAGTGTCAGACTTTCGACATAAATGTAGCGCATGGTCCGAATTGGCACCAGAACGGCCCTTTAAGTTCAGAGTTTGCAGCAGACAAAGTGCAAACACAAAAAATACATGTGCAAGGCTAGACAGACACAGCCAGTTTAATAAATCTGAGCCAATGTTTTTTTAGAACTTGAATTATAGAATCATGAAATTCTGCAGGCTTAATTTACATAGGACGACTTGCAAGAGAACCACATGCATACACCACCCAATAAGTGTGGTTTTTACATACCATAGATGTTGTCGAATTTTCTGAAAGAAAAAAAAATTCACACTTTTTTAGAACCATAAAAGCTCAGAGGTGCACATTCCTCTTGGAGTATTTGCTCAAGTTTGGAATGTTTATTCGCCAATCAGATTTCAGCAAGTATTAAAGCCATTCCTATATAAAAAATAAACTTGAATTTCAACCCTACTGCTATGACAAACTATTCTTCAAAGCCAAAATATATCCCTTAGCTAGTATAAACAGTGTAATAGGAAAATGAGGCATCAACAGTACAAGGGCTTTCCTTTTAAAACTTGGCAAAGCTCCTTGAGCCATGGTTACAGCTTGAACAATTTTCTGTTTTCAATTAAACATGGCTTATTGACCAGAGCATCTTCTGAAGATTCGGATCAGAAGCAACACATTTTGGATATGACTGCATGTGGCAAACTGCTGTGAAAATGTTTTAAGCAGTATCATTTGTGGCTTGTGTGAAATAAGGTCATTTCTTACATAAGAAATTGCTGTCATCAGCCACTAATATACAGTTAATATAAATGTACCTCACTGTTTTCCTACTGTTTCATGAGGCTACACCTAGATTACATTGGCGACAAAGACGAGGATAATGCACAATGTATCTGCCAGAACTAACTAAAATGTCATGTGGGGCTATACCCATACACGTCACTCTGCTAGGATATAAGAGAAAGAAAATGGGGTTGGAACGGAGAAGGATGTGAGTGTGTGTAAAAAAAAAAAAGGATATAACCTTCATTAGGTATGATTAAAAGTACGAGTTCTTTAAACATATATTATGTTTCACACATAAAGTCCACCATAACAAAAGTTGACTGTAACAGCTTGCGATGAGACAAGAAGAGGTCCCCCCTGATAATGGATTATTTAATAAAATTTGTGTTCCCTCTTTGTTTGAGCAAATTAAGCTCAAGCATCACAGGGGTCCCAGTACATCTGGCACCGAGATGGCTTCCAAACTGCTACTGGCACCCACACTACTGTAGGCGAGATGGAGGTCTGTCACATATGAAGTGGTTTATTAACATCATTTATTGTGCTGTACTGTGATGCGGGGATGTCGTACACCAGTACAAGCCAAGGGCACCAAACGCCCCCCGCACGGTAGTGATTGTGTGCATCCAAGCAGCTACTCACAGTTCTGGCTACAGGGGGCACACACTCCCGCACTACAGATATAACATTGATGCTTGTGCGCTCCCTTAAGTATATCCCTTTACTGTATAGGTGGACAGAAGTGTTCCGACACGTTTTTTTGCCCGGGTGACCTCGTCTGGTTGCATTTTATGCTGTCAGTACTGATTGACAGTTTAGTTTGTGAATAGAGAGGCTGGAGTTGATGGTAAGAGGTTACAATGTTATAAATAGCATAGTGTGTGTAAATACCAATCTAATCACATCAAGTAATAAAAATAAATACATTTGGATGCAGTCACATTCCTTCTGTTAGTTTTTTTTTTCAAATATGGCAACTACCGAAATACAGAATTGCCTTTTGCGGATGTCATTTCAATTGCAAATGGATAATAGTTGAATTATGTCCTGATTGCACACATAAACAAAAATAGTGCAAAGAAAATAACCCAATGTTAGTTTATTTACTCGCTCGAGATGCCATTAAGTGTAAATGCGGTATCAGTAATTTTATAGAAAACACAGGAACAAAACTCATTGAGGACATTGGGTCTGAGACTCCACATTCTACAAATTAATTAACCAGTGTGTGCCACATTTATTTCGAAAGTTTTTTTGTGCGCTACATTTATTTTATGTGTAAAGTTTAATAGACCATTCTGTGGATCTTGTCATAAATAGTTTCATGTCGGGTCCCGGTACATGGAGAGGGCTTGTGGGCCGAGTCCTCTCCATAACCGGTAAGTCTTTGCTGCATATTGCAAAGCACCAATCGCGGGTGTTTTCGGGCTGATCGCCGCCGGCAAAGCAAAGCCGGTGGGCGCCGCCATCTTTCTGACGATCGTCGCTCCCCGTGATGTCATCGGGGAGCGGGTATCCGTCGCCATGGTAGCTTCGGGTCTCACGAAGACCTGAAGCTACTTCGGGTTAACCTATTCATTAGAATGTAAAATTCTGTAGTATGGCAGTATATGATAGGATCGTATAGACACCCTTGAGTTAAAGTACTCTAGGGAGTCTGAAAAATAGTAAACAATAAAAAAAAAGTAAAACAAAATTATAATAAAAACGCCTACAAAAATTCTACTCGCCCCCCTTTCCCTAGAACTGATTAAATATAATAAACAGTAAAAATCATTAAACAATTAGGTATCGCGCGCCGAAAATGGCCGATCTATCCAAAATGATAACGTTTTTTCACTGCGTTTAACCCCGGAACGGAAAAATCGCGACCCAATGGTTGAAAATGGCACTTTTTGTGTCAGCACGATGTATGAATGAGGACCATAAGCATACTGTAGTTTGCAGAAGATGACCCTCCCCCCTATTTTTCTCTGGAGGAGATCGACAACCTAGGGTTAAAGTACCCTAGGAGTCCTGAAAACATAGTAAATATAAAAAAAAGTTTAAAATAAAAAACATAAAAATCCAATCTTCCCCCTTCCCAGAAATGCCCGATCTATCAAATTTATGATAACTTTTTTACAACGTTATAACCCGTAAGGAAAAAAATGTGCCCAAAGTGATCAAAGGTCGACAGTCTGAAAAATTGGTACACATTGAAAATGTCATCAAAGGGTCCCAAGAAGTGACATCACCCACCACGCTCTGTACACCAAAGTATGAAAAAGTTAGTGCGCGAACAGAAGCAACAAATCAGAAGAAGAACGATCTTGTACAGGAGGGGTTTTAATTTTTTTAAATGTAGGAAAACATATAAAACCTATATAAATTTGTATCCCCGAATTGTACCGACCCAAAGAATAATAAAGTGACTGTCATTGGGGCGTCAGTAAAATCCAAGCCCACAAGAATACGACCAAATGCGTTTTTTACCATTTCAGCGCATTGGAATTTTTTTTCCGCTTCCCAGTACACGGCATGGAATATTAATACCACCATTTAATATGTGTACGCATAAAAATAGCAGTCACCCAGCTCTGTACATGGAAAAATAAAAAAAGTAAGATTTTTGAATGTGGGGAGTGAAATGATGAAAAACGCCAAACCGAAAAGGGCTGCGGCGGCGGGGGAAAGGGTTAAAACCCCATGAGTAAGGCTTAAGTAAAAGCCGAAACGTTGTAGAGTTTGGACCTCTTGTACACCATTTACAATTTGTAATGAATGACAGAATAAAGGAAAGAAAATGTTTTATTCTGTGTGCACGGAACTTTTCTTTTTTGGATCTTAAATAAAAAGTCTTCGCACTATATAGAATAGATAAGGTCTCTATATTATGACACTATCAGTGGGGTGGTATGAACAGTGAGGGAACTAGCCTCCCCCTGCACTTCTTCTTATTATGAGCACCAGCACTGTGCGAGCTTACTCAATGGATCACAGGGGAAAAAAGGCAATGTGGATTTATCCAATAAGAATTTTTAAAGAAGTTTAATGGCAACCCTCTGGCTACCCTTAAAGGGAAACCTACCACTTCTGCAGGTAGGTATGAGATACCAAAAACCGGGCACCAAGGCTCGGGTGAGGCGGTGCCGGGGTGCTTAGTCCGTTAGTGTTAAAACCGCGGTATCGCGGTTTTAACAACTTTGAAACTTATAGCAGAAACTGCTTCGGCGCTCGCGCGGACCGTGCAGCGCGGCAACGCCTGCGGAGTTTCCAATGTAGGCGCGCGCGACGATCGTGGCACGACAGCGCCGAAGCAGTTCTGATAGAAAGTTTCAAAAAAAGTGTTAAATACCGCGATACGCGGTTTTAACACTAACGAGATAAGCACCGGCACCAGTCACCCTGAGCTGGCTGGCCACGGTGTTTGTTATTCAATACCGACCTTAAGAAGTTTGCAATCGGTATTCCTGTAAATGTAAGCAAAATATAATGACAAAATCTGCTTCACATCTATGTAATTATGTGTATTGTTTATGGACAGGGGGGAAAAGGCAACGTGGATTTTATCAAATAAGAATTTTTAAAAGAAGTGATGCACGGCTACCCTTAAATGTAAGCATAATATAATGACAAATCTGCTTCACATCTATTTAATTATGTGTATGTTTATGCTGGAGCTATAGTTAGTGTACTAATATGACCTTAGAAACAAGCGTGAGCACATTTACTTACACAATAATACACTCTGTGGCGATTCACTAACATCGTGTGCCCGATATCCTGCATGTGTCGCTTCCCACGGTCAGGCTGCTGGAGTTCACCATCTTCTTCCCGGTGTATGCAAGTGCTTGTTCTTACGTCACAATATAAATGTCCGTGCTCAGTCCGAATCAGTCGGATCGTCCGACGGCCCGCCCCCTGATTTCTGTTGCATGAAATCCTGCGCCGCTGCGCCAAAATCTGATCGCGTGCGACACAATCTCCTTCTAAATACCTGTCCCAGTGGCGCAAATCCCGAAAACGTTGGGAAGTCGATTCACAGACCCTTAGTAAATAAGCCCAAGTGACTGCTGTGACTGCCATGAGAAAACAAAATATAACATTCAATGCACAGACAATAGTATTAATGTAGATCTTGATTTATCATAAAGACCTCAAATGTGTACATCAATGGTTTTGTGCTCTCCGAGACCACTTGCATTTACTTGAATGAAGAGATGATCCTTTGTGTATCCTTAGATAGCTTTTCAATGTACTATTTGAAGTATATAGGCAATCCCGGGGTTATGTACAAGATAGGGTCCGGAGGTTTGTTCTTAAGTTGAATTTGTATGTAAGTTGAAACTCTATATTTTATAATTGTAGATCCAGTGACAATTGGAGTTTAAACATTTTTTGCTGTAATGGGACCAAGGATCATTAATAAAGCTTCATTACAGACACCTTACAGCTGATTTTTGCAGTCTGGGACAATAGTAAAGCATTCAGAAAGCTTCACCAGAGGTCAGAGGGGTCTGTCTGTAACTATGGGTTGTCTGTAAGTCGGGTGTCCTTAAGTAGGGGACCGCCTGTATAGCTTACACTTGACTAACTTGTCTGTCTACCAAATCAATGTAATTGTCAGACAAACACTACTGAGTGTTTGTTCTTGTAATCTGTGTAGTTCTCAATATATTTATTCCCACTGTTATAAACTTCAGCTATGTCTCTATGCTGTATCAGACATTTTTGATAGGTACGCATGGAATTTGTAATATCATTCCAGAGTAATCATCCCAGTACTACTCATCTGACATTAGAAACCCCAATTAATATAATAGGAAGTGAAATTTTAAAACTGTGCTGACTAGGCTCTCTACTGTCAAGTGGGTGGTCTTGGGCTGGTACTGAAGGTTTGTCTCCAATTGTCTGACAATTGGGATTTATAAGTCTAGATTACTTGGGAATAGAGGTGACTAGAGAGAAGATTTTAACTAGGTCAAAACCTGATGACAGGTTCCCTTTAAAACTCAACAAGTCTAAAAAGTACTTTTACCATATCTGTCAGTCACGCCAGTATATTGTGGCGAAAGTGGTGAATATGTATGACAAATTTCAGTTTAAAGAGAACCCGTCATGCAAAATAACCCCCCTAATCTAAATATATTTTCATAAACTGCCATTAGAGAGCATTGCCTCTATCCCTTCATTGTCCCTCTACATGCCTGTAAACTTAAGCAATGAGGTCCTAAAGCTGGATGCAAATGACCTGTGAAATGTCCAATGAGTCATTAGCATATTCAAGCTGTCCAGCTTATTCATGAGTGGGAGGCACAGCCACACCCCCAGTGCATGACTGACAGCCTGTATAATGATGTGAGGCTGTATAATCATGTGATGGCTGTAAAATGATGTGATGGCTGCTCCATGTGCTTGCTGCATCCTGTGGTGTGTGTATAGGAGAAATACAACAGCTCCAGGGTGCAGCAATGTCAGGTACTTGCGTAGCTGATGTCTGTGTCCCACACATGTGTATTAGGAGGATGCAGCATGTCAGCAGATACAGCACACACACTAGCCATGCTTTACTAAACATTACACACAGACATGAGCAGGGGGAGGGGAGGGGGAACAGGAGTGACATCACTGCCTCTGACCTTGTGACCAGCCTCATTTACATAATAAAGAATAGATGATTTTATAATGATTAATGTATGAAATAACTAGATAAAGGCTGGGATGGATCCTAGTGAGCTGCTCCAACAGGTAGAGGTGACAGGAATAGTGACACAGACCTGATGACAGGTGTCCTTTAAGGTGTGGGTACTAGGCATCTAGGAGTAATTTGTAATACATTTCAGTGCATATATCAAAGATTTGCAACCCCAACCCAATCACTTTTTAGCCTATGTGTTGTTATTTTTATTTAAACTGATATCCACAGCATCTAAACTGGTGATCATTTGAAACTTCTACATTATTATGCGTTAAGTTTACAGTGGAACATTTTATGTCTGACGTTGACAGTTTGTTAAGTTATGTAGTTTATGGTTATTTATGAAACATTTTTTCCGTGTTGTAATTTGCCTTAATCTCATTTCATCTGACAGATTATTTAAAGTTTGCTATGTGGAAACTATCCACATAGTGGTAAATCAGCCTTGGAGAACCAGTAATTGCTAAATTTCTCAAGGATGGAAAATCAGTGTTTATTCTAAGTGAGGATGTAATGCTTAAAACTTTAGCTGCTGGTAGTGGTAGTAGTTTTAATAATTTCTCAGCGTGAACTGTAAAACATTTTACTAATATTTTATTAGTAGTTCTCACTTGGAGTAACATTACAGTATATTGGCAGAAAGCTCAAACTGGATCTAAAAATGAATGAATAATAATATAATTATATATATCATGCTGCTTATGTTCCTTTTAGATACAGTGGATTGAAAAATTATTCATACCCCATTGGACTTTTTTTATTTTTAAAAGTTTTAGACACAAACTGAAATGTAATTTATTTATATTTATGTCATCAGAACACACTAAAGAAGCAAATATTCTGGATAATAAGAAAAATAGATGCATGGTTTTGGCCCCCCTGTATTCTGATTACCACTAAAGAAAATTCAGTAAGGAATTTATCATAGTAGGGTATGCATATTGGTTTATAATATGCACGATGTTGCTGAGTTTAGTGTTTTTTTACAACTCTTGTATAACACCGGGTTTATTAAAAAATTGAGATGTCTTCAATTAGATTATGATGTGCGACTTTTCAAAAATTCACAAATTTAGGCGCAATCCATGTAGTCCCTTGGGGTAATAATACGTGAACTGAGTTGCACAACAATCCAGACAATGAATACCTAAAATGCCAGGTACAGTGGATTGAAAAATTATTCATACCCCATTGGACTTTTTTTATTGTTAAAAGTTTTAGACACAAACTGAAATGTAATTTATTTTATGTGACAGAACAACATAAAGAAGCAAATATTTGTGATGAATAAAGAAATGGATGCATGGTTTTGCCGCCCCCCTGTATTCTGATACCCCTAAATAAAATTCAGTGAAGGAATTTATCATAGTAGGTATGCCAGTTTGGTTTATTAATCAGTTATTTTTATTTAAAACTGATATACCACAGCATCTAAACTGCGTGATGATCATTTGAAACTTCTACATTATTCGCGTTTTAAGTTTCACAGTGGAACATTTATGTTGACGTTGACAGTTGTTAAGTTATGTAGTTTATGTTTTTATGACAACATTTTCTCATCCGCTGTTGTAATTGCCTTAATTCATTCTCATTCACTGACAGATTATCGTAACGTTTGCTATGTGGAAACTATCCACATAGTGTTAAGTCGCCTGGCCAGAACCACCGCCAATGCTAAATTTCTCCCAAGCGACTTGAGAAACCCATCAGCGTGTTTATTTCTAAGTGAGGATTAATGTTAAAACTTTAGCTGCTGGTATGGTAGTAGTGTTAATAATTTCTCGCGTTGTCCTGACTGTTAAACATTTTACTAATATTTTTATAGTAAGTTCCTCACTGGAGTACATTACGTATATTGGAAAGCAGAAAGAAAGACCAAACTGGATCTAAAAAGAGATGATAATACTATAATTATATATATCATGCTGCTTATGTCCGTTTTAGATACAGTGGGATTGAAAAATTTATATCATACCCCATTCGGACCTTTTTTATTTTTAAAAAGTTTTAGACACAAACTGAAATGTAACTTTATTTATATTTATGTTGACAGAACAACATAAAGAAGCAAATATTTGTGATGAATAAAGAAATGGATGCATGGTTTTGCCGCCCCCCTGTATTCTGATACCCCTAAATAAAATTCAGTGAAGGAATTTATCATAGTAGGTATGCCAGTTTGGTTTATTAATCATGCACGATTGCTGAGTTTATTTTTTTTTACAACTCTTGATAAACACGGGTTTATTAAGAAAATTGAGATGTTCAAGTTAGATTTATGATGTGCGACTTTTCAAAAATTCACAAATTTAGGCGCAAATCCATTGTAGTCCCTCCTGGGGTAATAAATATTGAACTGGTTGCACAAAACACTCCAGACATTAATACCTCAAGTGCCAGATTTATAAAGTAATCAAATCCATTATATAAATTTGACAGATATATAGAAGTGCTCTTAAGACTAAAAAGTGAGGAATGAATCCTCCCCAGTGATTTCTCCCCAGTGTGTCCAGTAACCTTTTGATGCAGTCACATGTACTGCTAGCACTGAGATTACACACACAGCGCTAGCGCACAGGCGGGCAATCGTATATGCATTTCCACTGGAAGGTCTAGGGCTGCGTTCACATGTTACAGTTATAAACATGTTTAGTTTAGAAACGCAATTGAACCACAGTAGGGAGGGGCCTTACCCGATCGCATATGCATTTCAACTGAAACACATGCGATCTTTAACCCTTTCAGGACCTGGCCCTTTTTTCACAAAAAAGGGGGGTATTTTTTGTATAGAGCATGAGAGTATGCAAGAAAAAGTTAATAAATAGATGGTACCACACTGCGCACCTAAATCAAGAGATAAGCAAGTATTACCTGTGCGGCAAACATACACACAAGAGGGAGCTGGGGATGACCACCCCACACGTATCACCACCTGCTGTGGCTTCCCCAGGGGTATCTGTATGGTGTGGTGCGTCCATTTATAAAGGAAGATCCCATGTGTTGGTAGTGAGCTAAATTAGTGAGCTGTATTTCTAGTAGGGATTGTCAGAGGATGGATAAGATAATCAAGAAAGCCTCCTCGATAGTGGGTTCGCCTTTTGACAGATGGGAGAAACTAGTACAGTGTGGGATACTCAGGAAACTGGACAAAATTAGAAATAACAGTGACCATCCAATGCATGGCGTGCTGCAGGCACAGATTAGTGGTTTTAGCTCTCGTTTTATTCTTATGCGATGTAGGTCGGAGAGATTTAAGAAGACGTTTATACCGGCTGCTCTTGAGCTATCAAATATAGCGATTAGGGGTAGAATATGTAAGTCTTATAATGTATGACTATTAGATAGGGAAGGTTATAATTAACTATTTTTTAATTAACTTATTTAATTTTTTATTGTAAATTTGGTGAAATGGATATTTATGTGTACCTGTGCTATCTCTCTGTTTTATGGTATATGTGTTTTTTTATATATGTGATGTTTTTGTTAAATTGTTGTTTAGCGGATGTGACAATTTAAGTTCCCGTCTGGGATAATAAAGTATTATTATTATTATTATTATTATTATTATTATTATTATTATTATATATCTATAGTGGCATATTGTTAATTTCTTCCATTGTGTCCTTGCTTCCAAGTTGGGCTCTTGCATGTTATATTCATTGAATTCCGTCTGTACTTTCCCTTATTATGCCTTAACCTTAATCTTAATTTCACAAATATCAATCTTATAAATGTTGACACAATGTTGTTTCTAGACGACAATATATTTACATATATCCCTTTCACTTTATATCTGATCACAAATCAAATGATCGGACCTTCGAAACCCTGTTTGCTTTGACATACCTCTGTTGCAACCTGTTTACATCTGTCTTTTTCCGGATGTCCAATCGTGGATCACTTGATTGGACCTCTGACTCTTGGAATTTTGGTTTCCTACCTCAATCTCATCACACACCTGTCTCAATTCCTGTGGGGAGGTCCCCATTTCCCGTTGTTTTTTAAACACATTCACTTCTATGCTCCTTTAGGTACATACTAGTACAATGTTTTACCGCATTACCGAATGCATTTTAGAGTGATTTTTTTTATTTTTTATGTATCACTGGATTTGATTAACTTTTGCTTGACTTTTTTTATCCTTTTAACAGTGCACAGAGTGTATATTTCTTAAATTTTTCTACAATTGAATTAGTTTTTGGTCTTAATCTGTACTTTATGAGCATTGCGTAACTTTTGTAATTTTCCATTGAGTGCTGTTCTTGTGAATTGAGTGCTTAATATTGTGGTAAGGGCTAGTATTGTATGCCAAAAAAATGTACTGTGCATCCTCATGTAAACTTTTCCTGACCCCATTAATCCTGCCCATGCATTTTCCACGTATCTTGTATCAGGCTTTCTATGGAGAAAACCATGCATGTAGTCGCAATGGTTTTTAAGTGCAATATTTTACTTTGGTTCTTTATTACAGTATGTGGCATAAACCATTATTATGAGTAACGCATTCTCATTGGATTTACATATTGAAGGCGTTTTACAGAGTATGATCACTAAATTAATTTACTTCATTCTAATGTTTTTTGTTATATCAAGTATAGACCTGTTTTTGTCTGATTTATTCCAGAAAATGTGGACTCAAATATCAATAGATATGACAGAATACTAATCTGGTTTTATTACATTTTGTTGTTGCTCTGTAGACTTTGTGTAATTTTGGCTTATTAAAAATAGAAGTGCTAACATCGCTTTTATATCACATGCTGTATGTTGGAAGCTGTGAATTGTGCATATCACATACTGATGACAGCATTGTGAACACCACTTTTTTGATTTCTTTATCAATGTACATAATCCATTTAACCGTACATTAACCCTTTTGTGAGCAAGGGTCATTGGTAACTAAATGTCACGGTCAATTTTTGCTGTTCTGTTATGTGCTTTTTTAAAATAATATCTTTGAAACATGTTTACATATCTTAACAATTTTTACTTTATTTAGTGTCAACTTTCTAAATGTTTTAATTAAAAAGTTAGCAGCGAAACTTTTACTGCAAAACCAAGCCCTTGTATACCTGTGTCAGATAAAACAAGTCTTAGTTATTCAAGCATGCAAAAAAGTCCTCTGTCCTGAAGGTCAAAATAGGCCTGGTCCTTAAGGTGTTAATTAAACAGGTGAATTTTATTCTGAAGGGGAAACCATTTCAATAAATGTGATTCACCTGTTCAGTTAATGTCTTTCACCTGTTGTTTAAAGTTATGATTATCAACAAGCACCACATATTTTACATGGCTTATATCCAAAATGTGTGGCGCTTGTTCCTGATCACAGAAAACCGTATGTGATCCAGCCAAGCGTCTTGCCAAAAATTCAGTCTGTGCACCAGAAAATTCTGTTGTAAACAGGTTTGTTCTTAAGGCGAAATTTGTATGTAAGTCAGAATTGTATAAATTTTATAATTGTAACTACAGACACATTTTTTTTCCGCAGTAACAATTGGAGTTTCAAAATTCTTTGCTGTAATGGGAACACGGCTGATCATTTAAGTCTGGGACTATAGTAAAGCACCCAGAGAGCTTCACCAGAGGTCACAGTGGCCAGAGAGTCCATCTGTAACTGTGCAGCCCTGGTCCATTTCTAATTTATTGCATATATGTATCTCCTGATTCTTTGCTCATGAGCTGCTCAAGTGTTTGTTGTTGGACTTTTTACAGTGCAAAAAGTAAGAACATGATAATGGAATTGAAGGACCTGCGTCTTTATTTAACCTAATCTCACCATTCATTTATGTTTGTAAATGGCTTTAGTATGATGAAGAGATTATATAAGTCATTGTTTCTACTTTTGGCTAGGCATCTATGCTATGTATACTTTGTATATACATAAGAATGCAAGCAGCTATACATTTGTTTATAATTTTAAGTTGTACTCCTGTATGTGAATTTTGAGATTGCAAACATCCTTTAAAGGTCAAATAAAATGTCAAACGTAAATGTGTGTGTGGGGAAAAGAGTATTTAGTAGATTTATTATTTCCCTAACTCATTAAAGGGAGCATGTTGGCTCCAATGCACTCATCCAGAGGTCCCACTAACATTTTTCCAGAAGGGTAATACAGTATATGGTCGTGTATAAGCCGAATTTTTCAGCACAAAAAATGTTCTGAAAAACGTGACCTTATACACGAGTCAATAAAAATAATAAACTTATATACTCACCCTCCGGCAGCCCCGATGCTCCTGCGTGGCTCGTCTTCTGTCATCCCAGCGGCTCGTCCTTCTGTCTTCGGTCTTCTGTACAGCAAGCAGGGACATGGCCATGTTATCTTCCTGGTTGGTGCATACAGATGATGTGGCCGCTGATGACGTCATAGTATGCGCCGACCGGGAGAAAACATGGTGGCATCCCTGCCTGCTGTACAGAAGACTGAAGAAAGAAGAGGAGCCACGGGGATGACAGGAGAGGTGTGTATCAGGGACATCGGGAGCCGCACTGAGCATCGGGGCCGTCAGAGGGTGAGTATATAAGTTTATTTTTTTTAAGTGCTGGGTGGGCTGGCTGTATACTACAGGGGGCTGGGTGGGCTGGCTGTATACTACAGGGGGCTGGGTGGGTTGGCTGTATACTACATAGGGCAGGCTGGGCTGGCTGTATACCACAGGGGGCAAGCTGTGCTGGGCTGGCTGTATACCACAGGGAGCACGCTGGGCTGGCTGTATACCACGGGGGGCAGGCTGGGCTGGGTTGGCTGTATACTACAGGGGGCAGGCTGGGCTGGCTGTATACTACATGGGGCAGACTGGCTATATACTACTGGGAGCTGGCTGTCTATATACTGGGGGGCTGTGACCAATGCATTTCCCACTGGCTTATACTCGAGTCAATAGGTTTTCACAGTTTTTGGCGGTAAAATTAGGGGTCTCGGCTTATACTCCGGTCAGCTTATTCTCGAGTATATACGGTAATACTGCTCAGCTAAATATATTCTTCAAAAATGGTAAGATTTGTGTAAAAAAATTTCAGTAACACAAATAAATAACTAAATATATAATTATGCAAGAAAATAATTACTGTGTCACGGGTGCGCATGCACAGTAAATGTGCCCTCGGAGCCAGTCTGCAGCCTCACTTACCCTTCCTCGCTCCAGTGATGGTCCCCGCGCTGTATCTGCCTCTTGTGTGTGTGTGCGTGCCGGCTCTCTAAGGGCCAGCGCACCGATAATTGGCGCTGGCCAGCCGACTGCCCTTATAAATTGCTGGATCTTTGTGCTATCATGCTATTGAGAAAGCAGTGTTCCTTTCCTAGTGCGTTTAATCTGATTTCCCGTTGTGACCATGATTCTGTTCCTGACTTCGCTCCTCTGCAGCCAGCTGCACACTCTCTTCCACTCTGCCTTTTGACTTCTATCCCGTGCTGCCTGTCTTGACCTCCTGTACGACTCTGTACCTCACCTAGTCCGCCACCACAAGCAAAGTCGTGCCTGTGGTGCGATCTGGTGGTATCCCGCTTCACACTGACAGCCCGATCCTATGTGATGCATAGGGAGAAAACTCCCACACAGAGTTTGATAACCTCTCTGTCTCATTATAATAATTTTAAAGTTTGATTTTAGGAGGAAAGAGGTCATGGGTAACAAATATAATAAGATTACCACAGTCACAGTGCTTGGATATGTGAATAAATGTCCCTGGGGTTATCATGCTTGATTTTTGGGGGGTAGTTATCTTTAAAGCGGACCCATTTCACCTCCTCACACATGTGGTGATTCTTTCTCAGTTGCCACAGCTATCATGCCCAGTATCTGAACATTTTTATCCTGTGTATTGGCAGAAAGGAGGTGCTGGAGAAGAAGAGAGGGGCATATGTTTTGCCAATCCTCTGTCATACCGTCCAATCAGCAGCAGGCAAATTTAAAGAGGAAATACAATGAACAGTATTGAGCTGTAATTTCTCTATGCTCATTTAGAGGCAGTGTTCACATACATTCCTTTTAAAGTTCTGATGACATTGCGTTTACACTGTATTTACATAAAAACAATGTTACAAAAAGCAAATGCGATGTTACCACAAAAGCAATATGAATGCAAATATGATAACATGATATAATCGTAATGTGAGTGCAGACGTGATGTAAACTCGAGCACAATGTTACAGCAAAGCGTAAACGTGATGTAAAAGTATTTAGATTACATTTTGCAAACATGGCGTTTACATGATGTTACATGATGCACTTATATCGCATTTGCATTGCCTTTGTGTCCTGCTTACATTTACCTGGTGCTTGCATTGCATTTGTTTTTCCACACCATTTGCATTTACATTGTGTTTGCATTGTGTTTACGTTGCGTTTCCATGGTGCTTGCATCGCGTCTACATTTATCTGGCATTTGCCTTGCATTTTTACTCACTGTTTGTATTAATGTAGCGTTTACATTACATTGGTATTTGCATCATGTTTATTATAAATTTATGTGACGTTTGTGTCGCACTTGCATTTAGGTGGCATTTACATGCCGTTTGCATCATGTCTACATGGCATGGTGTTGTGTGGCGTTTGCATTGCATATGCGTTTATGTCTGCTTGGTGTTTTTGCTTACATGGTGTTAGCGTGGTGTTTGTATTTACATAGCGTTTACACTGCATTTGTGTTGGGTTTGTGTTTACTTTTACTTTGTGTTTACATTTACTTTGTGTTTACATTGTACTTGCGTCACGTTTGCGTTTACATTGCATTTACACTGGTAGTGTGGGGAGGTATATCTAGGTACAAGTTTGCAGCTGAATATATCTCCCCATGGGGTGAGCATATGTTGGGTGTGAAAGTAGCTATAGCTGAATATCAGCAGAATATTAACACAATGCATTAAGCATCTAGATAAACATAGGGAGATCATACACTGTCTGTCACTGAGTGGACAGTATGAAAGAAGATTAGCATACCACACACCCCCTCTTCTCCAGCTCCTCCTCTCTGATAATACATAGGATAAGAATAGTCAGCTACTGGGACTGATCGTGGGGACTAGAAAGCTGAAAGGTCTTCTTTAAAGCGTAACTGTCATTTTGAGCTAATTTTATGTATCGTGTGTGGGGGAATGTGGTAAACATTTTTCGTATATATTTTATTAACAAATTTGCTTAGTTTGTAAAAAAAAAATCAAGCTCTTACCCATAAAGATGCATATGCCAGTCTATATAGTGTGTGTCTGTGGAGGCTGCATGTGCTCATATCTAATGTCCTTTGTTTAGTTAAAGAGTGAGGACTAACCCCTTTACCTTCAGCTTGATGTTTGCTCATAACATACTACAGCAAGGGAGAGAGCAAAAAGGGTTAATACTCACAGCTGTGTGAGAAACAGAAGAGGAGAGAGAGACTGTCTTCAATCCTGTAGACAGATTATGGAGTCCATAATTTAAAACTTCAACTTCCGAACTTCGTCTCCAGCTTTACCAAAAAAAGTACCAAACACGACTCCACAGTCCTGTTTTCCTGGTCACTTCAGCAGTGCTTGAGATAAATGAAGGCATTCCTTCCCAGTGCCTCATGCCTTTCATCTTTAGAAGAGGAGCTTCACTACTGAGCATGTACATAAAGTCCACCACACATCAATCTCAACTAAAAGGTGGATCAGGTTTGCCACATGGAGCCAGTCAAGCCATAAGTAGCGGTCCGCACCATGCTGACAGTCCAAATTCAATGAGCACTTATGTTACTGATGTAACATAACTGATGGAAGCTTTCAGTTGTGCAAGAGGCCGGTTAGCAGTGAGTGCAGTTGAGAAGTTCTCTTTGGTCCTCTCCTG
This sequence comes from Engystomops pustulosus, assembly GCA_019512145.1. Lineage (NCBI taxonomy): Eukaryota > Metazoa > Chordata > Amphibia > Anura > Leptodactylidae > Engystomops > Engystomops pustulosus. Next base: position 147,386,383 of record CM033643.1, read on the forward strand.
CTGCTTCACTCTGTGTCCTGACTCCTGACACTGGTAGTCTGCGTCAAAGTCAGGACCCATTGCAAAGTGGTCATATGGGGTCTCCAGTATTAGAGAAAGAGACTACAGCGAGCAGGAAGGAGATTTTCATGAGAGGAATCTGCTATGCCCGACCCTAGACATGAGAAGATTTATGGTCGGAACCCGGGGCTGCCAAAATTGTTTACACCTGGACTGATGGAGACAGGTTAGGATTATATCTGTGAAATGCTGTATTTTTGATAATAACAATGAATTAGAGAATGTGTTATTTTTTTTTTTTATTCTTGGTATAGTTAAGAATCTTGTCATTGTGGCAATACTCCTTTAAGAACAGCTGACTTACAAATGACCCCTAGTTACAAATGGACTTCCCTGCCTAATTTGACCTTTGGTGATGCTCACTGGATGCTGGAAATTGACTCTACTTTAGCCGCAGTCTGCAATGATTAACTGTGAGGTGTCTACAATGAAGCTTTCATGTTAATCCTTGTTTCTAAGTCAACCCAAAATGTCTAAAATCTAGTTGTCATAGGGACCAACAAATTCTTTGTCTGGAGTAAGGCTACATTCACATTAACGCGTGCCTGCTGGTCACCCCACCCCCCTCCATAGCACTATATGGCACACGGCACCGTATTCCGGCTAAAGATAGGACATGTCCTATCTTTCTCCCGGCTAGGGAAAGGTACGGTGCTGCCATATGGTGTGGTGCGCCCATTGCCTTGTAAGAGGGACGTATATACACCGTATATTTGTCGGCCTTATATATTTCCCTCATACATTCGTGTGAATGTAGCCTTACACTTACAAAATATACCACTTCATATATATACATATTCAACTTCAACCTTGTAGTTTTATGCTCTTGGGGTTTCCAGTATTGTCATCTATGGGTTCTCCAGTATTATTTGTCTGCTCTGAAGGTATGCAGTAATTTTCTGTTCTGGGGGTCTCCAGTATTTTAAGCCTGCTATGAGTCCTCCAGTACTATTATTATATACTCTGGGGTCTGCACTATTATTGTCTGCTCTGAATGCAGTATTTGGATTGTGGGGTGGTATCTATTTTTGCACTGTGGCATTTATAAATTTTGGGCTGACATTTTGAGCTGTACTGTGGTTGTTGGTGCATCTAGGGTGCTGTTTACTGATGTGGGCCCTTAAGTTAAGTAGTATGACAGTATGGCCCTTGGATCAATAAATGTTTTCACTCCTGGTCTAAGTCCTTAGATCAGGAATAGAACAGACATTTAAAGGAAGTTTGTAAAATGTTTTAATTTATTATATGTTTGTGGAGTCAGTGGAGCCATATGTGCGGCAGAAAATATTTTTTTGGAAGGTGGAACACTCGTTAGGAAGACATCCATACCTATTCTGACATTGTTTAACTAACACATGAATTGCAATATGGAGAAACAGTTTGTCACGTTAGCGTTTGTGATCCTTATTAGGGCTTAAGTTTTTTTTCCCTGTAGGCTATAGCCTTTGGGATCACTTTGATGAATGTGCAGGAAGTCCAAGATTTGCATGGTCATTGACCGAGGATTGTTTGCAGGATTTATCTTTGTCTCTGAAGAGTTCATTGAATTACCAAGGACTGTGAGAAATTATAAATGTGTATTATATTTTATGTCTTCATTAACCCAATTGTGATCAAGCTCATTTGTGCCTTGATGCCTAAGGCCTATTTTTTCAAAACCAGCATGTGTCACTTTATCAGGTAATAACTTTAGAACACTTTAACTTACGCCAATTGTTTTTGAGTTTGTTTTTTTTCATGACATTTTGTACTTCAAGTTAGTGGGAAATTTTGGTTGATATATTTAGCATTTATTTATTTTCATTTTTAAAAAGGGGAATTTGGTAAAGATTTTGAAAAAAATTAGCTATTTTCAAAGTTCAAAATGTTCTGTTTGTCAAACTGATAGTCTTATTACCAAAATTAGTTACTAACTTATATCTACCTCATCTCATCTTTGTGTTGGAATCATTTTAGAAGTGTCCTTTTTGTTTTATTACGATGCTAGAAAGATCCAAAACAAACAGCATTCTCTCAAATTTTCAAGAATATTTTAGAATTAATTATTTTAGGGACCATTTTATTTCTATAGAGGGGTATTTGAAGTTCTGTTAACTTTTTGTTAACGCAAAAAGACATTCTTGAACATCTTGTAGCGGAGGGGGGAGTATGAGGCGGGCTCACTGACTGAGCCCTCTTCATACTCACCGGTTGTTTGCTGCACAATGGAGCACACGCCTGTCACTAACACACACAATCGGTGCTAGCTTTTCGGGGAGCGGCGATCTGTTGCCATGACAGCCTCGGGTCACACTAAGATCCGAAACTGTCATGTTTTAGGCTATTTGTTACAATGTGCGATTTGCACATTGTAATAGATGATGTTCAAAATCCTCATATACTGCCATACTGTAGTATGGAAGTATATAGTAGCATCAATTAGACAACCTAGGGTTAAAGTATCCTAAGGGACCTGAAAAAAAAGTAAATAAAAAAAAAAAATTAATAAAAATACAAAGTAAAAAAAATTTTAAAGATATAAAAAAAACTAAAAATTCAAATCCCCCCCCCCTCCCTAGACCTGATATAAATAAACAGTAAAATTCATAAACATGTTATATATCTCTGTGTCCTAAATTGTCCGATCTATCAAAATATAATAACATTTTCTGGCGTTAAAACCCTGTAACGAAAAACAGCGCCCAGTCGAAAGTATAACTTTTTTGCCATTTTTTCAAAATATAAGAAATTCCAGAAAAAGTTATCAAAAAGTTGTACATTCCTCAAAATGGTAGCATTGAAAATGTCATCAAAAGTCACATAAAATAACACCACCCACAGTTTTGTACACCGAAGTATCAAGAAGTTATAAGCACCAACCCAAAGAATAAAGTAGACATATCATTTAGGGCGTATAATGAAAGCATTGCATTCAGATTTTTTTTCCCACTTCCCAGTACATGGCATGGAATATTGAATACCAGCACTATGAAGTGCAATTTCTTATGCAGAAAACAAGCCCATACACCGCTCTTCACATGGAAAAATTAAAAAGTTATAGATTTTTGAAGGTGGGGAGTGAAAAATGAAAATGCAAAAACAAAAAAGGGACTGGTCCTTAAGGGGTTAATAGAAACCCCCCACATATTACTCTTCTATTAACTTCACCCCTCAAACTATGCAAAACGATACATAGGAAGCTTGTTAACCCTTTAAATATTTTACAGAACTTCAAACAAAATTGTTTGGAATTCACTAATATTTATCAGTAATACGTTTATTTAGCCCTAAAACCCACATAAACTGAATAAAAGTAGGAAAAGCATCTACTATATATTGTGCAGTTTCTTCAGACTAAGAGGACACCCTGTATGTGGATGTAACTCTGCTGTCAGGGCACATGGCGGGGGTGGAAGGGAAGAAGTGGTATTGAGCTTTTGTATGGCAGATTTTGATTTAGTTTTGATTAGTTTTGAGGTGCCAGGACGTGTTTGTAGGGCCCCTGGGGCCACGTTCACATGTAGCATTTTGGTTGCGTTTTGAAATGCAATCCAAAGGCTCCTCCTGCAATCGCATGTTGTGGTAAGTTTGCATTTCCTTTGCGTTTAGTTAAGGTGTTGGAAACACAATGGGGTACATTTACTTACCCAGTCTTGTCGTGATCCCGTGGTGCGTTGTCCGACGAGGATTCGGGTCTGCCACAGTTCACTAAGATTGTGTGCCCAAGTTCCTGCATCCGTCTCTTACGCGCTGAGGTCCAACTGAGTTCACCTTCTTCTTCCTGGTGCATGTGAGTGCTTGATCTTGCGACACATTTCCTTTTTTAAATTCTGCGGTTTGTCGGAATCCGTTGAGTTGTCCGATGGCCACGGCCCCCGATTTCTGTCGCGTGCAAGCCAGTGCCAATGCGCCAAAATCCGATCTCGTGAGCCAAAATCCCAGGGCAATTCGGCGCAAAACGGAAATCGTCGGGAAACCCGACAAAAATGCGTCCGTTAGTAAATGAGCCCCAATGTTACCAAAATGAGTGATCACGAGTGGGGCCTTTGAATTGCGTTTCAAATTGCAACCAAAATGCCACTTGTGAACGTGGCCACAGGTAGCACAAACCTTTATCCCAGAGAATTTGTAAACTTTTTATCATGTGGTACAGGAGGCATATTAACCCCTTGCGCCTGATGAGTTTTTCCATTTAACTTTCTGCTTATTACTACTGTAGGGGTTCAGCTCAAACGTGGGGGTCGGCAATGACAAAGCTCTCAAGGACAGCAGGATTAAAGTTGTAACTATGCATTTATTCCAGAAAAACAGCAGTATCAAACAAAACATCAAATAAAATCCTTGCCTGTCCGGCTCTAACTATACACTTGGCGGCCCTCACTTGCCACTGGAGGCTTCTCCCTGCCAGCATGAAAAATACTTTAAGTAACCCCGTGTCACTCAAATGCGGCTCTCACACAGTCCAGCCTCGTGTCTCCAGATAGAGAGCCCCTTCTGACTGCTCCACACCCTTTTTTAAGGGGTTGCACACCTGGTGCATTGTGAGACCCATTAGAACTGGCAGCTTTGGTCTGGAGCAGTGATCACACTTCTGTCTCCACTCCAGCAATTAGAATCCTGTACCAGGTCTTCCAAGAGAGCAACACATGGAAATATCTTCCAATTTGACCCAATGCACATTCTGGTTGCTGCAATACACATGAACACTCATTTCCTTTACAATTCAATAGTGACCATGTCACACTACCCACTTTCAAAAATCAATAACCTTTTTATTCTGCCATGTACAGAGCTGTATGAGGGCTTGATTTCTGCGTAACAAATTGTACTTCCTAGTGACGGTATATTATATTCCATCCCGTGTACTGGGAAGTGGAAATAAAATTCAAAATGCAGTAAAATTGACAAGAAACCAACATTTTCTTGTGGGCTCTGTTTTTACCTCTTTCACTGTGCACTCCAAATTGCATCTTTATATACATTTATATTTTTTGGTTCAGGGATACCAAATTAATATAGGTTTTATTAGGTGTTAATAGATTAATTAGATAACCATTTATTGCAGTGCATTAGATATGTCAGCCTATGCATTCACATTGGGCCAGGGGTTGGATAGAGCAGGCTCTGCCTTGGACAGACCCAGGGGCCTTCATTAGATTGGCAGTGAAGAAGATGCAATCACGTGGTGCCAGGAGGAGAGGGAGCCCCTTCCCTCACCAGGTACATAGATCCTGCGGTCACAGTTTTTCTGTCGGCCTAACCCAAGGCTCCTTAGTGACCGACGTAGAAACCTGTATGAGTGGTCACTAAGGGGTTAATGACTTATCAACCTTCAAAATAAAGGCGAGACAGGCTACCTCTTTTTTCATAGCAAGGGCAGAGAATGCAGCAGGTACAAGATTGACTTGCAAACAAATAATATTATTCACATGTTCCACTCTATAATCATATTACTCTATTTGTCATAGAGAATATAATTTTATAGGATATGTGGATATTTTTTTGGGTCAATGATAACAATATCGGAGACTCAAGATATATTAGAAACTAATTTAGCAAGAAGTATTATAAAGGGATTATAAAGAGATCACAATTTTCAAACATGTGTGAACAAGATTTGTACATCAATGATCAAGAGCAAAATCATTGTCCAAAAAATGTAAATAAAATCAGACAAGAACTTTGGCAGAACTTTATATGTTATGATGGTCAAAAACTAACATAATTACACATGGTGGTAATTTATCATAGTTTATTCTCTTAATTTTCTATAGTTCCTTTCTTTGGTTGTGTTTTTTTTTTGCCTAATATATCTTAATTCTATCTTATATCTTAAATCTGTGAATTCATTTTTCTGTTCTTATTTTTTTGTGCCTTTTACCTCCCCGGTCTCACAATCCCTCCTGCTCTAATGACATATGGGTGTCATAATTATAAAGGAAGAGCAAGGGATTTAGGTAAGCGCTTATTGCATAATATGAAGAACTTGGATTTCATAGATTCAGGATGTAAGCAGGATTTGCTGTGTACATGAGTCTATTACTTTTTATGAGCCCCCTACTGTGCCTCGTTGTCACTGCTTATTGGCAGCCACTTTTCAACAAGAATGTGACATCACCAGACTGGAACTCAGTGATTCAGTCATCTGATTTCAATCTGCTTCTTTCTGAATGAAAATTACTTTAAAGTTACAAAAATGACATAAACACATGAGCCATCAATAGCTAAATTATCCGGTTAGATTTGTTAATCTGCTGTAACCCAAATAACAAAAATACGTAACTATTCCCCTTGCTCTGGTGGAATGATAGTTTATGCAAAGAGATCACAATTTTCAAACATGTGTGAACAAGATTTGTACATCAATGATCAAGGGAAAAATCATTGTCCAAAAAATGTAAATAAAATCAGACAAGAACTTTGGCAGAACTTTATATGTTATGATGGTCAAAAACTAACATAATTACACATGGTGGTAATTTATCATAGTTTATTCTCTTAATTTTCTATAGTTCCTTTCTTTGGTTGTGTTTTTTTTTTGCCTAATATATCTTAATTCTATCTTATATCTTAAATCTGTGAATTCATTTTTCTGTTCTTATTTTTTTGTGCCTTTTACCTCCCCGGTCTCACAATCCCTCCTGCTCTAATGACATATGGGTGTCATAATTATAAAGGAAGAGCAAGGGATTTAGGTAAGCGCTTATTGCATAATATGAAGAACTTGGATTTCATAGATTCAGGATGTAAGCAGGATTTGCTGTGTACATGAGTCTATTACTTTTTATGAGCCCCCTACTGTGCCTCGTTGTCACTGCTTATTGGCAGCCACTTTTCAACAAGAATGTGACATCACCAGACTGGAACTCAGTGATTCAGTCATCTGATTTCAATCTGCTTCTTTCTGAATGAAAATTACTTTAAAGTTACAAAAATGACATAAACACATGAGCCATCAATAGCTAAATTATCCGGTTAGATTTGTTAATCTGCTGTAACCCAAATAACCAAAATACGTAACTATTCCCCTTGCTCTGGTGGAATGATAGTTTATGCTCTGTTTTTCTATAGGAATTAAATGAAAAAATGTGTCAAAAAACTATAGGACTTCTGCTTTACCGACAGATCCTTAACAGGGTACAGTATTGATCTTCTATGTTTGTGGAGATTATGCAGGTTGGGAGGCAGTTATCTATTGTAATCAGGCACAGTAACAGCCTGTGATGCCAGCGATGTCTTGCCACCCCCAAGAGCCCTGCAGCAAAGTTGATTTTCGAACCAACAATGCCACAGAAAAATATAATAAGATTTCCACAGCCATGGTGCCTGGATTATAATGCTAGATTATTTATAGTAAATTTCCTTTAATAAAAATTTATATTTGTAAATTTCATTGGTCTGTTGACGCATCTCTTTTTGTTTTTATTCGCTTATGTATTTTTTTTGTGTAGCCATTTTTTTGGTCCTGCATAGTCATGCAAACCCATTTTTATTTATCCTAGTATCTGCACCAGGTTTTTGGCAATACATTTGTAGCAGACGTTTTGCTGTGGGGGGTTTTTTAACTATTTCACAATTTTTAAAAATATACTCCACCTAGAAATATACCCTTTTAAGGTCAAATTTACTGATGTGTCGGATAGTGTACCACATGTTCAAGGAAAACAACCATTAAGAAAAACACAAAACAAATTTGACAGTGAAAGTGAAGATGCAATCAAGTGAAGGGCAGGGGAGTGTGTCTGGTTTGTTTTGTGTTATTCTTAATGGTTGTTTTCCTTTAAATGCAGGCACAAACCAACATTAGTCCTCCCCCGTGCTAAGGAAAAAGTTTAAAACTAGTTCCTCAAAAATCTGCAACTTTTATGTCACTGTTGCAAATGGATTGCAAACCATGATACCTCATATGCCAGATTTATCATGAGGGCTAAGCCACTATGATAAATCTGATGGACAGTACAGCTCCTAAGACAGTCTATAAACTGTTGCAGGATGCCTGCTTACTGATAAATGGCATTTTTTGTATACAACGACATCTCTCCAGACCTATATACATAGGCATACACGGCATACATTTTGCCTCTGTATGAACAATAAATGCCCTATACTGTACAGAAAACATGATGGGAAGACATAGCAAGTGCCTTAGTGTCTTGCAAGTTACGGAAAGGTTTCGCAGAGAGCACAGTATAAAAGTTTACAAACTTGACCCTCTCTAGACTTTTATGAACATCTGTAATTTGATGCTTAATTCGTAGAGGAAACATTTTTCTTTGAAAAATTACAAAGTTTCTTATACACTGGAGAACAAACTTAGAGAGCAACACACAATTTCCTAAATGTCAAGGTCATTGTGTAGTCCTATGTGAATTTATTCTAAAGTGAGCAGTATTTTTTACCTTATTTCAAAAAAAGTGTATATTATCAAGCAAAGAATAAAAATGTAAAAGAGATTATTGTAAAATAACACTGATCAAAATTAGAGATACCTGGAATTTGTCGGTGTTAATCTGGCACCTGGTGCCAATCTCCCTACTTATAAGACAAACTCTATTTAACTGGCAGTCTAAGTTACTAGTTTCTAGAGAATTGCTCCCATTTTCAACACTGTACAGGCTAAGGATCTGTCTCTTCATTAAGTGTTTTGGCACTCAAGAGCCTTTAAAGTTAAACCCCACTTTGCAGTGACCACACCTCTCATTAGCAGATAGAACCAAAAGGCTAGACTCACCTTTACTGAGAAGCAGTTTGTGTGGACGGAGTAGTGGTCCACAGTTCATTTTAGTGATGAAAGCAGGTTTTATTTATTTGTATCTAATGACAAACTGGAGAAAGATTGAACCCAAAGTGTTTAAAGAAGTCATTTAAAGGTGCTGAAGGAAGTTTCATGGTTTGGGGAATGCTTTCTGCAGCAGGAGTTGGACTTCTCATACAACTTTATGGCTCAGTGAATGCAAGTGCAAGAACCTTCTTCAGCATCACATGGTTCCTTCCTTGCATTCTTCACTTAATCAGCCAGCAATTTTCATGCAGCACAATGCCTAAAAAATAGATTAGCGATGCTAGAGGTTATGTGAAAACAATTGGCTAGCTTGCTGTCGAATCCATTAACTTAATTACCAAAGGCCTAAGACTATGGCAGGAATATCAGTTTAAAAATATAGAAAAGTGAAAGGAAAAAATATGTATTTTATTTGTATTATCTGCTGTTGCTGCCATCTAGAATAAAGTATCTCAATATAAAATATGGGTTAACAGAATGTTCTGCATTTATTTTAGGCGTTTGTCTTACTTCCGTGTGAATTGTCTTAACCACTGCTTTTTCCCAACAAAACACTTTCACCTGTCTAATTACGACTTTGGACTGTGGTCAGCGTTTTTGTTTACAATGTGTCTGGAGCGTGACACTGGCTTAAGTCCCAAGGGGTGCTTTACTCTGATATTCATTCTGCCTTGAGGTTTCAGATGATGTTTATTTTTGGAAATGCCCACACACTGTGGTTTTAAAGGAAATCTACCATCAAAATAAAGCATGATAGACCAGGAGCACTTATAGATTCAGGCATTGTGACTAAAGACGGATGGGTTTCAGAGTTCGTCAGTGCTGTAGATTAATAGGCTGCTACAAAGAGCAAAAAATCCCTCACCCAACCCCCTGCTCTCTTCCTCCTTTCTCTGCATGTGTAACTAGCAGCAACTGGAAGTTCAGGAGGAGGGGCTCTTTGGGCTCTGGGGGGAGTTACCAGAGCCCCTCCATGCTGCAGCTTCACAGGCTGTTACACTACCTTCTTATACCTTGATATTATAAAATGGAGACATTCTAGGTCCTTCTTCTTGCACAGTGACCTTCATACAGCTCACAAAGCACACATACAACACTTTCCCATAGAAGTCCATAGTCTGTCACTTTCTATGTCAACACCTCATGTAAATCTATGATCCCTTTTTACTTGTGGCTGCTCACATAATCTGAAACAAAAATATTCAGCGACAAAAGAAAAATATTGCAAATGATATACTGTATACATAGAATAGGCAGTTGTTCTAAATATGATGTTTTAAATATAATTTTATACCTTTTATCTATACAATTGTGTCTGTTTTGAATAAATATAAAGCATTTACTTCAGGAAGTGACTAAGCCAGGACAATTTTTTTTTTTAATATTCTATATATTATGTTGGTTGGCCAGAAATGATAACTGATGGCTTATATTCAAGAGGAAGTCCTAAGTCCTATGGCAGGGGATCACATGACCAGCAGCTCTTGGTGATGAACAGAAAACATTATATATATATATTATGGGTGGGAGTCTTCTACTTAGCCTGTTAAATGGCCAACCCATTAAACATCTTCTTCCAGGGAATGCTGTTAATATTTGGTAACTACAACATATGGAAGTGATGGGGAACCTTTTAGAGACCGAGTGCCCAAACTACAACCAAGACCCACTTATTTATCGCAAAGTGCCAACACAGAAATGTAATTAGTGATTTATACTCCCTTCTTCGTCACATCTTTCATTCATTTCAGCACCCTGAGGCACCAATAAAGCAGAAAATAGAAGCACCTTGGATGATCATTGTAGCTTCCCTTAGTGTCCCATAAACAGGAAGAATTGTCAGGGCCAAAGCAGGAGCTACAGTGATACTTCAGAACTGTCCACACCTTCCCACTCTTCCAGTAGTCCCAGGTCGCTGTCGCTTTAAAATAGCTCTGTGCACAGCAAATCCTGGGCTGTCTGGGACTGTAGGAAGATACCTGGAGTCCTCTCTGGTGATGGTCTGAGTGCCCACAGAAAGGGCTCTGAGTGCCACCTCTGGCACCCGTGCCATAGGTTCACCACCACTGACATATGGGGTAGTAGAAGTTATAGTACTTTGTGTTTTATTCAGTTTTACATAAACTGAAAATATTCTTTTTTTGGTTCACTTTTAATGTATCCACAAATACACCAATTACTTCCCATATACATGCACAAGATTCCTGGGGAAATAACTACACATATGTTTCACAGGCAGCATTCATGAATATGCATTACAAAATATTTAGAAGCTTTATAAACGTCTCCTCTATGATGTAATATTCAGCAGAACATCTGGCCATGCACATTAGCATAGTTCTTAGCCCTGTGAACCTGCCTATTTGACAAGTGATATAAGACAGGCTAGTTTCTACTAAATTAAACTGAGTCAGTTTCCTGATTCACCATTGATAGGAAGGCAATGGTCAAAATACAGTTCTGCTGTTGTAAGATTTTCTGCAGCTTTTACTATGTGGTAATCAAGGCCTGTTGTCTCTGCATTTCCCATACGTAAGTGGCGTGAAATCAGAGATGTTTTCCTGTTTTCTTATTTTTAGCAAATAAAGCTAACCACACAGGGTGGATCATACTGTGGTTTAGAGTTAAGAGTTTGGAAGTCCAACTGGTTGTTAGTGGGTAAGCATCTGTAGATAAAAAATGGTGGGAGGATTTTGTATTTTAATCTAACATGTTATTTTTTTCGTAGTGCACCATTGTATTTGATTGCAGAATAACTTACACAGCTAGACATATTTTCATCCATTTCTTACCTCTGTACAGTAGGTCTAGATGCCATGAATTACATGTGTGACAGGTGTAAAATGCTAGATTAGCTAGCTTATTATGTATAGTGTATCCCAAATGCAATTTAAGCGTTATTTGGTATATTTACATACATATAAAATATATATTTTTGTTACCTCTCTAACAAATTCGTGACCAATGGTCATTGGTGCCTGAATGTCAAAGTCAGTTAGTGGGTAAGCATCCGTAGATAAAAAATGGTGGGAGGATTTTGTATTTTAATCTAACATGTTATTTTTTTCGTAGTGCACCATTGTATTTGATTGCAGAATAACTTACACAGCTAGACATATTTTTATCCATTTCTTACCTCTGTATAGTAGGTTTATGCCATGAATTACATGTGTGACAGGTGTAAAATGCTAGATTAGCTAGCTTATTATGTATAGTGTATCCCAAATGCAATTTAAGTGTTATTTGGTATATTTACATACATATAAAATATATATTTTTGTTATCTCTTTAACAAATTCGTGACCAATGGTCATTGGTGCCTGAATGTCAAAGTCAATTTTTGCAGTTCTCTTTTGCTCTTCGATTACTTTAGAACTGCTTTACATATCATATTTAATTTTGTTTTTTTTAGTGAGACTTTAACTGGATAGAGTAATTTGTATTAACAACACTTATTTTTAAGAATTAGCAGAAAAATAACTAAAAATGTGATTGTATGAACCTTTCCCAAAATATGTTATTAATTTATACAGTGTCAATCCGTAACCATCATCCAGGTTCAGAGACAGAGGGTGCATGTACTTTTGCAAAATGTCTTTTGCAGGCCTTAAGCTTCAGCTGGATGGTGGCTCATTTCAAACAGTCAAATCTCTTGAGCAGTGACACATAGAAAACACAATTCTGTTGTCCTATATTAAAGAGGATAATCTCCCCTTTAATATCATATAAAGTTGTTGTCATTAGGTAGGTACCAGAGATATTCCCTCTTGAAGTGGAAATTGAGATCTGTAATTAAAAATAATTTTTTTTTATTGTAACCGTGTAAATCTCTATTTCTGTTCCACCTAGAAACACACTTCTTTAATAGGATGCCAGAATTGTGTTTGTAGGGGCCACGGTTCAGGAGACATGATAAATATAAATTTTGACACTTTCATGACGTGTGTGTATATGTATGTGTGTATATACACATGCATACACGGGCTTGTGGAAATAGGACGTATATGTCCTGTATTGTAGTAGCAAAGGGGTTAACATAGGGTGTATTGTACGCATAAATTCCCCCATAGTTTAAGATGCAAGCCCTACCACCATTGTCACGGCAGATTTATCAAGAGTAGAGATGAGCGGACACAAACTTCTCATTCAGGCGGCTCTGGACGCCTGGACAAATTGTCGGAATGGAAATTGAACATGAGAGGAGACAGCCCTGGCCAATCACAGCTGTGGGTAGTTGCTAGGGGCATTAATATGCCAATCCGGCAATATGTCCTGGACGTGCAGGGCATACCTAAGCCTGAATGGGAAGTTTGGGTTAACTCCTCTCTAATCAAGAGGCTTAAACCTGCACCACCAGGCTTCGCCTGGCAGAGTTTTACAAGTGCGCAGGAATTTGCAATTATCTAAGTTCTTCTGATAAATTTCCCCTGTGTATCTCTATAAACAACACACCATGTATTTGGAAAGGAGGAGTCTGCATTATAAGTTCAGTCTTGTGAGCTTGTGCATCGTATGATGTATTGATTGATGTTGGTTTTAATGTGAAAAATATCAATAGCCAAAAGTCAAATTACCGTAAATAAAAATTGTGTGAATGTTCATGCATGCTGAGCTAACATCTTATGTGTACAGGCGGTCCCCTACTTAAGGACACCCTACTTACAGATGACCCCTAGTTAAAGATGGACCCCTCTGTCCACTGTGACCTCTGGCGAAGCTCTCTGAATGCTTTAATATAGTCCCAGGCTGCAATAATCAGCTTTAAAATGTCTGTAATGCAGCTTAATTGATAATCCTTGGTCCCATTACAGCAAAAAATTTTGAAGCTCCAATTTACACTGGGGCAAAAAAAAAAAATTGTCTAGAACTACAATTATAAAATATACAGTTTCGACTTGCATACAAATTCAACTTAAGAACAAACCTATGGACCCTATCTTGTACGTAACTCGTGGACTGCCTGTATTTGGCTTCTGGCTACTCTTCATTGCTGGATATCAAGGGTGATAAAGAGCAGGCAACTTGGAATACACATGTCCAATTTTTTGGTTCTTTGTTTCTCTCCATTTATTTCGCGTACACTTAAAGGGGTATTGCCACAAAGACAAGTTTCTTAAATGTACTCAGAATAACAAAATAACATATTCTCTAATTCACTTTTATTCACTTAAATGCAGCATTTTTACAGATATCCAACCTTTCAATCCTGGTGTACACCATTTCAGTTGCTCCTAGATATGACCCTGTAATTTCTGTGTGATGGCCGAGTTCCTCTCTCTGCTGCCTGCAATCTACAATCTAGCCCCGCCCCTCTGCAGTCCAGGACTGAGCTCTCACACTGATAAGCAGACATAATGAGAACTACAAGCTACAGACAAATAAAGAACTTATCTGGGAAGGAAGGCAAAGCAGATCTATGTGTAATAGCAGAGATGTAGGAAAGCTGACTGTCATTGTGTGTAATAGGCATCTCATGATTCTCATCATCTCTGATCTGTCTAATCTCTCTTTTTATGTGTCAGATGCTAGTACAATGTTCAGAAGCTAAATGAAAGTGTATAAAAACCATGTATCCTGATAATGTAAGCACATTGTCAGCTCGCAGAGCTAGATGGATCATAATGTGTCTAGGAGCTAAAACAGCAATAAAATTGAGTAAAATTGTGAAGTAAAGGGTTAAAATGTTCTTTTATTGTGTTAACATCACTGGGGGATTGAAATTTGAGAATTTTCTTTCATGGGAAAACCCCTTTAAGACAAACTAATCATGCTCGGGAAGGAAGTATGACGTGATAGTTTATCGGACAACAGATATGTGAAGTGTATAGGCCTCTTAATACAGTCTCCATGAAAAGAGCACGATGAGAGATCAAGGATTGATTGACTAAATGCAGAAACTTACCAGTGTCTGTAATGTGGCTTAAAGGAGTATTGCTGCCTATGTGGGCTGTTTTATGCGGTTTCCATAACTCCCAAATAGGAGTTACAGGATCAACATGGCACAAATACACTGAATTCTCAAATTACAGAACATAAATCCTGTTCCTTTCCATGTGATTTTCAGAAACTGTATAAAAAAGGCAACCCAGCTGTAACAATACCGCTGACTGCCATTAAAGGCTGAAATAGGAATGACCGCCAGCCAGAGGTTTAACTAGGGATTCAACACAGGGGGGAAAACCCAAACCTAGATGTGGCAGATGCTGGTTCTCCTCAGGCCTCCTCATTAATAATCATAGTATATAACACTGTAGTGACTTACAGGAGACCTCTCTGTACTCATACACATTTCCAGTCTCTTCAAGCGGGATCTTGGATTTGCTCAAGAGAACTTGCCGGGTGGATTTGGGACACTAAACAGTCAACATGTTCTTATAGGGCATTCATACTTACCTAGATGTGAGTCCGATGAGGCACATGGAACTCAGATCTGGAGCTCTTGGCTTGAAAACTTCGGCTTCATAGTACATGCTGTGGACCTACAGTGCTTGTGCAGTGAAGCCAGGGTGTACAACTCCAGCTTCATAGTACACACTGCTTACCTACAGCGTCAGTGCATTGAAGCCAGGTTGTACTACTCTGGCTTCACTAGAAGCGCAATGACCTGTGGGTGGTTTAGTGTCCCAAATTCGCCCTGACAGTTTTCCTTTAACATAAAAGTAACGGCTCACAATAAATATATCTTGTTATAAAATTAAAGTGCTGTCATGATGACAGATATGAAAGGAAAATCTTCAATTTATATCTAACAACCTGGCTTTATCATTACTAGCACTGAGATGTGCCCATATATACAGGATAGGAGTAGTAGTACTGAGCTGTACCCATATATACATGATAGTAGTAGTAGTACTGTGCTGTGCCCAAGTATACAAGATAGGAGAAGTAGTGCAGTGCAGTAGCCATATATAGAGGATTAGTTGTAGCTCCTGGCATTGCCTGGGATAGTAAATAACTTCTCTTAGCTATATTGAGCACTCTCATTCCAGTGACTGTCGGTCTCGGGCACTATCATTCCAGTGACTGTCAGTCTCGGGCACTTTCATTCCAGTGACTGTCGGTCTCGGGCACTCATATCAGTGACTGTCGGTCTCGGGCACTCTCATTCCAGTGACTGTCGGTCTAGGGGAGTGATGGGCAACCTTTTGAGCTTGGTGTGTCAAAATTCGCCAAAAAACCGCGCATAACTCGGGTGGTGGGTCACCTTGACAAAAAAAACTGAATTTTGTGATATTTATAGTTTGAATAACAAATATGTATGATTATTTAACTTCTAGGGTACTTTAACCCTAGGTTGTCTGATTGATCCTACCATGTACTGCCATACTACAGTATGGCAGTATATGGGGATTTTCCACATCATCTATTACTGTGTGCAAATCGCAATAGCTCGGTTACAATCAGACAGGTGTGGAAATGCTTAGTAACCTGCAAACTTTCAGTCATGAAAGTTCACAGGTTATAGCTAGGGCGCAGGCGCCGCTGTCCGCATCACCTTCATGAGGACCAAAATAATTGCAATGTCTGGCAATTTGCAAGGCGTTGCGATAATTTCAGGGCTTGTACGTCACAAAACTGACAAACAAGCCCAGATGACTGTCTTCTATCATACAGTGCACTGACCTTACTCACTGTATAATGCGAGTGGCAGGTTGTCCTCCCTCATCCCTGCTGTGGAGATGGTCAGTGTAGAGGTGGCAGCTGCTGGGACATCATCAGCCTCTGTGCTGCCTCCCTCCCCCCACCACAACTATCAGGAGCTGCAGAGGAGTTTGTGGAGTTGATGGCCGGTTCACCTCTCCTGGTCTTGAGCCCCGTGCTGATACCTGGGCTGACTGGAGACACGAGGCACAGCTCACACAAGTAGGGAGGGGGGATTGCTGGGAGCTCAGTGCCTGAAAATCTCCCAGCCTCCCGGCTACTGCACCTGGACGTGTTAGAACCAAGGATGAAACTTATCTCTCGGGCGGCTGCGTGTCACTGAAAATTGCTACACGTGTCAGCACTGACACGCGTGTATTAGGTTCGCCATCACTGGTCTAGGGCACTCTCATTGCAGTGACTGTCTCTGTCTCCGACTGTCACTTTGTCTATGGAGAGATTTGTCAGAAGTGTCTTAGAGCAAAACTGCTCTAGTTGGCCATGACAACCAATCAGAGCTCAAGTTTCATTTTTGGACAGCTTTTTATTAAATTACAGCTTATCTCTGCAGTTGCCCATGGAAACAAATCAACCTCTTCTATCTCTGTCTCTATCCATCTCACCTCACACATTGTCTCGTACTTCACATCACGGCTCAGCTTCCAACTGCCATAGCAGCAGACAAAGGCTTCTGTATATGTTTGGTAATAAGTGGATTTTGGAAAGCGCGGGGTTGAAAATTTCGGGTCAAAATTTTGGTCTGTGACGTTCCCTGAGTCACAGAGAACGACTGTGCAAAATTTGGTGACTGTAAACGCGACTTACAGATTCCTTTAGCGGACATGCATACATACATACACACACATACACTCATCTTTATACATTAGATAACAGTAGTAGTGCCATGCTGTGCCCATATGTATACAGGACAGTTGTAGTAGCGCAGTGTTGTGCTACAGTGTAGTGTACGATAGTTGTAATAGTAGTGTAGACAGAAACAGCAAACAGACAGGCAAACATACACACACACACATACTTACCTCACACATATGATCCGTCTCCCCTCAGCAGTGCTGCACAACCAGAACCTATGGATGACTCATCTCAAAGATCCTGAAAGGTTAATAGTAATAATGTGTGTCAGGAGCTTGCACTCATGTAGTACGATAGAGAGCCCAGCAGGGCTCTAGGGACAGAGAGCTGAAAGCCCCTCAGTGGACCCCCAAAGTCCGGAGCCACTGCACCCCCTGCCCCTCCTCCCTCCCCTGTAGATACGCCTCTGCCACCAGTAGTACTGTATATCACTTGTAGTCACTAGGCCACATCCAGGATTCGGGAACTGCTGACTGTTATACCCCCTGTAATGCTATGATCATTTGGGAGAGCCCAGCTTACCCAAAGTATTCTAGGCATTAATGCAGTGGAGTAAATAAAGGTATTGTAATAAAAAGATACAGTAGAAAAGTCTACACACCTTCCTTTTAGAGGTAATTTTGTGTGTGTTAAGGATAATTGAATGAGTTAAATGCATACTGTAAGTTTTTTTTTCATGCTTATTTTATAGATTATGTGACATTTTGCATCTCTAATTTTAGTATTCTTTTTGCTCTTTTTCAGTTATATTGGTCGACTTGAAATAGAGATCATTATTTTCTGCCTGTGTCTTTCTACTAAGCCTTTCCATTTATTAATAATAAATGTATATTTCAACTACAAAGCTGTGAAAAACAAAATGTGTTTTTCAATTTCTTCTTCTGACAGATTGTCTACAGATGTAGGAAATCTAATTAGCAAGACAAGTACATTACAGCAAATAATAAATAGACAGAAATTAGATGCACTTTTTGCAATGTGTTTCTGGTCAGACCAGTCACTATATATGTACATATATATTTATATAGTGGAACATACTGTAGTATTAAAGGTTTCTGTTTTGATATCCTGCTTTTCAGGGTAGGGTTGCACAATCCAATACCAAGATTTATTGTGGTTCGAATTTCAGCACTTGATCACTGCTCGACCAATCAGAGAAGGAACGCAGTACATGCCGTGTGTTCTGGACAAGGACTGGAGACATAACCAGTGGGAGTCTGTGCTGTGGCTCTTGACGTAACTAAATGAAGTTGGTTCCCCTGCCTTCAGTGCCACTGCACCTGTTCAGGATAATCTCTTCAGCCCGATCCTGGACCTGTATGACTTGCCGTGTTTCTGAATCGCTAGTGATTACAGAGGTCTGGAACTTTGGCCACGGACGTGATGTGCAAACTAGCATTTCAGGCTGCGGATGCCCTGATAAAACGCTGCAGGGGCAGTTTAACCTGTTCAGCCCCGCGCCTATGTAGCTTATTGTGCTTTTGTAGAGGTAAAACTAATCCCCTGTAAAGGGGCTGCAGCCGTGTACCTGTTGATAGAACCAACACTTTGAAATGCTAGTTCTGTACTCCAAGTCCCTTCATGGACAAAATAAAAAAGGTAAAAGAATGTTTAAAAAAATATATATATATATACATATCCAAATATAAAAATTTAAACAATTAATCACCCTTCATTCCATTTAATCCATTTTATTATAAAACAAAAAAATTAAACATTTACTAAAATTCCCTCATGTTTGTTGTTATGCATTCATGACACATGATCTAAAAGATATAATTTCTTTAACCCATTTAGTGAACAGCGTAAAATAAAATCCCCCACAAATTTAGTAAAAAAGAGGTATTTTGTCATCATGTTTAAAAAAAATGTTTTAAAAAGTGGCACAAACCGCAAATGGTACCTCGGAAAATTACAGCCCTTTTTCCTCTGTGAAAAAAAGTTATGACTTTAGGAAGGTGATAATGTTTTAACCCTTAAGGACGCAGCCTTTATTTTCTGTGTTTCCATTTTTCTGCTCCCCACCTTCAAAAATTCAAAACGTCTTCA
The DNA here is from genome assembly GCA_019512145.1 of Engystomops pustulosus. NCBI lineage: Eukaryota > Metazoa > Chordata > Amphibia > Anura > Leptodactylidae > Engystomops > Engystomops pustulosus. The sequence continues at coordinate 147,405,767 of CM033643.1, forward strand.
TTTTTCTGTATACATTGCTGTATAAACGAAGTGCAATTTGTAACACTGACATAATGCCAAGTGCAGTATTGAATATTCCAGTGCAAACTCTGGTGTCTTCGGGTGCAACCCATATGTAGCGGGCTCAGCCCTTGAGCCATGTTTATACATCATTAACAGCTTCATGAAGTAAATGTACCTCAAAGGGTGTTAAAGGGGTTTTCCCATGAAATAAAATTCTCAAATTTCAATCCCCTAGTAATGTTTACACAATAAAGATAATTTTAACCCCTTACTTTACTGTTTTTCTGTGTATTTCTGTTTTAGGCTGGTCAGTGTAAAACTCCAGGGTGTGGCCCAGGACTGTCTAAACAGACACTTCTTAATCCCTCTAGTTCTGTGGGTGACAATGTGGTTGGATTATCAGGGTACAGGTGTATATACACTTTCATCTGGCTTCTGACATTGTACTCACATAGAAAGAGAGATGAGGCAGAGCAGAGAAGATGAGATTCATGAGATGCCTATTACACATAGGCATAACAGACAGAGGCTGACAGACATTTACACTGTCAGCTTTGAAACATCTCTGTTTTCACAGTTATGTGCCTGCCTCCCCCTTCTCCCGGATCACTTATCTGCATGGAGTTTGTAGTTTGCAGCTTCTGTTTCCTCACGATGTTTGCTGGCAGGAAATAAGTCAGTGTATGTGTCAGTGTGAACTCCATGTAGGGGGTAGGGCTACAGGCATAGAGCAGAGAGAGACAGAAATCTCCGCTGCACAGCGTCACACAGGAATCGAAGATGGCGGCCACCTGACCCGAAGTCAGAAGTTACAGGGTCGTGTCTAGGGGCAACTGAAATTGTGTACACCAGGTCTGGGTCTGATAGAGACAGGTTAGACTTATATCTGTGAAATCCTGTATATTTTTAATAAGCATGAATTAGAGAATGTGTTATTTTGTTACCCTGAGTATGTTTAAGAAAATTGCCTTCTAGGGAATACCCATTTAATAATAATTTTTGATTTGGATAATGTTTTTTTCCATTTTGTGAAAAGTATCATATCGGTATTGAGTATAGTGATGATTTTCAGATATTGTATTGTACTCAAAATTCTAGTACTGGTGCAACACCAATTCTGGGATCTGTTTGGAGCTTCTGTTATAAACTCCATCACTTCCATCTAAATTTCAATACCATTTAGAGATAATTTGTCATACCAAAGTCCACACCTATACACCCATCTTCATCTAGGTTCCTATTTAGTTTCAAAGAGGTCCTCTCTGAACCAAGACTGAATGACTGTGGCTTTCTGGGCACAGCCTCCTGGCTGTTAAGCTACTTGAATTAAAGGAAATCTGTCAGCAGAATTTTACCTAATGAACCACTACCAGGTATGTTTTTAAGCAACTTAACAACTTCCAGATCATGTTTCGTTCACGGCCAAGCTCACAGCGGCTCAGCATATTCATGAGGGGGTGGGACTAGAAGGCAGCGACTGCCGCCTGAAGCCTGGCATTCACCGCCAGCCTATGGAGTGGGAGGGGCTCTGCGGCTGTGAGCTTGGTCCAGCGTTCCTAGTGCCTTTTTTATGGGAGACAGGTCCTCTTTAAGCTGGTTCTCACGCTTATCTACCATCAGTAAACCAGGTGCCCTCTTTGAAACCTTCAGTTACTTTTAGCACAAAACAATATTATGTCCACTGCAACCCCAACTTGAAGAGCATGTGTCTTGTGAGGTTCACCGAAAAGGCACAATGCCATCCTCCAGCACAATGCAGTCTTAGTAAAACTTGTATTTTATTCAAAGCATATAAAATCCATACACACAGAAGGTCACAGACTGACATATTTAGAGCTTCCTAGCTCTTTATTATAGTCGTAAAAAAATACATACAAATGAAAACCATTATATAGAGGCTGTAACTGATTAGCATGTGTTGTAATGACATAAGAAATAACAGAGCAGGATATAAAATTTGGAACGGAATCGTATACCTGACATATTTTACACGTTACTAAAGAAAATGTTCAAACTCACATATAATTTTATTGAAAAATGTGCATAAAGCATAAACGGTACCATATACTACCTATGTTTATAGCGATATTAACCCCTTAGTGACCACTCAGTCGGTCACTAACTCCTCTCTGCTCGCCCGCTGACTTTAGACGTCAGCGGGCGCAGGTCCGGAGTCTGCAGTGACGTCTTTAGACGTCGCTGCAGTTTCTGCTGCTCCCGCGCTAATCGCGGGAGCAGGACCCGGTCTATGGGTGTCAGAGGCACCCGTAGACCCTAGGGAGAAGGGAGATGCGGTTCGTTACCGCTTCTCCCTTCTCCGATCCTCCCAGCATCGCGCTGAATGAGCGCGATGCATAGAGGAGCTGAGCGGCGCTGCCACCGGCCCCATAGGGTCTAAAGAGGTTAGTCAGAGCTGCTGGGTCTAATTATACTGTTACTTCAGGGGCTCTTCAAGTACACTGTGGCACCACAAAACATTTGCAGTCAAATTGGACTTCCAAAAACCCAATGGTACGAACTCTGTTCTGGACATCGCTGTACGACTAAAGAGCAGTTGACATCCACATGTCTGGTATTACCGTACTCGGTAGAAGCAGGGTAAAAATTTTGGGATGTATATTTACCTCAAATTCCTTCTGAATGTGTCCATTTTAGGGCTAAATGAAAATAATCTAATTCAAAAATTGAAATTTCAAAATTTTCAATCCATTTTTGTTTTCTTCCTGAGAAAGATTTAAAGGGTTAACAGACTTCTTAAATGCTGATTTGAATAGTTTGAGATGTTGGGTTCATAAAATGGTGTTACTTGTGTAGGTATATAGTACATATGCCTTTGTAGGGCACTTCCAGACTGAATTGGTCAAAATTTCAAAACTTGAAAATGGAAATGTAAAACAAATTATGGAAATAAAAATAAGACCAATGGCAAAAGGTTTCTACAAAAAAAAATTTGTGGTATGACTTTTTGTATAAAAAGTATAACATTTGAAATTTGAAAATTGTCTTTTTTTTTCAAAATTTTTCCTAAATTATTGAATTTTTACCCCCCAAAAAAGAAACTGCTCACCGAAATGATAATACTAACATAAACTACAATGTCTCACGAGAAAACATTTTCAAAATCACAAGGCTTAAAGTTTTGAAAAGTTATTACCACAGGAAGAGAAACTGGTCAAATTTTAAGAAAAAGGTCTGAGCATTAATTTAAAGAGAACCCGTCATGCAAAATAACCCCCCTAAACTAAATATATTTTCATAAACTGCCATTAGAGAGCATTGCATCTATCCCTTCATTGTCCCTCTACATGCCTGTAAACCTAAGCAATGAGGTCCTAAAGCTGTATGCAAATGACCTGTGAAATGTCCAATGAAGCATTAGCATATTCAAGCTGTCCACTCTATTCATGAGTGGGAGGCACAGCCACACCCCCAGTGCTTGACTGACAGCCTGTATAATGGTGTGAGGCTGTATAATGATGTGCTTCCTGGTGCTGGTGGCCACACCCCCTGCAGCCTGTGTGTGCATGTGTGTGTGTTTAGGAGAGATACAGCAGCTCCAGGCAGCCATGTTATAGCAGAACATGTCAGATTCATGTGTAGCTGATGTCTGTGTCTCTCACCTGTATATTAGGAGGGTGCAGCATGTCAGCAGATGCAGCACACACTAGCAATGCTTTACTATACATTACACACAGACATGAGCAGGGGGAGGAGAGGGGAGGGGGAACAGGGGTGACATCACTGCCTCTGACCATGTGACCAGCCTCATTTACATAATAAAGAATAGATGATTTTGCAATGATTAATGTAACTGAAATAACTAGATAAAGGCTGGCATGGGATCCTTGTGAGCTGCTCCAACAGGAATAGGTGACAGGACAAGTGACACAGACCTGATGACAGGTGTCCTTTAAAAACAGGCTGCGTCATTAAGGAGCTAAGGGGCCTTAGACTAGGTCAGCAAGTTTCTCCTAACCTAAGGTCTGCACGGCCTCCCCAGGGAAGAGCTGTGCTCCAGCGGGACCCTGCTCTAACAGTCCGGCTGTTAACCCGTTAGATGTCCATGTTGTGACCGCGGGATCTACATACCTGCAGAGGGAGGGGGCTCCCGCAATGCAATCGGGTGCCGTATTCACAGCCGGGAACGTAATGAAGGCCTGCATAGGCTGACACTTCTAATGCACTGCAATACATGGTTATTGCAATGCATTAGTATGAACTAGTGATCACCAGTTCATATATTAGTATTGTAAAAATTAAAAAAAAGTTAAAAAAACAAACAAAAATAAATAAAAATGTAAAAAAAAATCATTAAAATGTCCCTAGTGATCACCAGTTCATATATTAGTATTGTAAAAATAAAAAAAAAAGTTAAATAAACAAACAAAAATAAATAAAAATTAAAAATAAAATTCATTTAAATGTCCCAAATGCCCCTAACACATATAAAACAATAGATAATTAAAAAATTAAAAAAACACAACATAATACGTATCACTGTGTCCCAAAATTCCCAATCTATAAAAATGTGAACTCCATAATGGAGAACATGCGCTCAAATGTCCAAATCGCCACTTTTGTGCCCTTTCGCAACGCATAAAAATTTAAATAAAAAAATATCTAAAGGTCACACAGTGCCCAAAATGGTAACAATTAGAAGGTCAGCTCATCCCCCAAAAAATGACCTTAAACAACTCCATACTCCTAAGTATGAAAAAGTTATTGGAGTCAGAATATGGTTAAAAAAAAAAAATAAATTTGGTAGAAAAGGTTTTAATTTTTGGTAAAATCTATTAACACCTTATAAAACCTGTATTTAATTTGGTATCCCTGTGATTGTACCGAACCAAAGAATATATTAAAGATGCGATTTGGAATGTACAGTGAAAGACGTAAAAAGCTTGACTTCTTGTCAATATTACCACTTTTTGAATTATATTTCTATTGCCAGTACGAGTCATGGAATATAAAATAGTCACTAGGAAGTACAATTTATTATGCAGAAAATAAGTGGGGAGTTATAAACAGAAAGTTAAATGGAAAAAGCCCAACCAACGCAAGGGGTTAATATGCCCCCTATACCACATGATAACAAGTTTACAAACTCTCTGGGATAAAGGTCTGTGGTACCTGAGGCCACATTCACAAGTGGTGTTTTGAGTTGAGTTTGGAAACACAATCCAAAGCCTGCACTCGTGATTCCATATTTTGGTTAAATTGTGTTTCCAACACGTTAACTGAATGCAAAGAAATTGCATCTTACCTCAATGTGTAATTGCAGGTGAAGCTTTTGGTTTGCATTTCAAAATGCACCAAAATTGATACTTGTGAAGGCAGCCTCTGGGGCTCTACACCTGAAACCTATTCATGTTTTTAGAGGTGTAGTGGTGCAACCGTTTTTTTGGGGGGGGAGGTGAGGAATCGGTTACTTTTGCCCTGTTGGCACCTATTTTCCCAGCACATCCACTGTTGCCTTTGGTTCTGGGTCTTTCCAGCAGGATTTTCAAACTAGGGGAGATTTAGTAGACAGTTTTATGCGTCATCATAATTATCAAAGTGTCTGATGCTGGATGATAAGTGTAACATAGTGTAAGACTCTCCAGTCGTACTGTGCACCTCCTATTAGTTGATTTTGTTTTTGCTAGAAAACTGATCGAAATTCTCTTCTTTTTGCCACAAAGCCACATCCCCTTTTCTAAGTTCACATCTTGGGAAAAGTGTCTGGCACAAGGCGTTTAAAACTGCAGATTCTGACAGAATTGGGTTCTTAATAGTTTGATAAATCTGCCCTGTGTCTCGATCTGGTGTTGTACCCTACAGCATGCTATTGAGTCTTCTTTTCTTTTCTTCCTGTCCCCTGCAGTCAGTCTAATCTAGAAACCAGCTGTCTCTCTTCCATCTTCATCACATATCAGACATCTTCTTTGGAAGGTTTGAATTGTCCAAATCTAAGATTCTATGTGGGGAAGTGTTATGATTAATAAATGAAATAACTACTGAGAGTGAAGGAAGTATTTTCATATCTGGCTACAGTTAATAAGATATCAACTAGGAAGCTTTTAGATTTGGCGGTAATATGCTTTTAAAAAGCAAGCAAGAAAATATCAGCCAGGGAAGTTACAATGATATTGCAACATTACGTGTCGTCTGGAATGAACTGAATGAAAGGTTATTGGAAAGTTATACTGACACATCTGATTTATTTCTTATCAACATTCCTTTCTTATATCCAAGAATGTGACTCAGTCACTTTTATGCCTATCATGAATACTGATCAGGAAAGAATGGAAAAGTCAGTTTCTAAAGATAAAATTTTAAATAACCAAGTCAAATGAAAAACATTGACCCAGGCCCACGATAGTAAATCAAATATAAAAACAAAGCAGAATTCACAGTACGGTAATTCCCAGGAGAACCTTGATCTTCAGTCTTAAAGTACCATATATACTCAATATAAGCCAAATTTTTCAGCACAAAAAATGTCAATACTCACCTTTCTGACGCTTCCCGCAAGTCCTCTTCTTACTTCAGGGAGCAGTACGTCCTTGCCCAATGACATCATAGTGTTGTCCGTGCACTGCTGGCATAAAGGTGTGTGCGGCCAAAGCAGGATCTGCCGGTGCTGCCGGTGCACATACTATGATGTCAGCGGCGGAAGTCCTAGTGTGTACATGGCCAGCGCCCATGGACCTGCCACTCCCAGATGACCTGTGGGGTAGTCTTAAAGGCTAGCATCGACTTTATTTTATTTAAGTGCTGGGGGTACTGACCGATGGCTATATACTCGGGGGGCATGGGCTGGCTATATACTAGGGACTTGCTGGCTATATACTCGGGGGCATTAAAAATTGAAGAGTGGTAAAAAAAATTATAACTTTTTTAGGGTACGTAATTTGAAATTTACTGAAAAATGTTTTGTTGTTTTTTAAAGAGACACTCTTGTTATTTTTTCCATTGTGCCCCTAGACCCCCCTATATAGAAGTTGGTGAATATTACCTTAGCTTTTAATATTTTTATCCTGGAATCTATTTTGTCAGGTTATGTGAGCACATTATAACCTGCTCATTGGTATGTACTTTTCTGTATGTGACCAGATGTTTGTCTCTCTCTAAAGTATACTGAGAAGAATTATCACTGTCCTCCTATCAGGCAGTCTCTAGCTGCCCTTGTGATACTATCCTAATTCATCATGGGTAACATAGAAGGCAGCACAGAAGTAGAGAAATCTTACACTTCTAATGGGTGGCTGAGAGCTGATGGTGGTTGCACTGCATTGGACTGTGTTTCTCTAAAAAAGGGAGAGAAATAGAAATTCAGCTCACCCTTCCGTGGTCATGTATCAGGTGCCGGTGCGCGGACATACTGAGCCGGGTCAGTGCATCTTGAGACAAAAGGAACGATAATCGAGCAGCCAGGCTTGGGTATAAAGTGCAGTAAAACTTCTATTTATTTCATCGTTTTAAAAAAGGCATAAAAAAGGTACCATTATACAGACATCTAACGCGTTTCGAACTCCAGAGAGTTCTTAGTCGTAGATTAAAGATTATACAGACCAGATGTCTGTATAATGGTGCCTTTTTTAAAAGGCATGCCTCTACCCTTCAGGGGGTCGCACTATTAACCAAAACCCTTGAGGCGCCAAAAACCACAGTACAGACCAAATTCCCCCCCCAGAAACCACTAATGCCTAATACTGTATTTGTACAAAAAGTAACATAGACACAAGAGCAGACTACAATACGGTCCAAAACCAGACAATAATTGGCAGCATGGTGGCTGAGTGGGTAGCACTTCTGCCTTGCAGCACTGGAGTTCTGGGTTCAAGTCCCATCCAGGTCAACATCTGCAAAGAGTTTGTATGTTCTATCCGTATTTGCGTGGGTTTCCACCGGTACTATGGTTTACTCCCACACTCCAAAACTAGATTGTGAGCCCTATGGGGACAGGGACCGATTTGGCAAGCTGTGTGTGCTATACAAATGAATTATTATTATATAGATGTTTGTTGGTGACGCCACAAGCATTACGCATACCCTGTACTGCTTCTTACAACACCCTGTGCAAGCCATACGGCATCCGTAGGCAGAAGCTGCAATGGGAAAGCACTTTGGTTGTGACTTCATCACTGAGCCTCTGTATACAGAGACTGGCACTGGTTTGAGTGTTTGTGAAAGCTACGAATAATTTATTTCCTGCTTTTACAGAACCTAGGGCCACTTTTAAAAAAGTGAAAGCCCAGACAAACCCTTTAATGCACACCAAAGCTAAAAGTAATGATGGTTCAGGAACACTGGGGGCTAGAGAAAAATAAATGAGCTGCACCTATATTTGTGAAGTGGCATCTACTAAAGCAGGTAAAGAACTGTGAGAGCTGGTAAAAAAAGCTGGAGATGAGGTGTGTTTCAAATGAACATGTCAATTTCAGTGGGGATGACCATCCATTTCAGGTTAACATCATCTTTGGCTTATGCCTTGTCCTTATGGAGAATCCATGCAATCCATCCAATCCACTACAGCCTGACGAAGGCTCAGTTACTGAGCCGAAACGCGTTGCATATATCCTTGTTTATATCAACTTTTAATCAATAAACCTCAAATTCTTTGGGAACGCTATTGGTCCCTAGAGGTTTTTTTTAAAACATCCTCCCAAGCGCCGGTTTGATTCCTGCCTTTTCCGATTGGGATCACCACTACACTGACCAGACAACCCCGTACTCTGGACCGGGGGTTGTTTTGCATCCAGGATACCATCGGCTGCTACATGGGATCACTTTTGCCTTGTTTATCCACCACAAGGTGAGCAACTTTCTCTTACCATCATCTTTGTTTATAACATATTTCACGAGGTCAGCGCCTCTTGTCTTTCCCTTTGTTTCTCCCCCTCTATACCCACCTGGCTCAGCGGATGAACTTTGACAGACCAGGGTTTTAGAGGTACTCCAGTTTCTCATCGTACATCCAATCCACTAGTCATAGCAGTAGTAATTTCCTGAAACTATATAATCTTTACTTGGTTATGTTTGATTACATAAAATTAAGTACGAATTTACATTTCTACATTCAAAATACAAATTAAGGTTTTTAGGGAACAATATGTTGTATATGCTCCATTTCCAGCATTTCATCTTGTTAAAAAAAAAGCTGCCCTACCACAAAAATCTACTATGAAGATTGTTCCCATCTGGTGTAGATCCTCCCCATAAGACGTTGCTGCTTCTGAGCAATAGCATGTTGAGGTTTTAAAGACCAGTTCACAGTTGTCTTAGAAGAATAATTACAATATTACAATATTTTTAGAGCAGCAGGTCTGTCATTTTACTTTTTTTTATAAGTTTCAAAGTTAATTACAGATCCAGAGGAACATACTAAACCGCTGTGATGGAATTTAACTCATAGCTGTCATTAATTAGTTCTATAGCCGGATAAAAATAAACATAGAAAAACATCTGTCACTCAGATAACCTCTTTTCCTTCTAAAGTAGGTTTTTAGAGCTCTCCCATAACTAAACCAGTAGCAATGTATCTTGCAAAGGAATAAACAGTCGAAGGGCAGAGTTTATTGCGTAAATTTATACTTGAGGAGTTATTTGGAAATGACACTGATATTTTGTTACACTCATCTGTTTTCTGCAGAACTGAGAACAAGTTACATTAGCCTTAGGAAGCACAATAATAAGATAATAACTGTTATGATTTAGTACCATATGTACAGAGCGAGTAGTTTTTTGATTTTTTTCTTATCTTTTGTGCTGGTATTTTCTTTATAAAATACATACATACAATTAAATTTTAATGTAACTTTTATCAAGTCACAATAAGGTCATGTGACAAGGGATTTTCAGATGGGAAGCAATAACCAAGAAATGGAAGGTTACATTCACACATACGTATGGGGGACGTATGTACGACCCCAAGCTTGCGGCCCATGTCCTATCTTTCCCGGTGTTACGGCCCATTAGCCGTGCATCCCTATGGAAAGGGGTCACCCCTCCCCCTCTCCATCACGGCTGACATATGCTGCCCGGCCTTAGCCATGCGGGCATAGGTTTGTCTAAATGCAGCCTAAGACTCCTCCTCTGCGCAGGGACGTCGCAGGGTGAGTTCGCCACCACTTACCTAGTCTGACAGCTAGCGCCAAGCCAAGACAGGTGCTGACACCCTTAGTGTTCATACAGCACAGGCCAGGCTATAGACTTAATGTAACTGGTGTACTTGGATTTCTTCCACTTATTATATGTTCCCTGCTCCTCCATGTGATGGAAGCTGCCAGGCTGTCACCATATACATCCTGTATGTACACTGTCCAGTGGATTTACTTATGGGAAACTAAATTGATGTAATGCTAAATTACTTTGAGAAAGAACACAAGGCATCATGGGATCTGTGGGCAAGCTAACTGGCCTCAGTATGAGGGCATCTTTCCAAAGGTATGGCATTTTCTGTTCAGAAAGTGTATGACAAAAATCTTTCTGACCAGAGGTGAAGTGGGTGGAGACTGATATACGCTGAGGCCAGTTAGCTTGCCCACAGATCCCATGATGCCTTGTGTTCTTTCTCAAAGTAATTTAGCATTACATCAATTTAGTTTCCCACAAGTAAATCCACTGGAATTAGTCTCCACCCACTTCATCTCTGGTGAGAAATATTTTTGTCATACACTTTCTGAACAGAAAATGCCGTACCTTTGGAAAGATAGGGGTGAGCAGCACAAAGTAGGTATCATTCTGTTTGTTTTCAAAAGGGGAATCACATAAAATAATTTGGTGAAATCACTATCGCTTTAATTCTGGATTAGGGTTTTTAGCTTTTTTTTGTTGGCTGTTCGCTGTACCATAAAAATTCTTTGGGCCACCATGATTACAGTGATACCCCATGTATATATTTTTATATGATTGGTGGCTCATTTGCTGAGAAATTAGCTTTTTTTAGCATTGCCATGTTCTAAGAGGCATAACAGTTTTATTTTTTGTTTTATGGCTTGTTTTTTTTACAAAAAAAAATTAACTAAAAATGTCTATTATAAATAAATTTGGTCATTTTTTGTGTAGTAGACTTTAATATGTATAGTATCGGTTAAAATGGGCAATTGGGACAATTCCTGTGTTTTTTCTGGTAACAATGGCTTTTTTCTTTGACTGTGTTTCTGTTTTCCAGTTGACTGCCAAGTAGGTCTCCTTGCTGTTCAACCCTTTAGTGCCACAACATCCTATGTGTTCTATTAATACCTATTTCTGATCTTAGCTCTGATAAAGCATTAGCGATCTAACCACGGGAAGCACAGGAAGGTGCTTCAATTCAATGGGCCACACTGCTATAAGATGTTTTGCCCGTAATACTTACTTATCCCTTCACTTGACCATAGTAGTAGACATTTGATCCAAAATCACAGAGGAGGCACATCAGGGCTCACTGCTGGAGCTAACAAGATTTCCCAAACCTACCATCCCGGTGGCCTGATTTTAGAAATTTGTATAGGCTATCTAGCTCTATTGGGCCACAAGCTTATAAGAAACTGTTGGTGGTTTAGTGTTACAGATCAAGGTGACAGAATCCATGTAGGTTCTATTTTGAAATGAATGCCTCATTTTCAGGTTTAATACTTGCGTCTATTGGTTATTTCAGGCTAAACACACCCAGACTATGTGTAAAATGAAAAAGGTCTTTTAAAGAAATATTGGTAACAGAGCTAGGTCTTTACATAACGCGAGGCTAGGTACGTAGATGAGACCACAAAGATTTATTTTATAAATATTTCACTTTGGTTGAAAGCTGTTGAAGAACCAAAAATCGTGTTTCCACGTGTGATATAATTACCTTCTAGTGACATCAAAAATTTTTAAAACAAGCATGTAAGATATTTGCATCAGTATTACAAATCTATAAAAACTGAGCATTCCATATTTACCTGTGGTCTTTTTCCACGATTATGCGGGAAGGTGGTATGTGTAAAACCAGCTTATACAGTATGTCATGGTTTAGTTAGTTTTAACGACAAATTAGACGTACAGTATAGACACATATGAAAAAAAAAAATTTTTTAAATCACCAAACCAATCACCATCTTTCCAAGAGGTATAACACTTCTATTTCTTTGTCTATTGAGCTGGTTGAGGGCTTGTTTGTTTTGGAACATGTTGTACTTTACAGTAGTACAGTCCTGGAGTAGATAAAGTTTTTTTATCCCTTTTAATTGCATTTTTTTGTGGGTTGAGATAAATAAAAAATTAAAAACATTTTTTCATCATTTTTGTGTTTTTTTAAATTTTTATTACAGCTTTCATTGTGTGGGCACAATGATGATTTAGTATTATTGTACAGGTTGTTTTACGGATACAGCAATACCATATATCTAGGGATTGTATGGTGATTTTCAGGGCCTCTTACTCATACCTCCAAGCACTGTGACTTACGGTATATTTGTTATCCATGGCCTCCTTTCATCTAAAGTAGCAAGGGTGACCTGCTCTGCTCATTGTAACAACCAGTGGAAACATCCCCGAGAGCCCCCCAGGAACATGAGCAGAATTTTAAGTTTATTTTAGAAGGAAGGAGACATATATAAGTAGATTACCACAGTCACGATGCCTGGATCTGTGAGTCCTTTATGGGTAAATCATTGATCTATGAGTCCTTTATGACCTTTCAATGCCATGTGCTCTGTGCACTCGTCCCCTGGGAGTGGCTATAGAGATGCAGTCCCCCCCCACCCCAACCTTGGGAAACTGCTCCTCCATGTGTCCTTTTCAAATATATGAAAAGCCCACTGCTCCTCTATAGCCACTCATGAGTGAAGGGAGTTATCCTTTAAAGGCACATCAATTTGATGTTCAAGAGCCAAATATAATAATAATCTTTATTTACAAAGTGCCATCAAATTCCGTAGCGCTTTACAAATCAAATATTTTTAAGTTGTCTTTTCCTATTGTAACTTATAATTATTTTTTTTTACAGGTAACTCAACTTTCTTGGATGATCATGGTCCACTAAGCCCCAAGGTACTTTTAATCAAGTCGTCAAATTTATGAACATTATTTAATTTTTACGACAATGTACCATGTCTCTTTAGTCTACATTAATGTTAAAGGTAATCTCTAAGAAGTTTTGACCATAGAAAGCTGCAGCTAGCTTTGATTCCTGGTCTTGAATCCTTGATTCCTTCTTGATTTCTTGCCTTACATGTATGTTTTTTTTTGTTAGTAGCAGCAGAACTGTGAAAAATACATTTAGATTCCAAGATCTTAAAGCTACAGATGACGGGTTAGGTAATTTCTCATCTAGACCTCCGTTTACAACAATACAGCAAACTCCATATCATAAATATTTTCACACACATCTCATTCAAAATTTCTTTATTATGTATTTGAAATTAAATGAAGGAGTGCAAAACCCAGGTGCAATGCAGCAATAGCAAATACGGTCTGTTAATATAGTTAAATCAGTTCATAGGTATATTGCATAAAAGCTATTTAGTACTACTAATGGATACAAAGAAGCGGATCAATCCTGTTCCTACTAATACAGGAGATACAGGAACAAATACCAAATGCAGTACCTAATAAAAAAATAACTCTCATCTCAATAATCCCTATGTGCCCTACCCACCGTTACTATTTGCATTCCTGGAACCCCCGATGTGCGTTTTGCGTTTGTTATTTCAAGGGGGTATATTTCAAGATTGTAGCTAAACCAGAGCTCTGGTGCACTGGTGAGTGTTCTTACAGTACAGTCCCACCCCTCTGCTATGAGTCACTGCTGTTACACGCTTCTGTTTGAATACTATAGCAGTTACCAGGAGGGGTGGTGCTGTGCAGTTTCCAGTGAGGAGACCTTCAACATGAGTGCACCACAGTGCCCCAAGAATGCAGGAAACACTAGAGCACCGCTCTCTTTAAAGGAAATCTATCATCAACATCAACCATGGACACATACTCATAGATCCAGACACCGTGACGGTGGTAATCTTCTTATATTTGTTATTCATGGCTTTCTTTCTTCTAAATCAACTTTTAAAATTATGTTAATGATCCTAATTAAGCTCCCTAGCCCCCCTGTTATCTACCTTTACAGGGTGTACACTGTATTACCCTTCTCTCTCAGTCATAGTTGTCACGCGTGCTCCCGCGACCCATATCTCGGGTTGCGGGCTCACCCTGTGCCCCTCCGTGCACGCTGGCACGGCTCCCGGTCCTCCTCCTGTTCCTGGTCCTCTGGCCATGGACGCGCCGGCTTTACAAAATTTAATGGTCCGGCTCACTGTTAATTGGCCCTGCCCATTTCCCAGAATTCTATATAAACCTGCCTCTCCCTGCACACCCTTCCGGATCTTTGTGTCTTGTTGCCAGTGAGAAAGCTTGTGCCTATGTCCTCTGAGACGCTGACTCCGATCCTGTACTGTGTGTCTCGACCTCCTGCCTGTCCCTGACCACAAGTTTGCCTTACGAATCTGTACTTCGCTTTGGCCGCCAGCGTGGACAAATTCGCGTCTGTGGAATGACCTGGGGGCGCCATGCCGCAACAAGTCCAACCTGCTTGAAAATCGGGCACTACTTAGACTCTGGTCCCAGGTGTCGGCTTACATCATAGTCCACGGTGGTACAGAGGATCCACTACCGCCGATCCTGACAATAGTACCTGGATCTATGAGTAAGTGTCCCTGGAATATCATGCTGGATTTTGATGGTAGATTTACAGCTGATAATTAATCTATAAATGCCCATCAATTAAAAAAAAAAACTGGATAATCACTTTTATATTGTATAACTTGTATAGATTAGTATCACAACTCACAGCTGCTCAACTTTTGAGGATGTTACCCTCATGTTTACCCAGTTTAACTATGTGCAGTAGGTACGGAAAGCATTCAGACTCCTTTAAATTTTTCACTCTTTGTTTGATTGCAGCCAATTGTTCCTTCCCTTAATAATGTACACTCTGCACCCCATCTTGACCAAAAAAAATATGGAAATGAAGATATTTTTGCAAATTTATTAAACAAGAAAAACTGAAATATGACATAGTCATAATTATTCAGATCCTTTGCTTAATATTGAGTAGAAGCACCTTTTGAGCTAGTACAGCCATGAGTCTTCTTGGGAATGATGCAACAAGTATTTCACACCTGGATTTGGGGATCCTCTGCCATTCTTTCTTGCAGATCTTCTCCAGTCCCCTCAGGTTGGATGTTGAATGTTGGTGGACAGCCATTTTGAAGTCTCTACAAAGATCCTCAATTGGTTTTAGATCAGGGCTCTGATTGGACCAGTCAAGAATGGTCACAGAGTTGTTCTAAAGCCACTGCTTTGTTATTTAAGCTGTGTGCTTAGGGTCATTGGGGGACATGTATCACATTTTTTTCCCTTTGGTGTATTTGGTGTATAATTGAGACATTTGCAAGGTCTGTTTTCTTGTGATAAATGTTCAGTTTTGCCTATCCTGTAAGGTGCAAATTTTGGCTTCTTTTTGAGACTTTTTGTTGCAAATGTCTCAAATCAACATGGACATAAGCCTCATGAGGGGGTTATATGCAGGAGTGGACTGTTAATTTTGGATTTGAGGCTGTGTCCTGCATTTTTAAACACTCTAGTCACACCCCAGAGAGATAACAACATATGAGGCTGCGGTCACATATGGTGTTAAGGGTGAGGTCAGGAGAGGCTTCTATTGGCAAACTCTGCCATAAAGCCCTGACTGATGGAGGGCTGCAGTTGAATTTGTGGAACCTCCATCTCCCTACTGCATAATCTTGGGCTTATTATTTACCTCTCTCATCAAGGCTCTCCTCCCACAATTGCTGAGTTTGGCTGGACTGCCAGGTCAAGCAAGAGTTGTGGTTGTCCCAAACTGTAAGCACCATTTAAGGATTATGGAGGCCACTGGATTCTTAGGAACCTTGAGTGCTGCATAAATCCTTTTGTAACCTTTTCCAGATCTGTGTCTTTCCACAATTCTGTATCTGAGCTCTTTAGGCAGTTCTTTAGACCTCATGATTCTCATGTGCTCTGACATGCACTGTGACAGGTATGTGCCTTTCCTTATAAAGTCCAATCAGTTTAATTAAATAATCTCAACGAGAATCAGAAGGAAATGGACAGCATGTGAGTTATCCTTGGGGATCACAAGGAAGGAATGCAGAAATTTTATCACAGTACACTCACCTTCCCAGCCTCTAGGCTTGACCTGACTCTCCTATCCCTACAAATCCAGTACACATCAGACTCTGCTAATACAGGGTTACCTCTACTGTCAAGGTCATTTTCTTGTTGCACCAACCGTAGGTAAAGTCTCCTACTCTGGGGGCATCCTGGTTAGCCCAATGGATACAGTGATAGTCATGGTTGGGGTGTCCCTGAGCATACAGTCAGTCAAAAGAGACCAGCTAGCAAGAAGATTAAGTAAGTTTGCAATAGAAAGTGTGGAAGCATGCTGGCTCCCCTATAGCTTCACAGACGTGGCGTTGGTCAGCAGGACTTGGAAAGGACCATCGTAGCGAGGCTCCAGACTCTCTCTCTGGTCTTTTTACCATCACATAGTCTCCAGGCTTCAGGGTATGCATCCTGAGGTCTCTGTCTGGATTTGAAAAGGGATCATAAACACTTTTGCGGACCTTTTTCAAGGCTTGGCTTAACTGTATGGAATATTCCACCTGGTTTTCTGCCATCAGCTATAGGGTCTGTGGGAAGTACGGGCCTAGTCCAGGTGCACAGCCAAAAAGTAATTCAAAGGGGGACAATCCCGTCTTTCTTTTGAGGGTGGTCCTCACTGAATAGAGGGCAGCAGGAAGGCACCCCTCATGACTGAGTCTAACTGGGCTTAATAGTGGGCCACTGGGGAGGCCACCACGTTCCTGAGCTAGGACACCTGTGGCGTGGCTTAGATACTCAGTGCAAAATAAAATAAAAGGTCTGGTTCAGTGTGGTGTGCCTACGACTGGGACAGACAGGTTTTGCATTCTTAAGGCTGTGGAATACGTCAATTGCCTCTTGACTAAGGGCAAATGGGGAAGAGGCAATGCAGTTATCAAAGGGGCAGCATCAGGCTGGAGGCAGCAGACCTTATCTCAGGCCTGCAGTAGCTGGCCAGTCCTAGAAACATGTGAAGAGGCTTAGGGCCTCAGGACAGGGGCATATTCTGGACTGCCAGCTTTCTCTCCTCTGTCAGGTGTCTGCCTGTAGCTGAAAAGCAGTGGCATAGGAAGACCACCTTCTCCTAGCAGTACTGAAATTTATCTCCGGAAGCTTTGCAACCCTTCTGGAACAGAAAACACATAAGGTCAGTTGATGCATCCTGGCAAACCTGAAAAATAGAGGCACAGAAACAGTAGGTCATCCACATACTGTAAAAGAACATCATCCAGTAAGGGGCTAGTCTGCCAATTTACTCCCTGTAGGGCTGTGGAGTACTGGCTGTGGGAGTTTCACCCCTCCCCCTTGTGGGAATCTGCACCAGGTAAACTGGAATAATGAACTGGTAAAGGTAAATAGGTACTGGTAATCTTCAAGTAGGGGCACAGGGTAGAGGAAAACATCTGCCAAATCAATAACAGTGGATAATATGGCATTCTTTGGGATGGCTGCCAGTGACATTTGTGGGTTAGGAACCACTGGGCTTCAGGACACTCATTGGCAGCTTGGAGGTCATGGACCATCCTTCATGTATCCGGATGCTCTTTCTGGGTCTTTTTTCCTGACCGAGAATGGGTTAAATCATCATCGGGCTAGCAGGGGAGAGTTCTACAATGAAAGGAGCTAACTCTGTCTGGGGGGGATTTACCCACTGACGTCCTCATCTGTTACCACCCCTCTAGTCCCGTCCTTTCGGGGCCATCTCCGTTTCCTAGAATGGCCACTCACTTTAGTCACTTGAGAAATGTCTCCTCGTCGCAGTCAAAACACGCCCACTTAGGTCGGGCTCACACAGAACCGGAGCTTTCTCTCAGTCTCACTTTGACGGTGGTCTGTGAAACTGGTATCTCTGTTCCTCAGTCTTATCAGTCCCTCTACACACAAGTCTGGCAGAGATGTCTCTAGTCCGTTAACACCTTTGGTAACAACCCGTTAAAAAACAGCTGGCAAAGTGCACTGGGTATACACTACACTGTCAGGTCATACTTAAATAAAGTGTTGGTTTCTAGTAAAAAAAAAAAGTCAAAGGCTCTGTTATAGAGTTGGGGGCTTGTTCTTGCTTGTTCAGCGGGACATCATCAGCACATTACATGGCATAAACAGGGCATACTGTATTACCACTGCCTGTGAGCTACATGATAACAAAACACAGCATTCCAAGCAGCTCAATATGGAGAAATTCTGCTTTATCTGCACTTCAAGGCCAGTTCTAAGCATAACAAAACGCAGATTCATGCCCCCTCGCTGTCCCTTGTTAATGCTACAAACTCCAGAAAGCAGGTACCAGAGACATTGCAACACTTTTTATAGTAATTTTTCTACAAACGTCAGGATCAAATAAGTTTTAACTGAACCATAATAAACCAACCAACTTCCCACTCCAAGAATAATCCAAGCAGAGATCTGGAATTGGTGAAAATATTCACCTCACTTGACTTGTATTCCAGACATCTGTCAAGACTCTCCAAGGGTGCTCAGCTGCTAAACTACAACAAAAACCAGTTTTTTTCTACAACTATTATCCTCAACCAGCCTTTATGGCTGCCAACAGAGTAGAGTCATAGGCAATTAACTTTCAGGGACTGTAAGGGAAGATGGCTGCTGCTGAAGGATGGTAGGGCTATCCACTATCCTGGCCGCCTGTATCAGAATCCCAGACACTCGTCCCGTATCTGCCTTTTTTCAAAATCCCAGACACTTGTCCTGTGTGTGCTTTTCCCTGCGGTCTCTTTCGCTCCATTTCTCTCCAGTATCTTGTCTGACCTTCGAACCTTCTCCCCCTCCCTTTCTGTTCTGGCTCAGCAAAGCACGTACACGCAACAACTGAGAAACTTCTTTCAATTTCACACAGAGGGGAAAAAGGAGGAGCATACAAATCATAACAAATCAGGGTTCCCAGATGATGTAGTGTCTTGATTGGAGAGATACCCTGCTGTGGCACGTTAACGTCACGCCCACATTCCTTTAGCCTCGATGTTTTGGTTGCGGTCCACGATGCCGACGCCATCTTAAAATTTATTCTCTGTTACAATGCTTATAGGAAAATAAGACAAGTAGAAATGACAGGAAATGACAGGATTTGATCTATCAGCTAGGTTTACCTTAACAGCAGGACCAGGTCTCCGGTAGTCAGGGACACCTAGATACCCTAGGCAGAAGGGAGATGTGGTTCATTACCGCTTCTCCCTTCAACGCTCCTCACAGCATCGCACTGAATGAGCGTGATGCACAGAGGAGCAGAGCCGTCGCTGCTGACGGCTCTGTAGACTCGGCGGTCACGTGACCACAAGGCCTAAAGATGTTAAACAGAGCTGCTGGGTCTAGTTAGACCCAGTACAGCTCTGATCAAAATCCCCATTCACAGAAGCCTCAGTTACATGGGAAAACATGTAAAAGAAAAAAAAATAAAGTAATATAAAACGAATGAATAAAATGTACCCCATGGGTCTTTTATTACCTCATGGGGGAAATATAATGTAAAAACACACATACACAAAAAAATATTAATACATATTCATAAAAATACAATGAGATATATATACCGTATATACTCGAGTATAAGCTAAGTTTTTCAGCACAATTTTTGTGCTGAAAAAGACCCACTTGGCTTATACTTGAGTATATATTTAAAAAAAAAGGGTACTCATCTGTGTAGCAGCGCATGCTTCCGCAGTGTAATGCAGAGCCCTGTATCCTGTGTACACGTGAGGTGTAAACATTCCTGTATGTGTGGCATGCGGCGGCTCCCCTTGTCTCAGCCTCGGGGAAACTTTTTTCCTCTTTTAACCCCAGATAAAGATAAAAATGAAAAAAAAAAAGTTTGAACTTTTATTACCTTTTTCACTAGCTTTATGTGTATCAAAAAAAAATTCAAAAATGTTAAGATAGCATGCATAAATAAAAGTTATGGCCCTTACATTTTTTTTGGTCTCTGCGACAATTGGATTTTAACTACTTCTCGCCAAGGCCTTTTTCGTTTTTGCATTTTAATTTTTCACTCACCACTTCAAAAACAATACATTTTTTATTTTTCCATGTACAGAGCTGCGTGATGGTTTGTTTTTTGCGTAACTTATTGCACTTCATAGTGATGGTATTTAATATTCCATCCCGTGTAATAGGGAGCAGGAAAAAAAATTCCAAATGCTATTTTCCATTATGGGTATAAACCCAGTAAAAAAAAAACTTTATTATATTTTAATAGGTCGGGCATATGTGTTAAGGATTTTTACTGTTTTTTTATATTTATATCAGTTCTAGGGAAAAGGGGGTGATTTTTTTATTACTTTTTTTATTTTTACTATTTTTCAAACCCTCCAGGGTAGGGTACTTTAACCCTATGTTGTCTGATCGATCCTACCATAATATACTGCCATACTACCATACTAGATTTTCCTCCTCATTCATTACAATGTGCTTATCGCACATATCACTATCAATGGGTTAAAATGAGGCATCCTCCGGTCTTCGGAAGACCCGAGGATGTCATGGCGACCGATCACCGCCCCCCTCATGAAGTCATGGGGAGCGACGATCTTCATCAAGATGGCCGCTGCCATTTTTTTTTAAGGTCGGTGCTAGCACTGATCGCTGGTATTACCGGTAAGTGTTTGCTGCAATATGCAGCAAAGACTTACAAGCTACGGCGTGGGCTCAGCCCGTCGGCCCTCTTCATGCACCCAATGTGTGACATATTGTTACGTCACATGTCAGGAAGGGGTTAAAAATGTTGAATTGTCATAAGAACCAGGATTAACAATAAAGCTTAATTGTAGACACCTTTAACCCCTTAAGGACCAAGCAACTGTAGAGCTTCCGGACCAAGCACGATTTTTTAAATCTGCCCTGCGTTGCTATAAGTGGTTATAACTTTCAAATGCTTTAACATATCCAGGTAATTTTGAGATTGTTTTCTCATCACACATTGTACTTAAAATTAGTGGAAATATTTGGATGTTATCTTTGCGTTTAATTATAAAAAAATAGAAACTTTTCCCAAATGTCCGCTTTATGTTGGAGTGTGCTTTTTCCTCATCCTCTCATTTTCCCTGGGTTGTTATGGGGATTAGAATTGTGGGTGCATATTTTCACATTTTTATGAAAATCGACAAAACCTTTATTTACAGGCACCTGTTCAGTTTCAAGTGACTTTAGGAGGCCCAATAATAGTAAAACCACATAAATTACCCCATTATAGAAACTACACCCCTCAATGTATGAGAAACCAACTTTAAGTAGTTTGTTAACCCTTTAGGTGTTTTACAGGGGTAAAAACAAAGTGCAGGTGAAATTTACAATTTGTAACATTTTTTCACAATACATTCATTTTGGCCCAAAATTAAAAATTCACAATGTATTAAATGACAAAAGCTCCACAAAGTTTAATACCCAATTTCTCCTAAGTACACTGATACCCCATATGTCGTGGTAAACTACTGTACGGGCACTCCAATTGAAAGCAGAGTTGCATTGTCACATTTTACAAGGTATAACATGTTTATTTTATTGTAATGTGGACATATGGGGGTTTATTATTTCTGTAATACTTATGTATTGCAGTATATTACATAGTTCGCCTATGCATTCTGCATAGGCTGACAAGCACTTTGTTAGATCGTGCTGAAAGCAGGCATCTACTGCTGGCAGACCTTTGGACCTTCATAGGATCCTAGGGTTTCCATGGAAGCAGTTGGCACCTTCGTGCCTTGCGTGGAGGATACCGACCCACCGGGTGAGTACCCGGCTCTGCTCCATAGATGCCGCGGTCACTATGACCGCGGCGGTAATGGGGTTAAACAGCCGAGAATGTGAATATCATGATCCCAGCTGCTACTGCGGGAGCCCGGCTGCCACTGAGCCCGGGTGATCGCCAAGACGTACATGTCGGGAGGCATGCGGCAACTGCGTAAATACACGTCCTATTGCGTTAAGGGGTTAATAACTGTTATGGCTGTTTATTGTAGCTTGACGCTACAGTACAGTAAATTACCAACATCCAAGGTCCGTTTGTAACTAGAGGTCGTCTGTAAGTCGGGTGCTCTTAAGTAGGGGATCATCTGTACCTAGTACTTTAATTTGTTACATCTGCGCAAATCCAACATTCTGTACATATTACCAAAACTTCCTTTTTAAGATGATCCACCTAGCGGTGGATTTAAGCAAACAACACTTAGATTTCTATTTAACTGTACCAATTTTTTTTTTTTTACTTTTTCTTACCTACTGAAAAAATGATAACAACAAGGAAAAGTAGTCCAATGGGAGGACAAATCTCCGGCTCTTCAATGCAGTCTGTATTTCATATTGTGTGTAACCTTATCTGTGTAGTCTCCAAACCTTGAAGTTGCTTATAACCACTAACGTGAAACAGTGACCAAATCCTTGAGTTGTGTTTTTTACTCATACTTCTCGATATACTTTATTTAGTTTCTCATAATTTTAGCCAATGATGACATCATGACCTATGGATTAGAAAACATTACTTTGGTAATGATACTTGGTATCACAACATCCACAGCTACTTGAGCTATAAATTGCACACATGATTTTTCTTGCTTGATATGCCGCATGAAAAAAGCAATGCAAGAACAGCACCTAAGAAGCCAATGAGGAAAGGCTGCAATACAGGAAAGTTAAGTAGGACTTGAGGGACTTATCATTGAAGCATTTCTTGGTCAATCTCAATGGGGCACATTTACTTACAGAGTCACTGGAGTTCACTTAAAGCGCATTGTCCGTCTATAATGCTGAGTGTGGTGAAATTGTGTGACAAAAATCATGAATGTGTCGCTTCTCACAGGTTTACCATCTTTTTTGTGGTGCATCTTTAACATAGGGCGTGCAACACAATTTAAAAGTTAAATATGACGCTCTGTCCGAATCAGTCGGACCATCCGACAGCATGCCTTGTAATTTTTGGCGCATGGAAGCCAGCGCAGCTGCGCCACAATCCAACCACACACACTTCTTAAATACCTGTGCAAGCTGTTTTAGCCCAAATAGGTGCACAGTCCAACAAGTGTGCTGCGTGACCCTTAGTAAATGAGCCCCAATGTGTGCTTAAAGGGGACCTGTCAAGAGCAGTAGATGACTGCCTGGCCCTTGGGCGATGAACCTTATTGGATCTATGCCACACTGATATTTCAGTGCCCACATATAACGAAAACCAAAATAGCCTGCTTTGGGCCTGCAAATAGAAACGGTTAGTACTTTCTACTAGTAACTGTCTTCTTAAAAATACACATAAGAAATCAAATGAAATCAACCACTTGAAAATCCATGATTTAATACAAACCATACACTGGTCAGTATTTTCATCCTGATTTAGTATTGTATCTTCACTAGGCCTGAAAACCAGGAATTTTGTAAAAAAAAAATACATTTAAAATTATGCAAATTAGGCTCCGGAGCTCCTTTGTAGGTCACACAGGGTGCTTGCGCTCCCTCTGCTGATAAATATTCACTCCCTCTGTTATGAATGCCTCCTGCGTGCTCTAATATACATCCCCTTCCTCCCATTCCCCTGCCTGAGACCCGATAACGTCCGTTGACTCTCGGCATCTCTTGCTCAGGCTTGTGCGCCATCCGGGTTTGATTGTGCAGCCACACTAAGGAGCAGCTGGCTGCACAATAGGGATAAAGAATGTGCATGTGCGCAAGTTCCCAAAAGCGGTGTGACATTACTGACTCTCTGCGAGGAGAATGGGGGCAGTGGGGTATAGCAGAGCATGCAGGAGGCATGCTTAAGTTTTAGCAGAGGGAGTGCATAATTATTAGCAAAGGGAGCACAAGGAGCCTAATTTGCGCAATTTTAAAAGTAAATTTTTGAGAAATTCCTTCTTTTTAGGGATAGTAAAAATATGATTCTAAATTGGGGTAAGTATGGTTGGCTATAATCATGGCTATTCAAGTGCTTGGTTTCCTTTTAAATATCTCTTCTTTGGATAGGTGTAATTTTCTTGCATGTTTATTTTTAATATAATCATTCTTTATGATTCTCAAATTATTCTAAATTAAAGAAAAGCTATTTTCCGACACTGTATTGTTTCATAATCCAAAAGTTCACTTAATAATGTTTTAAATAAGTAAATGGTTATCCGGTTTGCTTAGATGCTTCGACATTTAATGTCTTCTCTGGGGCATTGATGTTTGTGTTTAATGTGTAATGTTAATAGAATAGTTCTATACTTTGAAACAAGCATTGTAATAATAACAATTTAGTTTTTTAGAAATGGGAGTATATTGTGTGTTTTTCTTCTCTAAGTAATTTCTCTTCTCGATTGCAATTATAGTAGATATTTATTTTGGACCCCACAAGTGGCTCGCTGCCTAAGCACTAAATAGAAATATTATGTTGCACAACATAATAGGTTATGTAGCTCTATAGTTCTAGGCCATGAGTACTATACAGTCGTCTCATCAGATTGTAAGATACAGCCAGGGCCGGTGTCAGGGGGAGGCAAACGGAGGTACACTGGTAACACAGGGAATGCAGGAGGGCTTTCACTTAGCAGGAAATGATGCTGAAGATACAGGAGCGAGGGAAGCGAGGTCTGGAAACCTTGGAAGTTCCTAGAGAATGCTGAAGATCTGGCAGGGATAGAAGGGACGTGCCAGATTATACAATGAGAACCGGATTAAGGAGCTCCAATCAGGTGGACGCTGGCCCTTTAAATCCAGCCAGGAGCGTGGAGATTAGAGTCCGGGCCGGGGAGCGGGACAGTGGCAGCAGGGACCACGGCACCAAGAGGGGTGCGGGTGTGCCCGCGATCTGCGGCATGGATTGCGGGACTCCTGTGACACAGAGGATATATTTGCCCCTACATATTCAAGACAAAGGCTAATCTAGCCAAAACGTGCGTTAGGGCCAGTGTTATCCCTGACACGCAGTGTTTCCACTATCTAATATGGACTATTTTTCAACTATTGTTGTGAGTATCATTGGGATTTTCCAATTAGTATGAACACCCAATGGTTTACCTTCTATATATAATAATAATAATAATTTAGCAATTTACCACTGTATATTTATTATGAGAACTCCTTTTGTGTGTTTAGTTTGCATATTCATATTTTATCAGTCTATAATAAAGAATATTTATTCAATTACTACACATGCACTCAAGTATAAGCTGAGGTAACTAATTTTACCACAAAAAACTGGGAGAACCTATTGACCGGTGTATAAGCCTAGTGTGGGAAATACATTGGTCACAGCCTCCACCCAGTATATAGCTATACAGCCCCTTGCCCCCAGTATATAGCCAGCCAGCTCCCTATCATCAGTATATAGCCAGCCCCCTGCCTCCCCAGTGTATAGCCTGCCCCTACCCCAGTATATAGCCCGCCCCAGTATATAGCCAGCCAGCAACTGTCCCCCAGTATATAGGTAGCCATTACCTGCCCCCAGAAAGAAGATAAGCAGAATATGGGTTTTTTTAGCACATCTTTTGTTTATATTTGAGTATATAAGGTATCTCTTATAATTAATCTATTCTCCTATCTACTATCCTATTATATCTATATCTATCTATCTAAATATATATATATAAAATCCACTTTATATGTATGCATCTATAAATCTATATAATATTTATCTTTAATCAAGTAGCCAATGGATCTCAGAGCAGCTAAAGAGGACTTGGGATCACCAAGTTTGCCGATCATTGGGGCAGTGTCAGATTAAGTGTCCCATGAGCCCTGGGGTGTTCAAACAACTCGGGTGCCCCCCAGTGTCCAAACCAACCTTGTGCCCTGAGGCCTAATCTCCTCGATCAACTACACCACCGCAGCCCGTACTGTCCCCCCTTTACAGAAATGCACCCCTTTAATGAAATGGCCACTGCAATGCACCCCTTTTAAGAAATGGACACTCTAGATCGGCCCCCTTTTAAAGAAATGGCCACAACAATGACCCCCTTTATTAAAATGGCCATATAATCTGCATACAGAAAAAGTAGCTCTGTATGCGGACAACCTGAAACTGTTCCTAGGAGACTCAGAAACATCACTAGAAAATGCCATCACAGCTATTGGACAGTTTGGACACTTTTCCGGACTTCGAATAAATTGGAACAAGACAGTATTAATGCCTATTGACCCCTTATCAGAGAG
This sequence comes from Engystomops pustulosus, assembly GCA_019512145.1. Classification (NCBI taxonomy): domain Eukaryota; kingdom Metazoa; phylum Chordata; class Amphibia; order Anura; family Leptodactylidae; genus Engystomops; species Engystomops pustulosus. The sequence continues at coordinate 147,432,005 of CM033643.1, forward strand.
CTCCACAATAGCTAGCACACCCATACAGGTAGTTAGAACGTTTAAATACTTTGGGGTTCAGGTCTCAGCGAGAGTTCAAGACTATATACAGCTAAATCTGACCACACTGCTTACACGATTTGCTGCCAAGATCACCACATGGTGCAAGTTTTTACTTTCGGTAATTGATAGAGTGAATTTGACTAAAATTATATTAATGTCCCAATTACTTTGTCATACATAATACGCCAGTATGGATTCCCCTCAGATATTTTCATAAATTTTGGTCCCTATTTAGAGAGTTGGAAAAAGGGGGTTGGCACAGATAAAACATGAAACACTGCAAAGGTCTAAGGATGCTTGAGGACTCACAGCCCCAAACCCTTGGATCTTCATTCTATCCTTGCAATTACAACATTTAAGGGGATTGGGAGTGGAGGATGTGGGTGGGGCGGTACCTACCTTGCTTGGTGAGATGACATCCCACAAGCCCCTTCTGGCAGCTCTAGAGGCCGGTTCCCAGAGCAGGGAGGGACAAGGGCCCCCCACGTTTTCTCTGATAGTAAAAGTGTGGGAAAAAGTTAAACAGCTGTTTGAGGTCAGTGGCTGCACCCCTTTCACCCCTATCTGGAGGAATCCAAAACTTCCGGATTTTTTTTAGAATAGAGGGCTTCACTCCCTGAGAACAGGCGGGTGTTCGATTGGTCCACTAGTTGCACTCAGATGAGACATTTAAGGCTTTTTCTGATTTTCAGGAGCAGGTCCGGTTGCCGCATAGTCAATTCTATAAATTTTTGCAACTACGGCATTGCGTGGAATACTCAGTTGGCCATGACAGCGCTTACTACTGGAACTGCTCCTGTGATCACAATAACAGCTGCTAGGGACGAGACTGCTCGCCTGATTTCATTGTTGTATAGTCATTTATTGAAATCATATCTTAAAAATATGGGTCCCATTTCAGATGAACAGTGGGATGGAATATTGATGTCTGTGCCCCAGGTTTTAATGGCTGAAGCCCTAAGGATTTCACATGTATTTCTTATTCACCGAGTATAAGGATGATATCTGCCCCAGGAGCGCCCCAAGGCCCAACTGATCATATGCATATCTTTTTGGGCTGTCCATACCTTGGTCACTTCTGGAGCAAAGTGCTCACTTACTTCAAAGGGGAGTTTTTGTTTCTGTATAAGTAAAAAAAACATAAAATTGATAATTAAAAATGTATTGATAACAAACAACATGCTAATATGTATTTAATATATCCATAAGTATATATCATGGCTGTATAGTCCACAAAGTCATAAGATATGAAAGACAACATGGGTAAAACTCCTCTGCAGAAAACCAAATTGAAATTTTACACATAAAAATGTTAAAAATAAGTGTATCATATATACTATACTTAATATATAGATACTATATAATATAGATATAGATATATATATATATATGTATCCTTATTCTCTCGGACTCTCTTATTTTTTTTTTTCTCCAAAGTGTCAAAAAGAACTTTGATTCACTCCTGAGGACTTCTAAAACATATTAAAATGTGGCAGATTTAGATCACAGCTCCTTCTCAAGCTCATGTTCAAAAGACATTACTTGTAGATTATAGAACAAAGGGTTGTAGTTATGAAAGTATTTTTAAGCTTTCCATCATTAACATTTAGTAATTGTCACTAGTGAATACTAGTAGTTATATTAATAGTCAAGATTCTATAGCTGTGAACATCTAAATTTACTGTTAATATTGGGGTCAGTGTTTAACATTACATCATAAAATTGCTTCTGGAAAGTTTGATTTGGTACTAGTTTGCTAAACTAAGTCCCAAGAGTAAAAGACAATGTGGGCTAAATGTGAAAGGTTTTCCAGAACAGCAAAAGGAAAAAAAACTGTTTTGAAACCTTATTTCTGAAATGAGTAGATGCCTTACAAAAATAAATGATTCAACATAGATGTAAGGCAGTTACAAAATACTTAAACTACAAGTGGAATATGTTTGCTGACCTATTTGTGGAGACTTTACTTGCAGGGGCGTAACTAGGAGAGGCTGGGCCCCATAGCAGATTTCTGCATTTCCCCTAAAAAAAATATATACACATATTTTTACTCATTTATATACACACACAGAGTTGTACGCACTTTTTATACACTTTTACACACTTGCATGTGTTCACCCATATGCACACATTTATGCATTCATAAATACATTTATACATTTACAAATGGAGTATAATATGTACATACTGTATGAATTTGTATATAATCACTTATTATATACACATCATATAATATACACATAAAATTTACACACATATTATACACTCACCGGCCACTTTATTAGGTACACCATGCTAGTAACGGGTTGGACCCCCTTTTGCCTTCAGAACTGCCTCAATTCTTCATGGCATAGATTCAACAAGGTGCTGGAAGCATTCCTCAGAGATTTTGGTCCATATTGACATGATGGCATCACACAGTTGCCGCAGATTTGCCGGCTGCACATCCATGATGCGAATCTCCCTTTCCACTACATCCCAAAGATGCTCTATTGGATTGAGATCTGGTGAATGTGGAGGCCAAATTCTGACCCTACTATCCGAATGTCGCAGCAGAAATCGAGACTCATCAGACCAGGCAACGTTTTTCCAATCTTCTACTGTCCAATTTCGATGAGCTTGTGCAAATTGTAGCCTCAGTTTTTCCTGTTCTTAGCTGAAGGAAGTGGCAACCGGTGTGGTCTTCTGCTGCTGCTAGCCCATCTGCCTCAAAGTTTCGACGCTACCGTGCGTTCAAGATGCCTTCTGCCTACCTTGGTTGTAACGGGTGCGCTTTGAGTCATTGTTGCCTTTTCATCAGCTCAAACCAGTCTGCCATTCCCTCTGACCTCTGGCATCAACAAGGCATTTCCCGCCACAGAACTGGCTGCCACTGGATGTTTTTTTCTTTTCGGACCTCTCTGTAAACCTAGAGATGGTTGTGGCGTGAAAATCCCATTAGATCAGTCAGTTTCTGAAATACTCAGACCAGCCCTTCTGGCACCAAAACAACCATGCCACATTCAAAGCACTCAAATCACCTTTTCTCTCCCATACTGATGCTCGGTTTGAACTGCGGAGATTGTCTTGACCATGTCTACTGCCTAAATGCACCATGTGATTGGCTGATTAAAATTAAGTGTTAACGAGCAGTTGGACAGGTGGTACCTAATAAAGTGGCGCGTGAGTGTAAGTACATACAGATTCTATACATACTTGGTACATATACATCATATACTTAGACATACAGTATACACCCACTATATATACAATACATGCAGTATAAACACACTGTATACACACATAGGGACAACATTCATCATATGCTGCTCTAATTGCGCCATTACTCTGATGCCACCCCCCCCGTCCTCAACACTTGCCGGACTATCATGGGCTCCAGCGTGTGAGAATTGTACTACAGGGGGCTGGCTACATACTACAGGGGGCTAACGGTATATACTACAGGGGCTGAGGGCTAATACTACAGGGGGCTTGCTGGGCCACTACCACTGGGGGCTGGCTGGCCATATACCACTGGGGCTGGCTGGCCATATACCACTGGGGGCTGGCTGGCTATATACTGGGGGGCTGGCTGGCTATATACTGGGGGGGGGGGCTGGCTTATATACTACAGGGGCTGGCTGGCTATATACTGGGGGGGGCTGGCTGGCTATATACTGGTGGGGGCTGGCTAGCTATATACTACGGGGCTGGCGGCTATAGCTACTGGGGGGCGGCTATATATTACAGGAGCTGGCTGGCATATTCATACTGTGGGCCTGGCTATATACTACTGGGGCTGGCTGGCTATAGCTACAGGGGGGCGGATCTATATACTACTACACTACGGGGCGGTGCTTTATACTACAGGGGGCTGGCTGGCAGTATACTACAGGGGGCTGGCCATATACTACAGGGGGCTGGCTACATACTACAGGGGGCTGACGGGCTATAACACTGGGGGGGCGGCCTATCCTACTGGGGCTGGCTGGCCATATACTACAGGGGGGGCTTGCTGGTATATACTTGGGGGGCGGCTGACTATATACTGGGGGGCTGGCTGGCTATATCACACTGGTGGTGGTTGCCATATCCTGGGGGGCTGGCTGGCTATATACATCAGTGGGTACTGGCTTATACAGGGGGGGGCTGGCTGGCTATATACTACTGGGGCTCGCTGGCTATATGCCACAAGGGGGGGGGCGGCTATATACTACATGAGGGCTGGCTGGCCATATAGTACTGGGGGCTGGCCAATGTACTGGGGGCTAGAGCTGGCCATAACTACAGAGGGCTGGCTATATACTACAAGGGCTGGTGGGCTACATACTACAGGGGTGCTGGTGGCTACATATACACGGGTGGCGGTGACTACATACACTACAGGGGGGCGATGGGCTATATACTATCAGGGGGCTGGCTGGCTATACCACTGGGGGCTGGCTGGCTATTTTCTACTGGGGCTGGTTGCCTATATACTACGGGGTGGACTACGGCTGGCTGGCTATTACTGTCAGGTGCGGGGCTGGCTGGCTATCCTATAACTCCTGGGGGCTGGCAGGCTATATACTACTAGGGGCTGGCTGTCTTATACTACTTGGGCTGGCTGGGCATATACTACTGGGGGCTGGCTGGCTTTTATCTACTTTGGGCTGGCTTGGCTATATTACTACTGGGGCTGGCTGGCTATATACTGGGTGGCTGGTTGCTTACTACAGGGGGCTGGCTGGTTATATATGCTACGGGGCTGGCTATATACTACAGTGGGCGGGCTATATACTAAGGGGGTGGCTGGCCATATGTACGGGGGCTGGCTGGCCATATACTACAGAGGGCTGGCTTACTATACAGGGGCTGGAGTGCTATATACTACAGGGGGCTGTGATATACTACTGGTGGCTGGCATTTACTACAGCGGGCTGGCTGGCTATTTACTACAGGGGGCTGGCTGGCTATATGCTACTGGGCTGTCTGGCTAATACTACTGGGGGCTGGCTGGCTATACTTCTGGGGGCTGGATGGCTATTTCTAAGGCTGGCTGGCTATATACTACAGGGTTGTGCTGGCTATATGCTACAGAGGGGCTGGCTATATACTAACGCAGGGCCGCGCTATATACTACAGGGGGATGGCTGACCATATACTACTGGGGCTGGCTGGCCATATACCTACAGGGGGCTGGCTTATACTCACAGGGGTCTGGCGACTACATACTACAAGGGGGCTGGAGGCATACTAAACTACAGGGGGCTGGTAGGGCTATATACTAGAGGGGCTGGCTGGCCATATACCACAGGGCTGGCTGGCCTATACATAACTAACAGGGGGCTGGCTGGCTATATACTACAGGGGGCTGGCTGGCTACATACCACTGGGGGCTGGCTATATACTACTGGGGGCTGGCTGGCTATATACCAGGAGGGAGGGCTGGCTGGCTATATACTGAGGAGGCTGTGACAAATGCATTTCCTACCCTAGGCTTATAGGGTTATAGGTTTTCCAAGTTTTTGGAGGTAAAATTAGGGTTGGCTTATTCTCGAGGATATACGGTAATAAGAAAAAAATATTTACATTTAGTATTTACTACGCCTGTATATAACTATGTGTCTTCACAGTTTCCCTCTGCGCACTCTGCATAATACCAGTCTATAATAATATTCACCTTCATCAGTTCCCTATAATCTTGTCATCCTATAAAATGCATGCTAAAAATAATTACAACATTCTATGTTCTGGGCAATATTCAATATCCAAACACCAAAGGTATCAAACTGTGAATTTCCTCACAGTAAAGCAACATTAACAGGGTTAGCTGTTGACTTTATTATTTATGTGTTGCCCTAAGGCCAAATGTTTAAAGCAGTAAATACAAATGGTTTCATTATTGTTATTTTCTTTCTGCTTGGTGGTATCATGATGACCAATGCAAAGGGAAAAATATGTTAATGGGAAAATAATATAATTATCTGTAAGGAAATGCTTAATTTAGAGATTATTTTTATGTAAACATAGCATGTGGAATGTATTCTGTGAGAATGGGTCTAAAGTAATGTGGACACACGATGTGTTAATCAAGTTAAAACACACTGTTAGAATTACAGTATTATGTTTGCTGTAATAGAATAGGCAATGGAGTGAGATTTTTCCAATTTATAATTTCTGAAATTAGAAAGTAGCTGAATGTTTTCAGTTGGTTGCTAAGCAAGGTGTGTCAACAAACACTCAACTATTATGCTAATTAGTGGTCACATTATGCACTTTAGGTGTTTTTCCGTGTATCCCAAATAATTATTTCCTTTTACTTATTTTTTACTGGTTTTCAGATTGGTAAAATAGATATTTATATGCACATATCTAGTCGGTGAAAACAGTTATCATTAAGTGTTAAAAATGGTATAAATATGTTTTGTGCAGACATTTGAGTCACCATGGTAACAGACTACAAATACATGTTGTAGCCTGATCCTGCAGTCTAATTCTCTTCCACATTTTATTTACATTCATGCAGCAATACATCACAATAGGATGGAATCACCAAATACTAAACAAAAAATTGCTCAAAGAGGACCTTTTAGCACCTCACATATATGACCATGTAGGGAATTCTACACAGATTCAGGGGCACATTGAATTTTCTTTCTAGTCCTCACAGTTGTGGAGATATCTGTCCTAGTATCTGATTGTAATTGTAATCTGTGCTCTGTCAGAGAGGAGAAGCTGGGGCTGCAGCTGTATGTTATGCTAATCTTCTCTAATGCTGTTAAAAAATCAGCAGTAGGAAATGTTAGAGAAACTACTGTGATTTCTATATGCTCAAACCTAGGCTATGTTCACACACATTCCACTAATATTCTGGTGACATTGTGTTTACACCATGTTTACATAAACACAATGGGGCAGATTTATCAAGTGTCTGAAAGTCAGAATATTTCTAGTTGCCCATGGCAACCAATCACAGCTCAGCTTTCATTTTACCAGTGCTCATGAATATTTTAAAGGGGAGCTGTCATTGGTTGCCATGGGCAACTAGAAATATTCTGACTTGCAGGCAGCTTGATAAATCTGCCCCAATGTCACAAAATTGCAATGTAAACGGAATGTACAAACCATGTGAATACAATGTGAATGCAATGTTACCACAAATGCAATGTAAATGCAAATATGATAATATGATGTAAATGTGGTGTGAACTCAAACACAGCGTAAACTCACACTGTTACTGCAAAAGTGATGTAAACATACAACATTATGTTAAAGCATTACATTACATTTACGCTAACAAAACGGGATCAAAACGGGATCATGTGACAGCACCCTAAGAAGTAATGGGTAGTCTGATCCAGTCATATCAAGGCTCCTGAAAAGCAGGTGATGTAATAGATTCATGCAAAAGTATGGAACGCCTCTTACATTTCTGGAAGAATTGGTGAGAACCGCTAGCAATCTTAGTGTATCTTAAAATCAGGCATTTCTTCATAGGGGCTTGGATAAAGGTTTGAACATTAGTATGCTAAATGTCCATATTGCAGCACTAAGTGCCTTTCTTGATATAAAGTTTTCTGAAGATAGGTTTATGAAGAGATTCTTGTATCTACTCCAGAGTTCCTCCCTGAGATTTACCTCCTGGTATTATCAAGGTTGCTAAAAAATGTTTGAAGGATGATAGGATCATGCTGAGATTCTTATCATTCAACACTGTCTTTCTTCTTGCCACCAAAACTGCTTGTAGGTTAGAAGAAAAACAAGACTTCTACTGTAACCTCCTCCCCTGGAGATTCAGGATGATAGAAATGTGTCATCATCCAGGGTTTCTAACCAAGGTGGTCTAAAATTCAAAGCCAGCAGATGACACTACCTTTGTGCTGTCTGAATGCTGCAACTGAGAGGAAGGATGATGTGAAGATGTGTTTGGGCCTTCATTCTACAAAGTAATTTAGTACTTTGTTCAGCTTACTAGTCCAATTTCAGGACAAAAACAAAAAGGCTACTGCAGCCAGATGATTATTGCTTTGTGTTACCAGCTGGAAGGGAAGCCTTCTCCAGAAGACTTGAAGGTTCTCTCTAACAAACCAGAGCAGATCTGATCATGTCAGCCGCATGGAAGAACATCTTAACCTTTTACCAGCATTACAAGTGAGATTTGACATTGCATTTATCAAAAAGTACTTTCAGCAGCTGTCCTGCCCTGTCTGCACATTGTTTTTCTGGACCTTTTAATGATTTAATAAAGAAATTAAACTGGAGTTCTTGGTTATTTACTAGGGTACAATGGAGGAGGAACGATTCCCCATACTTCCCGCCCGGGGACGTTCTAAAATGTCCCGCTTCTGGCACCGGCTCACAAACAGACATGGTAACAGAAGCATTAGCTGTATATTACAGCTGACAGCGTGAGACGGCTCTTATCGTGAGTGTTAACCCCTTGTGAGGTCTTCCTTCTATGGATCGGATCCCCCATGCCGCTTACTGGGGGATCCGATTCACTTCTGGGTAGCCTCGAGGTCTGCCAAGTGCCCTAGGGTTGCCCGATCATCCCGACAGTCAGTAAAGTTTAAACAATAGAATAAATTTAAAAAAAACCCCATAAAAATAGAAGCTCGTAAAATGGCACTTTCCCATACAAACACTTAATAAAGTATAAAAAAACACATATACACAAAAAAAACCACATATTTGGTATTACCAGTAACAATCTGCATAATAAAACAGAATCCTTACTGGACCTGCATGGTAAACGCCAGGGGAAAAAAATGCAAAAAACTTTCCAAAACAAACATTTTTCCTTAATACCTTTAAAAAAAATGCTCTAAAAAGTGATAAAACAGTTACCCACTCTAAAATAAGACTACTAAAAAGAACAACTCTTCTCGCAAAAAATACGCCCATAACCAGATTCGTCAGCCGAAAAATATAAAAAGTTATGCATATGAAAAGATGGTGATGCTAAAATGAACAAGATTTTCTCCAAGTTTGTTTTTATTTAATAAAATTTAATAAAATAGACAAAACCCCCACATATTTGGTATCTCTATGCCCGTGACAGTCTGCATAATAAAACCGAATCATTGTTGGACCTGCAAAGTGAACCCCGTAAAAAAACAACCCCAAAAAAAGCTAAAAACAATAAAAAAAGATTATTTTAAATTAGTACCCTTTAAAAAGAAAATGCTCTAAAAAGTGATAAAAAATGTTACGCACTCTAAAATAAGACCACTAAAGAGAACAACGCTTCTCGCAAAAAAATAAGCCCTTAACCAGATTTGTTAGCCGAAAAATAAAAAAGTTAAGCATGCTAAAATTACTTTAATTCACTAAAATTGGGAACAAAATTCAAAAAGCTATATCAATGAGATATTTTCGTGGCGACCTATAGAATAAAGATAATACTGTATACTATTTTTATGGTATGGTAAACGGCTAAAAATAAATATCTTCCTAAAAATTGATGATTATAATTTCCTCAACCAACAAAGAGTTAATAAAATCTCACAGTTAGCTATAGATGACCCAAAATTATGTACCATGTGGCAAAAAAAGCCCCTATAGGTCCACATTAAAAAAAGAAAAAAAATTATAGCCTGTGTAATTTGCAATGTAAATCTGCTCTGGATGGCGCCTCCTTTCATTCTATGCCCGTCTGTGCGCCCATACAGCAGGATACCACCACATCTGGGGTATCAGTGTACTCTGGAGAAATTGGGTATCAAACTTTGTGGAGCCTTTTTTTATTTAATCTATTTCAAATGTTAAATTTTCCACCCAAAATGTATGTATTGTCAAAAAATATTGTAAAATATTTGTAGACCGCTCAACCCCTATAAAACACCATAATGGTTAACAAACTTCTTTAAGGTGCTTTTTCAAATGTTGAGGGGTGAAGTTTCCATAATGGGGTAATGTTACGAAGGTTTTTTTCTAACCCTTTTGTTAGTAAATTTTTTTATGCCTCTCACAGGCAATTGAAAGTTGCACAAGTCCTTCTGAATACGGTGATTGTGATTTTCCAAAAAATATGAAAAATGGCACTCAAATTCTGAGCCTCATAACATTCTAGTAAAATATGTGGAATCTTAAAAAACCATGCCAACATAAAGGAGACATTGGGAAATGTAAGTTATGAATTAATTTGGGTGCCATGACTCAAATGTAGAGAATTTAGAATTTTGAAAATAAAGAATTCTTCTGAATTCTAGGCAAATTGGGGGGGGGGGGGTTATAACTAAACACAAAAGATTTCATCCAAATTTTTTTACCCCCACTAATTTGAAGTGCAATGTGTCACAAGAAAACAATCTCAAAATCCCCTGGATATCTTATACTGTTCCAAAGGTATAAACATTTATAGTAACACAGGGCAGATTTGAAAAATGGGGCCGCGTCCTAGAGCCCAAAAAAGGGCTGAGTCCCGAATGGGTTAAAGCTTTATAGCACCCGGGTGGGTAATTATACTGATTATACCAAAATTGATACCCTGTTATCTGTTTTGATCGATATGCATTGGATAATGCTTGTGATGTGTCTAAAATACTTTTACCATTGCCACACTCTTGTCTCTGTGGAAATTTTAATTTATGTTTTTAATGTTTTTTGATGGCCATATTTAATAATAAGTTACCTAATATTTTTCACTACTTATGATCATGAGCATATGTAATTGAGTACTTTTTGCCCTATATATCTTTTTTTGGTATTATATGCTTTTGTTTGGTATTATGGTAGTATACCTAGTTTTGGGTTTATCTTGTTTTTTTGGTATTCATTGTTTGTATGGTTATAGTTGCCCAACTAACAATATGGATTTTCCGGAGTAGGGATCGAATTGGCTATCTATGTGACTCAGATTTTTAACCTGCGACTCTGCAAGCTCTATATCGGGGAAGATGAGATTAGGGAAGTACAGATGACCATGAAGGATCTTGCCAGGAAACGACTTAGTTAAAACATGTTGGAATAATGCGGCATTAGGGCACTAATCTGGCCAAGGATCTGGTACAAGAAGGTCTGAGAGTGCAAGTGTTCCATCTTTCCCTTTAGATGATGGATGTCGAGAAAGAGTGGGAAGAAGCGCAACACTGCTCTCGTACCTTTTTGAAATATTGATAGGTATTGAGAAAAAGAAATTGGAAACTACGGAGCAGTCCTATGGTATCCCCCTACAGAAAAAATGAAATACTTTTGTCTGCTGAGCAATTTGAATAAATTCGAACAGGATTTTGAATTCCGACTATTTAAATGGGAAAGAGGATATTCAACAGGTCAAAATGAAGAAATTTAGAGGGATATGGTGGATTTCGAACAACGGTTTATCGCTGGCAACGACGTGAATCCCCACGTCCCCTTAGGAGATCGTGATCTACCACAAATCGATTGACACTCTAGCCTCGGACTCCTCATGTTCTGGAGCAGAAGGCACCTCAGAATATCGGGGGCCTAAATCAATGGAAGAGGTACTCCTATGAAAAGGAAATACAAATACCGCAGGACTCCAATGGCGGCAAACTGAAGGTAATCATCTCTCTGAATTTCTTCAACCAGAACAATTATCTCTATTATCTCTGGGTTTGAATTTCAGCCCAGTTGCGACCTTTGATATTTCACAGATCAAGGATGTGTATTTATTTGCCCGGAAATTGCTGTGAAACGCATTTTTTCTAAAAATGATGATTCCTGTTCTATTACAAGCCCGAGAACCTGGAAACACTCGGATAATTAGAATCACTTCTACAGGAACAGAACACAGAACAACAGTGGGTGGAGTTGATGACGAACGAAATTTCCTGCAGAGATCCGACCAGATCCACTACTTTTCCCTGCGTCAATCAGCCCAGAGGTCGAAATTGTTTGTAAAATGTATCAGTGGCAGAATTACGCAAACTTTCACAACATCGCAAGTTTGACAATTTGACTAGGGGTCAAAGGCGGGCTCTACAAGAATTACGCAGGATGAAGCAGGTGGTTTTCAAGGCCTGCTGATAAAGGGGGTAATGTGTGGTTTGGCCTATAGAGCTATATGAGGGCTGAGGCCTTTAGGCAATTGGTCAACAGGATTCTACAAAACAGCTAACAGAGAACCCCACAGACACCTTTAGTAAGGAATTGTCACATATTTTGGATATGGCTTTGGAGAACCAAATCATACCACCACCACGGATTAGAAAAGGGTTGGAGGTGGATTCCCCTATCATACCGACCCTGTATTTCCTCCAAAAGTGCAAACGGATGCTAAAGTTCCTCCCCGGTCGCCCGATAGTCTAGGCTGTGCGCTTATGTGAACCTATTTGCCGGTTCATTGATTTTATCTCGGCCATGTGTGAGGAAATTGCCCTCTTATATCCGTGATTCTACTGATGTCCTGAGGCTTCAGAGGGTGTTATGATGGAACCAGATATGTTTTTAGTATCCTGTGAGTGGAGGGTTTTATATACCTGCATCAGCCATGATGTTGGCATTAAGGCAGTGCATTCTTCCTGAGATCCGTGATCTGGATGAGGATCTAGTACAATTTCTACTCACACTGATGAGATTTATCCTGGACCATAATTTCTTCCTGTCAAGAGAGATTCTATATACAGACGAGGGGGACAGCTATGGGGGCTACTTGTGCCCCCTCGTTGCGAATCTCTTCCTTGGTTTCTGGAGAGAAATGAGGTCCAGGGAAGCCATGGACAGAAATCGGGACAGGCCTCTCCTGGAGTCGTTTCATCGATGTGTCCTGTTCATATGGCAGGATCAAGGAGGGCCTGGCCCAATTTCTGGATGACTCTGAACTCCAACAACTTAATATCAAGCTAACCAGTAATATTAGCCAAGAACATTTGGAGTTTCAGACATTCAGATTGATGCTGATCCAACGGCCATTAAGTACATCTGGTTTACCCCGCAAGGAAACCTATTAATGCTTTATTGCATGCCACTTCCTTCCATCCAAATCACACACATACGTTCCATCCCAACAGGCCAGTTCCTGAGAGCAAGACGTATCTGTGACACCCATCCAATTTCGAAGAAGAATCAACATCCTTAAGTCCCCCGCTTCAGACAAGGGGCATCGTGATGTAGACACGAAGGGATATTTACGGGCCAAACATCTGATCGCAGAACCCTACTTACCAAACCAATTGCAAAAGAGAATAACATCTACGTAAGCAAGAACATATAAATAACAAAACCTTATAACTCTCAATGGAGGGAGATTCGTATGATCTTTGAGCGTGTTTGGCCCATACTCCAATCGATCCAGAAATGAAAAAACCACATTACCAATCCCCCACAGGTGGTCTCAAAGCGGGCGGACACACCATTGGTAATATGTTGGTGAGGAGCCACTATGCACCCCCCAAGTCTAAGAATTAACTTTTTGGATCAAAAGGCCCGGATTGGGTTCTTATCCTTGTGGACACTGCAAAGTATGCCCCCAGATTGTCAAAACAAAAACTTTCCAGGACTCTGAGGGTAGATGTGATTTTAATATTGTACATTTTATAAATTGCAGCTCCACTGGTGTAGTTTACGTCGCGTGTTGCCCTTGTGGTTTGAAGTACGTGGGCATGACTACGCGAGAATTAAGGTGTCCGGATTCAGGAACAATGAAGGACATTAGAGCAGCCTCCAAACTCCTCCCTACGGATCAAGCACAAATATGAAGTTGAAACCAATTCCCAACATTTCCTAGAAAAGCCATTACTGCAGGTGGCTGTACCTGCGGGATATGGCATAGATAAACATCCTAGGGGGACGAGGGGAAATACCTTCAAAATGGGGAGGATTGAACTTAAATGGATTGTCAGCTGGGCCACAAACTCTCCCAAGGACTAAATGAGAAACTTTCTTTCTCTCCATTCATTTGATAATGGCTTCTGGTCGATAATTTTTAACAGGTTTATAATTTTTGCTTTTATACTCTATATTGTATTTCAGTGGTCTGCTGCTCGGATCTACCTTTTGGTAATATCATGGTGTATGTGTAATCTTTATTTGAGGTCATCCAAATGCATATAATGGGTATTTACCTTTATGTTTCTTTGACTTTTTGTCATAATATACCCTTAAAGACATAATTGAGGTGGGCCCATTTGAACTTATGTGGTGTAACTATATTTTATGTGATCGCTCCTTTTTGGGGTGTTCTCCTCTCCTCCTTTATCCATGGTGGCACGTCAATTTTTATAGAGTTTACTCTGATAGTAATTTTGTACATTAACCCCAACTGTTATGCTATTTTTGTATTCCTTATGGTTTATGGGGATCACCTAGTGATAAATTAGTGCCATCTCACAGGTTTAGACACTTTTTTTTTTGTGGTATTGTGGTCTCTTGGCACCTAGTTCACGCTTTGTACCTAATTATGCACATCTTTCGCTTTGTCTTCACACTGTCACTTCCACTGCTTATGTCATAGCACTAGGCACCACAGCACTCTATTCCATTAAGGCACTTCCCCCTTTTTAAATTAGTGTTTTACCATTTATACGTACACACACGTCACGGACACATATGGCACTCCCACATCCCCTTCACACCGAGTCATCACTAAGGCCTTCACATTTATTCGGCGCAACCGGTTCTTACAATCTTTTTAGGGACCCATTTTTTCACTGGCATACCATTCCCTTTCATATAATGCACTATTGCACTTTAGATATTTCATCATTCCAGCACTTTATTATAGCACCATACACTTAGCACATGTTATTTGCAACATATGTTTTTATACTCTTAATGTTATGTAGTATAATTTTAACCCTTTGTACCCTCATTTAGGATGCGGCGCTATTTGTTATGAACCAGTTAAATCCTGGTTTTACCCATTATAATATGTGTTTAGTTCAGGTATAATCCTGACTTACAACTATTAAGGATCAGCCCATACTTTTGCCCATACTTAAAATGGCGCAGTGGCGTGCTGATCGAAGTGGCGCGCGTGCGCCAGACTTGGCGGTGGCTCCGGACTTCCGGCTCACGATGACGCGCACGATGTCGCGCCATGCGTCTTCCGGAACCCGGTCCGCCCCCTGTATGGGAGCATGCTGACCACGGCGATGCGCCGATGTAACACCTGCCGCTCACCGGTTATCAGGTAATTCACAACCTCATTGGCTCTAATACACCATCTACCCACAAGGTTTGGTACTTAGTCCGGGCAGCTGCCGCACCCACAGCACACACCACCCCTGGAAGCGACGGCGAACGTGCGTCGGGGTGCTGTGGCTGGTCATTAACTTAGTGGCTGACAAATTTTGGTATTATGCAACACCCGGGTGGGTAATATATGATTATAACCAAATTGAATACCCTGTTATCTGTTTGATCGATATGCATTGGATAATGCTTGTGATGTCTAAAATACTGTTACCATTGCCACACTCTTGTCTCTGTGGAATTTTTATTATGTTTTTAATGTTTTTGATAGCCATATTTAATAATAAAGTTTACCTAATATTTTTTCACTACTTAGTGATCATGAGCAATATGTAATTGAGTACTTTTTTGCCCTATATATCTTTTTTGGTATTAAAAGCTTTATAGTAGGTTGCATCGAAATTAAAAAAATGGTGCAACTAGGAAGTAAAAATTAGAAAAAGATAAGGATTCATGGTTTTTGTTTTTTTTTTACATAAAAGATATGAAAACATTTTTTAAGCAAATATTGGGGGACATGTATCGTTAGGCAGGAATTATGCATCAGCCTTAAAGGGGTTGCCAAATTTATCTCTATGGAGTTGATGGAGATTGCCAAGCACCATACTCTACAATCTCTGTCTGAACCATAGCGATGAACAGGACAACCTGAACATGCGTGTCATGCTGCTGCTGATCTCATCTCGGGGAGCGGTAAAGGATCCGACTGGAGTACATGAGACCCCCAATGATCAGCAAATTGTAGGAGCTCTTCCGCAAGTCCAGTTTATTAGTGTGGGTTTACCTGCTTGATCCGGCTTTTGCTGGGTCTGCAGTGTATTTGCTTCTTTAAATGCAAATTGTTTTCTGCACCAGGAGAGCGATGTAGTGGGTTTTGAAAATGGGCAACTTTTTGAATAGTTGAACGTCATAAATCTGAGCATCTGGATTACCATGATAAATGTTAAGTGTGAATACCGTAAGTGTGTAATATATCTGAAAACTGGGACAACTTCAAAGATAAATCATCCCTATGTGTTAGTGGAAAACCCATTTATTTAGTGTTTTTTTTCTTATAAATTAGGGCATTGTTTAACCATTGTGTTGATAAACCTCTACCATGCATAAAAAATTAATCTTTAGTATTTATAATTTGTTATGTTGATGCAGAAAAACTTCTACTAAAGTAGGTAGTTTTTCTTTAGCAGCTTGTGATTGATGGAAACGGCAAATAGCCAAAGGCAGCTTAATCTTTATTTACCGTTTCTTTACATTTTTAGCTCCTAATTCTCTGAACCATCATAAATTAAGTGATTTTCTTACGGTAAAATATTTGCAGTTCCTCTCCTCTCATTAAAACAGTCACTGGACTGATTAGTGAACCTGTAATCCTTTTTTCTTAACACTGTAGGGGCTAATAGGCTGCATATCCTGTCATTTAGCTCCAAACAGTTGCATCATTTTTTATTCTCTTGCAACGTTTATTATTCACATTGAGTATGGATGTAGCAAAACCAATTATAAGGAGGCTGCTTTATGACCTCAAATTACTAGTGGGTGTCTTTAAAGCTCTGCACATCTGCTATCTCCCTCCCAAAGAAAATTGCTTTTCGATATAACAATTAGTCAGATATGCTTAGAGGATCACAAACATAACCCAGCTTTCTCATATATTATCTAAATTAGTATTGCATTGATATTAACCCCTTAATGACTGCCCTATCGGGAATCTATAGCGGTCATTAAGGGTACTTCTTCTGACGCAACGCCTTTTTACGGTGGTGCGTCAGAAGAAGATTTTGGGACATAGGGTCAGTATAGTGCCGGTGTCGGGCTGTGATATCACAGCTGAGACCTGGCACTAACACCCGGGATAGGAAAACTAGGTAATCTCCCCAGCAACACATAAAAGGCAAATAAAGTATATAAAACACAAAAACACAGAAAAAGTACATATCTGGTATCATTGTGTCCATATAAATCTGTACAATAAATCTAAATTGATATTGAACCCGCTTGGTGAATGACGTTAAAAAAAAACAAAAAAATTTCCCGTAATATACAATTTTTCATCAAACACCATCACAAAAAATGTTCTAAAAAGTGATCAAAAAGTTATGTTCCCTAATATGATACGACTGAAAAGAACAACTCTTTATGCAAAAAATAACCTTCAACCAGATCTGACAACAGAAAAATACAGGAGTTATGGCCCTGAAAAGTTGTCGATTTTTGCTCAGTAAAATAGAGCAAAGATAAGAAAACCTATATAAATGAGGTATCACCGCAATCGTAGTGAACCAGAGAATAAAGATAAAATATTATTTTTACATTATGGTGAGCAGGGGAAAAAAAGTGCTAAAAATCCAAAATAAAAATTGATGATTTTGTTTGTGTCCCCCTTGAAATAGTTAATAAAATCTCACGAATAAGCTTAAGATCCCCCAAAATAATTATCTATACATTCTATCTAATCCTGCAAATAATAAGCCATCATATGTTCGCATTACCAAAAAAATTAAATTTTATAGCTTGTACAATGTGACAATACAAATCTGCTGTGAATGGCGCTGCTTTCATTCTATGCCCGGCCGTGCGCCCATACAGGAGGTTATGACCACATATGGGGTATCAGTACACTCGGGAGAAATTGGGCATCATATCAGTACACTCGGGAGAAATTGGGCATCATTTCAGAGCGGGAGAAATTGGGCATTATTTCAGAGCAGGAGAAATTGGGCATCATTTCAGAGCGTTTCATCATTTAATTTATTATGAAAGCATCAGTTTTGGCCTAAATTAATCTATTTTCCAAAGAAATTCTAAAGTTTCTAAATCGCAGGTCCATCTTTTTTTAACCCATGTGAAACACTTAAAGGGTTAATAGACTCAATAGAGGTTGTATTACATACATAGAGGGGTGAAGTTTCTATAGTGGGGTAATTTATGGGGTTAAACTATTATTTAGGCCTTTCAAAGTCACTTGGAAGCTGAGTTGTCCCTCAAAATGTGAATTTTGGGGATTTTCATGAAAATGAGAAAAATCGCACCTAAAGTTCTGTGCCTCATAACATCCTAGAAAAATGAGAGGATGCATAAAATATCATCTCAGCATAAAGCAGACATTCCATAAATGTTAATTATCAAGCTTTTTGGGTAGTTTTACTTCCTGTCTGGAAAGCAGAACATTTCAAACTTGGAAAATGAAGAATTTTTACAAACTTTTGCCAAACTTTTTTTTTCAGACCGAAACGCAAAACTTATCACTTAAATTTTACAACTAACATGAAGTACAATGTGTCACGAGAAATCATTATCAAAATCACCCGGATATGTTAAAGTGTTCAGAAGCTGGTCATTGAGCTGAAAACTAGTGTCGGTGATAAGGGGTTAAAGAAACATAAAACTGAGGGGCTATCCTGTGGATAAGCATCTAACCACTGGGACTTCCAGCACTCAGTGTAACTGGGGTCTGTAATTGTGTAATTGTCTGTTCCTCATGCTCTGTCATTACTTTATTCAGTTGTATGGGACTTTCTATTTCAGCAGTCCTACTCAAGTGATCGAAGCACTGGTAGAACATGTGCACTATGCTTCATTTAATTGGGGAACTCTGGTCACTATTTTGAGTCCTAATAATCAAGGTCCATTGGATCCTAATACTTATGATCAGTGTATCCCTGATCCTGTAACTAGGTGATATTATTTTTATTATGCTATTAGTGGGAAAACCCTTTAGTAGACTAAGCTCCCTGGATGAGAAGATTCCTCAACCAGCATGTAATGCAGTTGAAACATCATAAACTAAGGTCCACTGTAACCATGGTATGTACAAATGGTCCAGTGCTGGTAATAAACCTCTCTACAGATGTATCTGAAAATAGATTAACCCCTGCAACACCAGGATTTTTAAGGTTTTCCGTTTTTTTCCTCCACTCTTTCCATAAGCCGTATCTTTTTTATTTTTCCATTTGCAAGGGCTTGTTATCAGTGAGGCAAATTATACTTCCTAGTAGCAACATTAAATATTTTGTGCCATGCACTGAGAAGCTGAAAAAAAACCCAAATGTAGTGGAATTGGCAAAAAACACAGTTACTCCATATTCTAATGGCCTTTATTTTTATGCATTTCATATTGTAGTCAAGGTGACACCTCTCCTTTACTCTTTGGTTTAGTACAATAACGGAGATACCAAATTTTATATAGTTTAGATATCTTAATATATTTAAAAATGTTTTAAAAACCTAGCATTGATTCTTATATCAATTCAAGATGCATATAAAGAAGCAGTAGGGCAAAGAAATAGAGCAGGGTTGCGGGAATGCTTAATCATATTGGGTCAGACACAGAGGATTACAGTGCCAGTGAGGGAGTGGGTCAAGGAGGACTCCCTCATAAACTTTCCGCTGTCCATGGGGTTTGACAAATACGGACAGACCCAAGGAAAGGGGATGAAGGATTTAATTTGCAAATGTTAAATCTTTATTCTGAATCACTTCAGTAGGCAGGGTAGCCTGGTGAGCTGTAATTTGCCCCAATTTTAGCATAGTACATTAATATAGTAAACTTTGCAGGCCAGGGCATCCGTGACCTGGCCCACCTTTTTCCCTGCTCCACCATGAGTGTTTTTTCTAAAATTGGCACAAAACGGCCAAAAAATTGCAAAAAGCATAAGACACCAGTTTAAAATAACAACTGGTGACAACTGAACAGTAGTTGTTCACGCATTCTCTAAGTACATTGTGGTCCTGAAGTACATTCAGAGGCATATATGATGTAGGGAAGTGAAGGTAAGTATTGGGAAGAGTTCTCCTGTGGAATGGCTTTGGTGGGGATGTATCATTAAACAGTTGTAATTCATAAATGTGTCTACTACATGTGGATTCATTTCATAAATGCGGTGGATGCAGGCAAAGATTAAAAGTGGAGTAGGTTAGCCAATATGCAAAAACAAGTCGCAAATAGTTTTTGCAAATCGTCAATTGAGACAATTCTGAGAGTTTTGTACAGCAGAAAACTGACATGTCTACAATTAGAATTTCTCCCATTGTTCCATATAACAGCACAGTGGCTGTGAAATACATTGTAAAACTATATTTGGAGGATGTATCATTGCAGTTACAGGAAGTAAGAGTTCTTCTTTCAGAGATAATTAAGGCTGCCTTGCAGGTGTGTGGAGACTTACAGCCATTGATGCTCCACATGAGATTCTGAGAAATATACAAATACATTTTCCAGGATAGGTTTTCCAGGAATACCACGCCTCTTTCTGCTACCTTTTGAGGCAGCCCTCAAAAGGGCATGACTTTTAGAAAGCCTAATGACTTGATGTGGGATTAAAGCCAAACCAGTATATCTAACTCCAGAAGGAACAAATTCCCGAATATAGACAGCACTGTTTCAACAGCAATTATTCTCCATGTTCTACCCTGGAAAATGTTGCCTTACTGCAGTTGCATCAGTTCTCTGTCCTCAAAATTGATTTGCAGCAATGTTTTTACCAACCCACTTCACTTTTCACTTCAGACACACAAGCCCCATATCTACGGAAAACATTAACACCTCGTGTGCCACATTTATCAAACTGTCTCAGCCTCTTTACTAAATTTGATGGGCAAGAGACACCTCAAGAGTTCCTAGGATGCTCTAAAACTGGTGCTAGATCCTGCCTAATGATAAACACTGTGACTGATGCTATTTTTTCTACTTTTTGTACTTTTTAAATAGGATTTAACTTGTAGTTTCTTTTTATGTACCTCTGCAAGTGTTTCTGTTCCTATGGGTTTCTATCCTCTATGTAATAAAATGGCAAGTATGTTCTTTGTTTTTACAATGGTGGTATCTTTTTATTTTGCTTTAGGTTCTCCCTTTTCCCAGTCAAGTTGTTTATAACAGAGTTGGAAAATGTGGGAGCAGGACTGTTGTTTTACTATTACGCATTCTTTCTGAAAAACATGGATTCAATTTGGTAACTTCTGACATTCACAATAAAACTCGGCTTACCAAAAGTGAACAGGTAAGATGAAAACAACATTTTCTACATATTTAAAAGAAAAAAACTAAAGACAGAAATCCTTAGACCTAGAAAGGCCTTAAATAGTTAGAGTAACTAAACCTTTGACAACGTTTTATTAACTCAAAAGTGCAGTGCATGATAATAGTAAAATTTGTAATATACTTAATAATAAAAATATGTTTCTACTTTATTATGAAAATATGTTCCTGTGTCCTTCTTCCTCTGCCTTTCTTTCTTATATATGCTGTTTTTATAAATCAACTTACAGTCCTGTACTCATCTAACAGCTCAGAGATAAAGAACCTGATAATCTTCCCGATGACATTACAGACAAGTGTCTGGATAGTCTAATCTCTTCAGAGTGCTGAATGATCAAGGGAAATATTCTCCAGTTACAGAAGGAGTTAATCATTAGCCTCCTTATTTGTCAGAAGTGGACAGATCTTAGAAGCTTTCAGATACACTACTCACCGCAGGCGCAGAGAAGCTGCTTTCATTTTGTTTTCAAGTTCAGGATGGGTGAAAAGCAGCTGAACTTACCTTCCTCTGAAGCTCTAGTCCAAAGCTGAGCCTCTTTTAACCCCTTCCTTCTTAATGTATACAGATATCCATCAGAGATGTCACCTCAATATCCTGCTCCCACAGCAATCTTCTGCAACCTTTGTAAAGCTGTCACAGGCAGGCAGAGGCTGCAGAGAGAGCACACTCAGGTTGCAATATCACCACTGCGCCTCATGCACCATGTCGTGTTTGAAGAGCTACTAGCAGTACTGGAACATCAGCACTAGTCATCATTTTGACCCCACACATGTTTCAGAGTATTTATAAATAAAGAACCATGGAAAAGTTAGAAATTTTTCAATAAAATGTCCTTTTAGCCCCAAAATCTTCATTTTTGTAAAGCGTGCCACAGTTTCCAATCCTTTCAAATCCTTCTCAATATGGCAGTACCACCGGTGGTTTTTGAGAAAACATCAAAGCTTAGAATGGAGGGAATATATATAGATATATATCATGTTGTATTTGTAAAGCCCCTGAGGGACTGTGAAATCCTCCAACAAGTGACCCCTTATAGAAAATACACTTCTTAACCCATTTACGGCTAATAAATGTAAAATTATGTTGAGTGGTTGTCAATCGTTTATATTACAGCAGACATTTGCCATTAACTGGCGTATAGATGCTCCATATTTATACCACAAGAGTTGCACGTATGCAGCAAACAGGCCTTTGGCCATTAAAATATAACATTTATTTGTGATCACATAATTAAAAGAATCTTTATTTAGATATATTAGAAATAATATGTGTGTATGCATGCATGAAGTGACCTTAAAATCACAGCTCCAGTTGGGCGGCACAGCATAGATTTATGCTATTAACTAGCGACTCTTCTAGCGTACTAGCCCTGATAAATGCCCCCATGATGCCTGGATATATGAGTAAGTGTCCCTGGTATATCATGCTTAATTTTGATGGCAGTTATGGCAGTTTTCCTTTTAAGTGTGAGATGATGTACGTTTAAAAGAGCCAGGGGTAAACTTTTTTTTAACAAATTGACATTTATATAATGAATATCATCCTTTATTGTCTTACTGCAATATACAGTAATATTGGGGTGCCTGTAAAGGGAAAAATTATATTATGTAGGCCCTTCATCCTGCCACCAAAACATTAAATTTGTTGAGACAATTATTCTTCACTATGGGGCACATTTACATACCCGTCCCGTTGAAGCCGCCGATCCGGAATGTCCGCAGAGGATTCGGAGCTGCTGCAATTCACTAAGATCGTGCATGTGTCGCTTCCCCTGCTGAGGTCCGCCGGAGTTCAGCTTCTTGTTCCCGGTGCATGTAAGTGCTGATCTTGCGACACAATTTGGTTTTTAAATTCCGCAGTTTGTCCGAATCAGTCGGGTTGTCCGACGTCCATGCATGCATGTGTCGAATGCAAGCCGGCGCCAATGCGCCACAATCCGATCACGTGCGCCAAAAACTCGGGGCAATTCAGGGCAAATCTGAAAAAAATCACGAAACGAGACAAAAATGCAGTGTTTGGACCCTTAGTAAATGCGCCCCTATATCTTAATGTATCAATGTAAATCTCTCCAAGACAAGTAAACAGAAAAAAATGGAAAAGGTTGCATCACCTTCGGGATGTTGCTGTAATATTAGTAACCAAACTGTAATCCACATGAATGCCAGGACACAACGGGGCATGTATCAGCACATTAGGGCACACTAAATGCCGTTTGCCTGTGTGTAGTGCAGGGTGCGCCAGATTCAGGATTTCTGGCGCCCATTCTTCATGAATCTGGAGCTCCCTGAACTGCCAAGACAGAGTGCACCAACTTTTTTCCGGTGTACCTTTAACATAGGGCGTACAACACAATTCTGTTGGACTTTGCATGATAAATCTGGTACTTGGTCCAACTGAGCGCCAGAACGCCGCCTTATTTGTGTTGCATGATGCTTAGTGCAGCTGCGCCACCAAAAGGGTCGCGTGTGACACAAATGTGGTAAGGCACTTCTTAAATACATGTACAAGCAGTTTGCGCCTAAAAGAATGTGCAAAGTCTGATTGAAAACTAGCGCACACACCCCTTAGTAAATGTGCCCCATTGTATTTTTATGGACAATTTTTTTAGACTTATTTTTCAGTGTTTGAATAAAAAATTCTCCAATGAGACAAATAAGTCTGAAGAAGTAGTAGAAGAAACCAGACGATGTCCTGATAAATCCATGCCAGAGCATCACAATTGGTTTACCTTCAAAAATGTCAAACAAATATATAAAAGGATGCATGATTCAACAAAGACTCCTTTGTACAATGCTCAGTGTTTCACTTCTGATGCTCACAAGCCCATTGACTGCTTTTTTGCTGGTGGACAGCTGTCAACCTAAACAATCTATCTAACCTGTATGCAGCCCTGGGTGTGTGCCCTTTTCTATCATATCACAGAAAGGTCGTTTATGTTCTACATCTACCTGCAACCACAACCAGTAGCATAGAATAAGCTGTCTTAAGGGTCATTTTGAACAGAAAATACTTAAATTTTCATGATTTGAGTTACTTCTCACATAAGCTACAGACAAACTCTCTTTATGTATGGACCCATAGGAGTAAACAGGATCATGAAGGAAGAATGACATTACCATCTGCTCACACATCTTTGGGCAAAAGACAAGTTTAAAAACACAAATATAAAAAGGCTAGGAAAATGTTTCTTATGTTTAAATAAAAAGAAATGTTAAAATGTGAAAGAGTTAAAAGATATGGGCATGTGTACCAAGGCAATGTCTATATAATTGGATCAAGAAGTAATCTAGTAATAAAAAGAGAGAGAAGCCATTTTCTATCTTCTTCTATGTTGTGTCTTGGTTCTTAGAGTCCCCTGAATTGTCAGAAGTGATTGCTTTTTGCTATACTCTATATATTTTGGGTGCATGCATACTTTATTACATTAACCAGCATTTTTATGAAATATATCACAGAGATTAAAAGACTTATAATTGCATACTGAACATAATTTCTTTTTTTCTACATATGTTCTGTTTGCAGGTGGAATTAATAAAAAATATCAGCACATCTGAGCAACCCTATTTATTTACCCGACATGTTCACTTCCTTAACTTCTCCAGGTAAATCCTTTGGCTACAGCTATGATTTTTCTATATGTATTTTCATTTCTGATATACAGTGGTTAAAGTATTCAGCGGAAAATATTCTGACCCCTTGACTCTTTGTTTAATTACAGCCAATTGGTAAGATCAAAAAAGTTCTTTTTATTGCTCATTATTGCATTAATGTGCACTCTGCACCACAGTGGGGGCAAAACTGGCAAAACTGACGATTTGCTCCAGTTTACCTAGAATGCTGAATATGTTCCAAAATCTTGTATCAATTTCCTAATGGGGTGATAGATCCCTCATCTATTGTATATTAATGTGAAATTTGTATATTATCTCAAATTCACAATATATCTTATGTAGATATATTTTTTTTTTATTTGCAGATTCTAAAAGCATTTTGTGTATTGCACAGTGTAAATGGATGCTTGTTTATATTTTTGGCAGTGTTTAAACAATATATAATTTATAGCACTGTCTATAACAGTAAAGTAGTTTTTAGTTCATTTGTCATGTGTTGTCATCCAATGTAAGTGATTAATATACCACGGAGTGCTGGCAGTTTACAAATTTTATTATGTGCATTATTTTCCCAAACAATTTCGATTTATTGGTTTATGTATTACAATTATTTATACAATACCAGGAGTTTGGTGCCAGCATATTATGCCAATGCATGTTAATGTGCATTTTTCAAATAGATACTTATTTATCTCCTTATTGAATAAATACTTGTGTCTATACATGTTAAGTACTAATGCACTTTAAATTGTCAGATTCACATGGATGTATGCTTGCCCGTCTTAGCATACCGCAGCATGCTGGAGACTCGACCCCTGAGAAAAAGTCTGGGTTGCCCAGTATGTTGTAAGTGTAAAAGGGAACATGCTGGAGATATAGTAACCCTAGACCTGCAACTTTTGAAAACTGACAGGGTGGCATAGGTAAATGGATGTTTAGCTTGGGATTTCCACCAAGCGTTTCCCGCTAAGTGCAAGCAAAGGAACTGATTTAGGGTGGCTTCAGGCAGTACTGCTGGTTTTGGGGTGCCCTTGATTTTCTTCCCCTTAGTCATGGCCAATAGATAGTATTAAGAGGCTGTCTTGGCACTGTAGTGACTTGTAATGGTGTCTGAAGGTCAGGAACTCTAACCTTGTGCGACTACTCTCCCTTTATTCCAAGACCACACCCACGAATCCATTTTATCTTTACTGAAAGTGAGGTTAGACTCCATGACTGTTTCTTGCTGTGGATTCTGGCTTTAACTTTTAACTGTTGATGATCTGATACTGGACTGATAAGTTCAAAAACTTTCCCTGCCAGAAAGCTTCTCCCACATGTGTAGGTCTCCTGGGCAACTCCACTGAAAAGCGGCACCTATGCAGTGGCATCATATACATCCCATATTTTTACATTCCCATAGACTTCTATGGAGACAGCCATAGACCTGTTCTATTTTTTTTTGTTGCAATCTCATGTCACTTTCACTGTATGGTGAGAAATACGTTGATCATATAGGTCATCATATTTGCAATGGGTCGATGGGGATGTTTTTAGCACTTGTTAAAAACATTACGGTGGCCTCATGTACATCTCATTTTATGAACTTGTACAGCTAGTAAAGCTCCCAATATACAGGCTGCATGTGTTCATTGACATACAGTATATTGTCAGAAGGATGAAAATAGAAGGTGCTTTGGGTTCTGTTTGATCAGTGTATGTTGGTATACAGCAGGTAACACAGCTTAACGAAAAACATAGATTATTTCATCCTGCTAGCAAGGGCTGTGGAGTCGGCAAGCCAAACTTCTGGCTCCGCAATTTCCCTGACTTCATCTCCGACCCCATAACTCCAACTCCTGTTTTCCTGGTTTATCTAGCAGTGCTGAAATAAATATGGGAATTCCTTCCCAGTGCCTTATTCCTCTGATCTGTAGTAGAGGAACTTCACTACTGAGCTGTGCAAGTGCAGCAACATTCATCCCAACTAAAAGCCTAGAAGAGGAAGCACAACCTTAAAGAGGACCTGTCACCAAGTGAAGTAAGCAGCTCCTAGTGCTAAACCAAACGCCGCAGTATTAGAATGATAGTGTTATGGGAAACCTCCCATAACGCTATCTTACAGCTCTCAAAGCTGTCCGGTTGCCTTGTGCCCCGTGCCCTCTGTCTGCCTTGTGTCGTCTGCCCACTGTGTCCTGTGCTCCCTGTGCCTTGTTCCCTCCTAGCTACCTACGGTGTTCTCTGAAGTTGTGGTGTATGTATCATGTGAATCATGTATGTATGTACTCACTATTGCTTCTGTCTACATTCATATTACTGCTGTCAGTATATACCATTGTCTGGACTGTCTTGCTTTTCAATACGTAAAGTGTATCCATATTGTTTGTTATACTAACACTTTGGAGAGATAAAAAAAAGTAAAGCGCTGCAGAATTTGATGGCGCTATATAAATAAGGATTATTATTATAAAGGGAGGATAACATTAAAGAGGGGGTTATATGTTGCTGAATTGAATTAGGGGCTATTATATAGGTCCTTGGGGGGGGGGATGACCACAGAACGGGTGCATTATACTATGTGTGGGCCATAAAGGTCGATATTATACTATGTTTAGCGGTGGGGCACGGGGTGGGACAATGGGTGTAGTTTAGGGAAATGGGAGGGATTTCGTCCCTCTTCCTCTAGCCCAAAAGGTAGGAGGTATGCATGCAGGATGTATATGTTGACTAGCCTGGGCGCTTACATCACACGTAATAAGCAGAAGAAATCATAAGTAAACCAGTTAGATGAAGTTTATAGCCTGTGCTGTATGACCACTGTGGCTTAATAGCTTCTTTGCACAGAGCTGATACTGCCATGGTAAAAGGTGGGGTCGGAGCAGCATGAGGTGCAGAGAGAGACAGAGAAAGTTCTGCAAAATCACAGACAGGAATGAAGGAACTGATGGGGAACAGGGGAGAACCTTTACCTCACTGTTCTGAGTCGTGTACACACTCTGAGGTCATCTGAGGGGGATCCCAAAGAAACTGCTGGATATACGTAACAAAGATAATAGGCAAAGTTGTTCCACATCCCAAGAGCTATTGATTTGTGGGGGGAAAAAAACTTTACTGTTCTTTAAAGCTATGAAGCTTTTATTTCTACACCTCTTTCTGCTGCATTTTTATCTGCTTTAAGAACACAGTTGTGACCTTTGACAAAAAGGAGAATCTGGAGACCCAGTTTCAGTTACAGAATGTCATATTTAGACCTCATGCAAATAGTTTTTTTATTTATTTAACCTTTTAGCATACATCCTCATTTTTTATATGAGCTCATACATTGTCCGTGTGCAGGAGGCCTTAATATATAAAACTCACACTTTATAGTGCTGCTGTTTTTTTAAACTGCAAATGTAATCTTATCCCACAAAACCACATTTAAGAATTGATATTTCTCAATTACATTATGACTAGCTAACATCTGGTAAATGTTTACTGATGGTGTGCCATGACACAGTATTCCCTGCAATTCTGTCTACTTATTCATCTCTCTGTATTCTTTTATACTAAGAGGTTAATCCTCTACTTATAGGGAAAAGCTTCACTTACACTGAGAAAGATACCACATAGCTTTGTAGGGCACCTAAGCAGCTAACATGGATTAGCGTTGTATGACAAAGCCTAGATTCAAATGGATAAATTTAAGAAGAAAATAAAAATTTCGGTTTTGGACTATTGGTGCGTTTACATATATCATTTGTTACCAGTTTTGTATCCTCAAATCAGAATGTTTTTATCAGTTTTACTGTTGTGCTGATTTGAGTTTAAGAAACCGACGGCAACTGATTTACGTGAAAAAAATTGTATAGTTGACAAAATTTCTTACTTGAAAACAGCCCTTCAAACCCTAAATTAAAAGTTTTGTTATTGTAATATGTATTTAAACTCTTGCCACTCAGTTGCGGATATATCCGCTGAACTGATGTAGGTTCAGCTCGAAATCGGAGCTGGGCCGGCATTTGTATACACTGGACATCCGCTATAACAGGTGACACCCCAGTGTAACACCCGCGGTCCGAGTGAACTCCGATCCGGAGTGTTTAACCTGTTAAATGCCCCTGTCAGAATGATACTGGTGCAAACTATCCTGCAAAAAAACAAGCCATCAATCAGCCCCATAGACAAAAAAATAAGTTTCATTTTACAAACTTAGGCTACATTCACACTGCCGTAGGGGGGGGGGGCATATTTATATTTACGGCTGTATACGTCCCCCATAAACGGCAATGGGCGCATGGGCCCTTACGAGATTGGTACCGTACCATTCCGTAGCCGTGAGAAAGATAGATGCCCCATGTTTCTCTAAGGAGAGTGGCGGGGGTGAGCAGCGCACGTTAATGTGAATGTAGCCTTAGTAAAACTTAAAGGGGTGTTCCCATTTCAGCAAATTATTGATATGGTTTGTGTAATGAAAAGTTATACAGTTTTCTAATATACATATTGTATCAATTCTTCACAGTTTTCTAGATCTCTGATTGCTGTCTTTCTATAGAAAGCTTCTACTTCCAATGGACAGAAATCTGACCATGGTCACTCAGGTGCACAGCTCGTTATAACACACTGCTCTGATTATTCTCTGTGACATTACGAGCCATTCAGCTGTGTGACCATGGTCAGATTTCTGTCCACTGGAAGTGAACATTGAAGCTTTCTATAGAATGACAGCAAGCAGAGATCTAGAAAACCATATGGAAGCAAAACAGAAAGTATAATGGAAAATTGTATAATTTTCTTCATGAAGATAATAACATTAATTTGCCTTCAAGAGAAAATATCTAAGTATGGTATCTCCAGAATCAAATTGACCCATAGAATAAAGATAACGGCCCACATTTACTAAGGGGCGTGCACCAGTTTTGCACTTTGTTTTCAGACTTCTTGTTCTCTGATCTGTCAGTTATCTTAGATTAATTTCGACATTAATTCGAACTTCCCACTCGCGTCTCCAAGACTTCTCTAGAGCTGCACCCTTTCTATGGAATGTTCTGCCCCAGACTATCAGACTAAGGCTACATTCACTGCCGCATGGGGGACGTATATATGGCCAACATATATATACGGCCAATATACGTCCCCCAAAGACAGCAATGGGTACGCCATATATATCCCTATGGAGAGGGGCGGGGGTGAGCAGTGCTCACCACCTCCTCCTCTCCCCGAGCACTGCCATGTGCCCGCTGTGCTACGGTACAGCGGGCAATGGCAGTGTGAATCTAGCCTAACACCCACCCTCCAAAGTTTCAAACGTTCTCTTAAAACCCATCTCTGTAGGCAGGCCTATAACACTCGTTAACTGCATTAAGTTTTAACTCTCTTTACCAACCCATCCTGTGTCCCCCACCGATCGGGAATCCTGATTCTGGCACCTTGTGCACTATACATAGATAAACTACACAGTTTGCACTGTTCTTAGTAAATGTGCCGTAACATGTTTATTAGTCCACACGGTGAACATAAAAGAAAAATTGTAACAAATCCATTACAGAATTGATGCTTTTCTACACCAAAGCCCCTCAAAAAAGTTAATAAAATATTAACCATTTGGCGGGAAATAGCAACCCCAAAATGGTAACACTAGAAATTGCATTTCATCCCACAAAAAAAAATACTGTCCCATGGCCCCACTAATGGAAAAACAAAATTTTAAAATCTGCAAAAAGTAGCCAATGAGGAAATTAAAATCCACCAAGTTCTATAGGATAAAACTGGCAGCTGCAGGGTGCTCCTTCCCTTTTGGCAGCTCGTTGTGCGCCAATACAACAAGTAACATCCACATTTGGGATGTCTCTGTACTGTAGAGAAATTGCATGGGTTTTCTCTTTTTATCTTTTGGAAATGTGTAAATTTTAGGGCTAAGTGAATGTATTACCGACAAAATTTTTAGTAATTATTGATGTACTTTTGAAAATAGTGGGATTCTAATAATTTATATTTTAAACTCATTTGATAAAAAAAGGGTCCAAAAATTTCAATTTAGAAATGTTGGAAAAAAAATTAAAATCTGTTTGATTTGTAAGCTGTCTACTGTCATATATATGAATAAAATAACTTTTACTAAATGATGCAAACATTGGGGGTCATTTACTTAGGGCCCGAATTGCTCTTTTTCGTCGGGTTTCCTGAAAATTACCGGGTTTTTGGCGCACGCGATCGGATAGTGGCACCGGCATGCACTCGACGCATTGGGAAAAACAGCCGTATATTTTTTTAAAAATGTGTCGCTTGACACACACTTACCTGCACCCAGGATAGGATGGTGAACTCCGTCGGACTTCAGCGCAGCAGCGACACCTGGTTGACATCGGGCACACTATCGCCAGAACCTCGACGGAGAACCCGCCGCTGGATCGCGACAGGACCGGGTAACTAAATGAGCCCCATTAAGTTGAGATATTTTATGTAAACAGCATAGAACCTATCCACCTCTCGGACCTGCATCTATCAAACATTCATAGCATATTCTATGGCAAAAATTGACACTTAAACAGCAAAATTTAATTCATTGTGTTAACATCAACCATAAATAACCATAATCTGGAACACAAGGTAACAAAATCCAAAGTGATGTAGAAGTGCAATGTAACCCACACTTGAGGAACACAATCCAAATGGATAAGGATAATACACAAAAATGTAAAGTAATTGAAATAAATCCCTTCTCTTTTTATGTATTGTCACATAGTGACACAAACAAGTTTTATTTTTAGAGCCAGTTCCAATGTATAGATACCTAACATATGGAGATCAGACTTTCAGTAAGGGCAAGTTCACACCAATATAATAATAATTCCTTTATTTATATGGCACCAACATATTCTGCAGCACTACACAGAGCTTACCAAATTAGTCCCTGTCCTCACAAGGGCAATATGATGATGATCACTCATGATCAACAGTAGAGCAATTGAGAGCTTTATTCACTAATCGGTTATGTGGAGAACTATAAGTCCCAGCACACAGGTCAGAAAATCACAGCCAGCTGGTGATCTACCGTATATACTTGTGTGTAAGCCAATTTTTTTTCAGCTCAAACAACGTGCTAAAAAAACTCACCTCGGCTTATACATAAGTCCATTAAAAACTTAAATACTCACTTTCTGGCTCCCCCAATGCTCTGCTCAGCTCCTCTTCTGTCTTCTCTGCAATGCTCTGGTCCCCGCGGCTCCCCTTCGGTCTGCTGTCGCATCGGGACCCCCGTCCCGATGTAAGTTTATTTTTTTTAAATACTGGCCAAACTGGGGGCTGGCTGGCTACTAAAGGTTGCTGGCTGGCTATATATTACATAGGGATGGCTATATACTACAGGGGGCTGGCTATATACTGGGAGGCTGTGACCAATGCATTTCTCACCCTCTGCTTATACTGGAGTCAATAGGTTTTCCCAGTTTTTGGTGGTAAAATTAGAGGCCTCTGCTTATACTTGAGTAAATACTATACTTTGTCCTTAGTAGCTCAAATAGGAATGGTGTGAGATCAGGGGAAGAAGGAGAGAAAATTATTACTGTTTGCCTCAGAGTATACAGAGGGAGAAAATACCCCACTGCCAAATCATTTTGGGGTAGGACCAAAACCTCTAACAGAACTTGGGACCAGAAAATACTGCTCGATACATGTCACCCTTCATCCACTACTACCATAGGGCCAGTCCTATAGGGTATTTAATACATTTCTGTAAATAGGTATTTTTTCAATTTTTAATCACATAAATGTAATGTTCACATTTCTCTGTGAGTGAAAATGGTGTTCAGCTATCATATGAATATTTTATACCCAATTTTCACACTTAAGTGGATGAATTCTAAGAATTCAGACCTTAGAACCTTAGTGATTAGAGAATATAGTGCTGAAGAGCTATGGCATGGTTAATCAGATGTCATGCATGCTGCTAAGAGCCTGGGAAAGTAAATATGTATAAAGCAAATCAATGAGTGTTTCATATTTGAAACATTGTCTTGTGATTCTGTCATTCTGGTCATGGCGTTCTATGACTAGAGAATTACTGTCATGCATATCCAGTTACTGCTTGTCACTGTTGTAATCTGCATCAGGAGCCATAAGATATGAAAAAGGGACCTCTGTAGAGGAGGGCACTTTTTCCTTAAATGGGTATTCCCACAAAGACCAGATTCTTAAGGATAAGTTTGCACTGTTCTTAGTAAATGTGCTGTAACATGTTTATTAGTCGACACGGTGAACATAAAAGAAAAATTGTAACAAATCTATTACAGAATTGATGCTTTTCTACAACAAAGCCCCTCAAAAAAGTTAATAAAATATTAACCATTTGGCGGGAAATGGCAACACTAGAAATTGCATTTCATCCCACAAAAAAATACTGTCGCATGGCCCCACTAATGGAAAAAAAAATTTTAAAATCTGCAAAAAGGAGCCAATGAGGAAATTAAAATCCACCAAGTTCTATAGGTGGGGGCACTGTTGCTATATTGGCTATTGTGGGGGCACTGTTGCTACATTGGCTACTGCGGGGGCACTGTTGCTATATTGGCTACTGTGGGGGCACTGTTGCTATATTGGCTACTGTGGGGGCACTGTTATTATATTGGCTACAGTAGGTGTTACTGTTACTGTATTGGTTATTGTGTGGACACAATACTGATCTCTCGGGGAACAACATAACAGTATTACATTTGTGTTAATAATTTGGATAAGGTGATGATGAAGTGAGGCACTGCTAAATCTTTAGAGACGAGTTGTGTCTGAAAGGAGCTGACATGGCTGTACCTTGTCATGGGTGCCCCTGCGACCCATGTCTCTGGTCGCAGGCGCACCCGTGTGCCTCTGTGTGCCCCTCCATGCCAGCTGCAGCCTCACTTACCTCTCTATGCTCCACGGCATCTCCCATGGCTCGGCCTTGCGTCCCCCCCTCCTAGGGCAGTGATGGCAAACCTTTTAGAGACCGAGTGCCAACACAGAAATTTATTTCTGATTTATACTCCCTTCTCTGTCACAGTTTTCATTGATACCAGCACCCTGAGGCACAAATATAGCAGAAAATAGTCCCGGGTACAGCTGTCACTTTAAAATAGCTCTGTGCACAGCAAGTCCTGGGCTGTCTGGGGCTGCAGGAAGATACCTGGAGTCATCTCTGGTGATGGCCTGAGTGCCCCCAGAAAGGGCTCCGAGTGCCACCTCTGGCACCAGTGCCATAGGTTAGCCATCACTGCCCTAGGGTGCGCGCACTAGGTTTGTAGGATTTAAAGGGCCAGTGCACCACTAATTGGTGCTGACCTGTTAAATAGCCGACCTCTTCCTCTGACCCCCGTCGGATAGCTTGTCTCCCTTTCCCAGTGCGTTTAGAGTAATTCTCTGATTTTGTTCCTGACTACACACCTCTGCCGCCTGTCCTGACCTTCTGCTTTGTTCCTGGCTCTGATCCCGTGGTTCTATAGGATAAAACTGGCAGCTGCAGGGTGCTCCTTCCCTTTTGGCAGCTCGGTGTGCGCCAATACAACAAGTAACATCCACATTTGGGATGTCTCTGTACTGTAGAGAAATTGCATGGGTTTTCTCTTTTTATCTTTTGGAAATGTGTAAATTTTAGGGCTAAGTGAATGTATTACCGACAAAATTTTTAGTAATTATTGATGTACTTTTGAAAATAGTGGGATTCTAATAATTTATATTTTAAACTCATTTGATAAAAAAAGGGTCCAAAAATTTCAATTTAGAAATGTTGGATAAAAAATTAAAATCTGTTTGATTTGTAAGCTGTCTACTGTCATATATATGAATAAAAGAACTTTTACTAAATGATGCAAACATTGGGGGTCATTTACTTAGGGCCCGAATTGCTCTTTTTCGTCGGGTTTCCCGAAAATTACCGGGTTTTTGGCGCACGCGATCGGATAGTGGCGCCGGCATGCACTCGACGGATTGGGAAAAACCGCCGTATTTTTTTAAAAAAATGTGTCACTTGACACACACTTACCTGCACCCAGGATAGGATGGTGAACTCCGTCGGACTTCAGCGCAGCAGCGACACCTGGTTGATATCGGGCACACTATCGCCGGAACCTCGACGGAGAACCCGCCGCTGGATCGCGACAGGACCGGGTAACTAAATGAGCCCCATTAAGTTGAGATATTTTATGTAAACAGCATAGAACCTATCCACCTCTGGGACCTGCATCTATCAAACATTCATAGCATATTCTATGGCAAAAATTGACACTTAAACAGCAAAATTTAATTCATTGTGTTAACATCAACCATAAATAACCATAATCTGGAACACAAGGTAACAAAATCCAAAGTGATGTAGAAGTGCAATGTAACCCACACTTGAGGAACACAATCCAAATGGATAAGGATAATACACAAAAATGTAAAGTAATTGAAATAAATCCCTTCTCTTTTTATGTATTGTCACATAGTGACACAAACAAGTTTTATTTTTAGAGCCAGTTCCAATGTATAGATACCTAACATATGGAGATCAGACTTTCAGTAAGGGCCAGGTCACACCAAGATAATAATAATTCCTTTATTTATATGGCACCAACATATTCTGCAGCACTACACAGAGCTTACCAAATTAGTCCCTGTCCTCACAAGGGCAATATGATAATGATCACTCATGATCAACAGTAGAGCAACTGAGAGCTTTATTCACTAATCGGTTATGTGGAGAACTATAAGTGCCAGCACACAGGTCAGAAAATCACAGACAGCTGGTGATCTACCGTATATACTTGTGTGTAAGCCAATTTTTTTCAGCTCAAACAACGTGCTAAAAAAACTCACCTCGGCTTATACATAAGTCCATTAAAAAAAAATAAACTTAAATACTCACTTTCTGGCTCCCCCAATGCTCTGCGCAGCTCCCCGATGCTCCTCTTCTGTCTTCTCTACAATGCTCTGGTCCCCGCGGCTCCCCTTCGGTCTGCTGTCGCATCGGGACCCCTGTCCCGATGTAAATTTATTTTTTTTAAATACTGGCCAAACTGGGGGCTGGCTGGCTACTAAAGGTTGCTGGCTGGCTATATATTACATAGGGATGGCTGTATACTACAGGGGGCTGGCTGTATACTGCAGGGGGCTGGCTATATACTGGGAGGCTGTGACCAATGCATTTCTCACCCTCTGCTTATACTGGAGTCAATAGGTTTTCCCAGTTTTTGGTGGTAAAATTAGAGGCCTCTGCTTATACTTGAGTATATACTATACTTTGTCCTTAGTAGCTCAAATAGGAATGGTGTGAGATCAGGGGAAGAAGGAGAGAAAATTATTACTGTTTGCTTCAGAGTATACAGAGGGAGAAAATACCCCACTGCCAAATCATTTTGGGGTAGGACCAAAACCTCTAAAGGAACTTGGGACCAGAAAATACTGCTCAATACATGTCACCCTTCATCCACTACTACCATAGGGCCAGTCCTATAGGGTATTTAATACATTTCTGTAAATAGGTATTTTTTTCAATTTTTAATCACATAAATGTAATGTTCACATTTCTCTGTGAGTGAAAATGGTGTTCAGCTATGATATGAATATTTTATACCCAATTTTCACACTTAAGTGGATGAATTCTAAGAATTCAGACCTTAGAACCTTAGTGATTAGAGAATATAGTGCTGAAGAGCTATGGCATGGTTAATCAGATGTCATGCATGCTGCTAAGAGCCTGGGAAAGTAAATATGTATAAAGCAAATCAATGAGTGTTTCATATTTGAAACATTGTCTTGTGATTCTGTCATTCTGGTCATGGCGTTCTATGACTAGAGAATTACTGTCATGCATATCCAGTTACTGCTTGTCACTGTTGTAATCTGCATCAGGAGCCATAAGATATGAAAAAGGGACCTCTGTAGAGGAGGGCACTTTTTCCTTAAATGGGTATTCCCACAAAGACCAGATTCTTAAGGATACTCAGGATAACAAAATAACACATTCTCTAATTCACTATTGACAAAAATAAAGCATTTCACAGATATAATTCCAACGTGTCTATATCAATCCTGGTGTTTACAAGTTTGGTTGTCCCTGGATGTAACCGTAAACTCCTGACTATGGTCGGATTCTTCTCATGAATAGCATCTTTTTTCTGCACACTGCAGTGCTCTTTGCCTCCTGCCCCTCCCACCTGCTTTACATTACCAGCTCAGACACAGGCACTTCCTGCCAGAAAGCAGCAGTCTGCTTAGAGAGTCCAGTCCATGTTCTGTAATTTTACACTGAGTTTTACAATTTTACACTGAGTGCTAGGAGCTAAAAAAGCATTGAAACTGAGTAGAATTGTAAAGTAAGGAGAACTTTCTTTCATGGGCAAACAACTTTAAAGAGGTTTCCCATTCACACTACTTATCATCCCCCTCTGCTGACCCCTTTCCTGCTGCCGGGCTCAAATGAGAGTTTGTAACGCATATATACAACCACTTTCCAAGGATAACGTCACAATGCAATGTTCTGTACCATCACAGCTGTTTGCTTTTAAGTTATGTATAGCTGTCCTGTTATGCAATGCATCTCCAATAATTTTCAAATGGATTATTGCTACAAAACCCACTTCAAAACTTAAGTAACTAATAAAACATTCCAGACAAGACAGGTTACACACATTAGGAAGGGTAGGACCTGGGGAGGGATAACTGGAACTGCAGATCAAACAACTCTACTGTGCTGTACTAGTCAAGCCCGGCGGG
>CM033643.1:147480536-147529689 GCA_019512145.1 Engystomops pustulosus
GCAACTAGCAGCAGATGTGTGGCATAAGGCGGGTGGCAGCATCAGAATAGTGGCTGAGGCAGGTAGTTAGAATCCAGACTCATTTCTCAACGTTTGGGGGAGTCGTCATGGCAGATCTAATCTGATGCATAAGGTATTGGTGTATTGAAATCTTTGCCGATCCATGCCTGGTTCATCTTGACAAAGGTCAGTCTCCCCACATTACATGTGGACAAATGGGTTCTCCTTGGTGTAACGATGCCACACTACTGGCCAGGCAGAATAGCTTCTTTACTGCAAACTCCGCAAGTTGCGGCCACACATCGAGTTTGGCTGCCCAGTAGTCCAGGGGATCCTCTACCTGGAGTGGTAGAGTGCTGTCCAAGTAGGCCACCAGCTGTTGGTGCTCCATGTCCTGCTGCTGGTAGCGGCTTACCTCCTCACTAGGCGAGTGGAAGCTGCTCATTAAGGACTCCGGACTTAAGCTGCTGCTGATGGAGCAGCTACTTCTCCTACCCCCTTATCTCCCCACAGCAGCCGTGGCAGTAGTACGGGAGCGATGACTGCCAGGAATCCCCTGGTCAGACCTGAAAGAGGATGGACAATGGCACACATAGGCAGCAGCCAACAGTCTGCACAGTATTTCTCTTTAAGGCACCCATTTTGGACCGGTAGCGAGGGTCCAAGGGGGTGAGAGAGCCAAAAGTCATCCCTATGCCAGATGTTGACTATTTGGCTGTCCATCTCCACTGTATACTACGGTGCTTCTGGGTCATCTGCACAAGTGACTCTGAGGGACTCCCGCCTCCATCTCCACTGTATACTACGGTGCTTCTGGGTCATCTGCCTCGTCTTCTACCTCCTCTGGTTGCTCCTGCTCCTCCTCTCCTGTCACCTGAGCAGAAAAACCACTAATTTCACCAGATTCTGCTTGTGCTCCAATGTCCTCCTCCTCCTCCAGTTTAGCCCCCACTGGACTCATGTAGCCATGAGATGTAGTCGCCAATTCTCCAGTGCCATGACAGTGATAGGGATTTTTTTATGCCCTCTTTACTTTTGTAAGGTGAGTCCTAATTAACCCTTTGAGGGAGGATGAGATAGCTGCCGGCAGCGAGATGACAGAGTAAAAGAAAGACACAGTCCAGTCTATAGATTCACTCAAATCAAACTGTTTATTTCAAACAGACACAGCTGTATTTTAGCACATAGAAATCAGCATTTTGGGTGTTGTATGATAGGAGATAAGGCACTTAGATTCTATTGGCCATTATGTTTTTTACCAGAACATTCTGGGAAAAAGTTAATTAATTGTGCTCAGTTCTCAGAGACCTTGTACACAGATATTGTTTATACTAATTTGCTGAGAAGAATAAGATAAGTGGACTCCAGATTCATAATATAATCGAGGACTGACTGGCTTCTCATTAAAGGTTATTAGCTGACAGGCCAGCAAACAGGTCACATAAAATGAAGTTTGAATAATGACATTAACTTGACAATGGTCAGGGAACATGGCTGCTGTATCTAAGATGGCGGACAGTGGTCAAGATGGCGTCCGAAACCAGTGTGACCTCCTTAACAAAGACATAGCAGCATCTGTATCAGGACATAAAGCAGTGGAATGATATTATTCATTCCGTTGTCCGCGACTGACAAATAATGTGGCCTCTTGAAAGGGCCCGTGCAAACGGCAGGTGTCACGCATAAGCTGCCAGTTGCTGACATCAAAGTTACACAGGGAAGTACTCCTGTCCGCTTGCATCATCAAAAAAATAATTAATGGCTTTTTCGAATACAGGCGGTCTAACATATGGAGGCTGGAATTACAACGGGTAGAGCATTGCATATAAGCCTATTTTGAGGGCGGCAGTTTTCCGCTGCAACTCGATGAGGGTGTGCTTGGCTTTGTAGGAATGGATGAGGTGAATGCACCAGTTCCTGGCCATTTTAGAATGTCTTGAGATGTGGGGAAGACTTCAGGAAACCTTTTGACAACCAGATAACACAGGCCAGCATGGCGCATGGACCATCACTCCTCAGTGCAGCGCGGACACCATGTTCCCCTCCATTGTTGTCACCATGGTACGATTGCAGTTGTCGTGGAGAAAGACCAGATGATGTTTATTGCAGACGCAAGCAGCTTCCTCCCCTGTGTGACTTTGTTTGCCAGGCAAACCAGATGTAGAACGACATGACACTACGTTGCCCTGCAAATGTGGTATGATGGAGCAGCATTTAGACTTGTGAGACTGAGGTAGTGTTTGGAGGAAGGAGGGACAATGGCGCAGGAGCAGTAGTTTGACATGAGGAGGAGAAAGCAGTGTATTCTGTTCAAGTGTTGGTTGGCTGGCCAGGGAAGCACATTCACCCCAGTGGGGCACAGCTCCACACTTCTGTTATAAATAGTGTGAGGCTGTACTGCCTTTTGGAAAAATAAGTTTGGCTTGGAACTCTCCACCTTGGTTTGACACAAGCCATTAGTCTCTGAGGGTGCAGAGTCAAGATGGAAGGAGGGAACTGCAGTACCAACAAACTTGGACAGGAGCATGGTCAGATTTATGCACCTTAGGTGGCTGGAACGCAACAGTGTCTCTTTGTACATCGACTCATTCAGCGACGCTGGTGCCATGCGTAGCACGGAGAGAGAGCATCTGGACCGGTAGATGTGCAAAGACAAACAGCTCACTTCGGCAGATGTGCTGGGACTTTGATGGCTGAAAATGCAGGTTGTGCATTAGGGTGCAGCTGCTTTGCTGCGGCTCCAGAAGGATGGACCACCCCACATCTGAGACACGTTTCTCAGGCCATGGATGGTGGAAGTGAATGTGTTGTGGTGCCAAAGTTAGCTCCCTGGCCATGCTCATTCTGCAACGCAGATTGTACAATCCACCAAGCTTCCTCTGGTGTCTTACAAAAAACTGCAACACAGCCGAGGTGGTATTTTACCGCCAACACTCTGTATTGAGTGACTACTAAGGCCTCTGCCTCCGAGCCCTTGTGCCGCTGCTTACTGGCTGGCAAAGCGGGTTTGGTATCCTGGGCCGGTTGGCTCCCATTTGCACTGCTGCACACTGACTAACTCACGGCCACCGATAGCGACTTGCCGGCTTGCGCGCAAGCTTGACGTCCTCTTTCCGGAGGATGAGATGAAGCCCTTGCTTCACCCAGCTCCAAGTGTGATCGGCGATATATAATCGATTTGTGTTTCCCTGTCACTGCTATTTCAATGCTCTGAGTAGCAAGCCCTGATACTTGCAAGTGCAACATAACCTCCCAGTGCCACTCTTCCCACATCTATACTTTCCTGCCAACGCCTAAGAGACCGGGTGTTCTGCCCCAACTCTTCACTACCAAGCAGGGACTGTCCTCAAAGAGTCGTCCTCACTGTATAGTGGCGCTGAACCCAGACCACCTAGAGATATGGCTGAGGGAAATGGAAAGGACAGAGGTGGTTGAACAGGTGAGGGCCCTGACCTGCTCTGGCGCCATGCCAACTAAGGATTGTATCTGACAAACCCACAGACTCTTGGCTGGGGTTGCAAGATGTATTTGGGTGGAAGTGGATCGACCTAGTCTAGGATCGGGGGACGCTGTGGATGTGTATATCTGGACTTTCAAAGGCATTTGACACCGTGCAACATAAAAAGGGTGGGTATTAAAATGCGACGCGGGGACTAGGGGAAAATCTGTGTATTTGGTTAGTAATTTGGGGGGACTTAGTGATAGACACCAGAGGGTCTCATAATGACACATCTAAGATTGGGTTTGACGTTACCAGTGGAGTGCCACAGGGGGTCAGAGTGGGGCCACTTCTTTTTAATATTTTTATAATGACATTGAGGGGGTTTACACGTCAAGTTCAATATTGCAGGATGCTACTAAGCTGTGTAAAGTAATAAAGATGAGGCAATAGTTAGCATTACAGAGAGATTTGTGGAAGCTTGAGGAGTGGGTATTAGAGTAGAGAAATGGTTGATGAGGTTTCATGTAGATAAAGTAAAGTCTAGCACTTGGGCCGTGGAAATCAAAGTATATTATGTTCTAACAGTCAATTAGCTTGGTAAAATGGCGCTGAAAAGGACTTGGGGGTATTGGTGGATGGTAAACTTATTTTAGTGACCCAGAGCCAGGGCAGCTGCTGCTAAGCAAATAAATTATGGGATGTATCAAGAGGGAATCGATTCTCATGATAAAGACATAGGGCAGTGGTGTGCGAACCTATGCACGCGGGGGGGGGGGGGGGGGGGGGGGGGGCTGCACGGAGGCAAACAGGAGCCCTCTCAGGGTCAAGCGCACCATATCCCCTGCCGTCAAATATTGCATCAATGAAGCGTCGGCCAGCAGGAAAACTGCCAGTTGCTCAGTGATATCTCTCCTGTAGGCTGCTATGCGCTCACTAGTGCTGCCTACACTCTCTACTCCCTCACCCTCCCCCCTGCAGCCCGGAACACACGAGGAGAGAGACGACTGAAGGAGCGTACAAGCAGCCTGTAAAGATAAGTGTAAACAACAGGAGGAAGGAGCTGTCTGTGTATGTCACAGCAGGCAGGCAGGCAGCTTGGGACACTAACACTATAGGGTCCTTATATTTAGTGTCCAAATGACTGTAGACGCTTCCCTAACCACATATATACGGCCTTGGCCCAGATCTCTTGTCTTGTTGCTGTTCCATGCTGCAGTGACCCTGGGTGCACTACACTGCCCTCACTGACAGCATGCACAGGGCACAGAGTCAGGGAACCAAGGGAGATATATACTATATATATATATATGCCACAGAAGGGTCATATGGGGACATTTGATCGAAAATTCACCTGCCTGGTCATGACTTGTACTTCAGTTGCACCCCCACTCGCGGGGTGGGGGTACGGTGTTCCCAGTGGATGGGGTAGGTTCCTCAGTGGATGGGGGTAGTGTCCCAGGGATGGGGGTAGTGTCCCTCGCTGTATGGCGGTAGGTCATTCGCTGTATGGCGGTAGTCTTCCTCGCTGTATGGTGGTAGGGTTCCTCAGTGGATGGGGGTAGGTCCTCAGTGGATGGGGTAGTGTCCTCAGGTGGATGGGGGTAGTGTTCCTCACTGGATGGAGTAGTGTTCCTCGCTGGATGGGGGTAGTGTTCCTCAGTGGATGGGCGGTAGTGTTCTCAGGGGGAGGGGGTAGTGTCCATAGCTGTAGGCGGGTAGTGTTCTCGCGGTAGGCGGTAGGTTCCTCGCGGTATGGTGGTAGTGTTTCCTCAGTGGATGGGGGTAGTGTTCCTCAGTGGATGGGGGGTAGTGTTCCTCAGGGTGGGGGGTAGTGTTCCTCACTGGATGGGGGTAGTTGTTCCTACTGGATGATGGTAGTGTTCCAACTGGATTGGAGTAGTGTTCTCACGGATTGGGGTAGTGTCCTCATTGGATGGGAGTAGTGTTCCTCGTGGTGGGGGTAGTGTCTCGCTGTAATGGTGGTAGTGTTCTCGCTGTATGGCGGTATGTTCCTCGCTGTATGGGGGTAGTGTCCTCGTGGATGGGGGGTAGTGTTCCTCAGTGGATGGGGTAGTGTCCTCAGTGGAGGGGGTAGTGTTCTCACTGGAGGGGGGTAGTGTGCTAACTGGAGGGGGGTAGTGTTCCTCACGATGGGGGGAGTATTCCCCGTTGTATTGCTCCTGACTTTGTGATATAATTGGTGATGTTGGTCTTTCTATGGTGTCTTTATTATCAGTATGGTGGTATTTATCTTGTTGTAATGTAATGGTCATCATGTGGCAGATTATATGTCCCTATAGAGGGGGATTGGTCAGTATTATAGGCTATCGCGGTGGCACTACTGCAATTATAGCATAACTTTAGCTTATTCTAGCTTTGCGATATTTGCACGATCCGCACCTTCACGCCAGCGGGGCGTGAAGGTGGAGGCGCGGCCGGCAAGCGGAGGCGAGGCTGGCCGGGGAAGTGGGCCGGCGCGATTACGGCCCGTGCCTGCGGCCATCGCTGACCGGAAAGACTCTTGATGAATCGGGTGCGAAACATGCAGCGACGGGTCTATAAGGACGCTGGTGCGCGAGCGCAGCGATGAAAATATGCCCATAGTTTTGCTATTATACAAATCCCTGTCAGACCAACCATAGGATATTGGTACAGTTTGGACACCAGTGTAAAACAAGGATATGCTAGAGGCTTCAGAACGGGGTGAGAGGAGAGCAACAAAGATTATTAGGGGATTGGGGGGCTTAGAATGACAATGCAGATTACAAATTGGGTTTCAGTTTAGAAAAAAAGACGACTGAGGGGAGACCCCTTACTATGTTACAAATACCTGAACGGGCAGTACAAGGATCTCTCCAAGATCTTTTATAACCTAGGACGTGACCAGGACAAGGGGCATCCCTCGCCCAGGGCGGTTCCAGACAAAATGGGGACCTGCGGCAAAACTAAAAGTGGGGACCCAAAATAAAAACTATTTATGACCAGTCACAGTCAGCAGAGCCCCCCATTAGTATGTAAAACAAATTTATGCGGAGAATTTTATTGGAGAAGATAGATGTAGGGAGATTGATGGGCAGCATGGTGGATCAGGGATTAGGACTACAGCCTTGCAGCACTGATCACATCTGAAAAAAGTTGTTTGTCTCTTGTGTTTGCATGGTTCCTCCCGGTCCCCCGTTTCCTCCCACACTCAAAAAATTACTGGTAGGTGATTAGATGGTGACGCCCATGGAGACTGTGGGACGCTTGTTGCAGCGCCTTGTGGTTTGTAAGCTGGTGCGTATATAAATAAAGAATTATTCATTATAATTATAGGATAGAGATAAA
Source organism: Engystomops pustulosus (assembly GCA_019512145.1). NCBI lineage: Eukaryota > Metazoa > Chordata > Amphibia > Anura > Leptodactylidae > Engystomops > Engystomops pustulosus. The sequence continues at coordinate 147,487,306 of CM033643.1, forward strand.
TTGACAGATGGTAGAGATTTCTATATGCAGAACTATAAAAGTAGATGAGCTATACAGTAGATGGATATGAGAGAAATACAGTAGAAGAGAAAGAGAAGAATTGAAAAATAGATAGAAAAAAAGAAACATATATAAATGTTCAGATATATGAGATAACTAGACAGATAGATATCATAGACAGGAGATAGATGATAACATTTCACCCAGGGAATTCACCAAGGGGATTTACCCTTACAGCAACAAGAATTAAAGTAAACCCCAGCAAACCACATATTTTTCTGAAGCAGACAATTGCCCCATTTCAAAATTGCAGTAAAGAGTTATAGGACATAGGGCCTTTATGCAATTTTGTTCACACTGAACATTTTATAAAAAAATATTAAATGGCAAAAAAATGTGATGAACAGAAACTATTTACCTCATGTCCTGAATGATAATGGACATGTGTAGAGCTCACAAATGTCCAGATTGAATGTTCCATTTTAAAATAAATCACATAATTCATTAAAAACTGAAATAACTTAAATATCTGCTTTAAGCTAGAAATTGTAAAACAGTACAACCTGAAAATGTATCAATAAAACAGAATAAAGTAAAGGCGCCATAAAACTAATATTTTGAAAGTAGACAAAGCAGGCGATGCTTTGGCAATTACACCCATTTTCCCCCAAAATTCCGCTAAAATATGTACATCCAGATACATAGATAAGAACATATTCCTTTCCTAAAACAGCAAGATTTGGAGGAGATCATACAGACCCAAGTGTATATTCACAAAATATGCAGCAAAGGGAAGTACATCCACAGGGGACACCAAACTATTTTCCAGAAAATTACACTGAGCGTCACACAGTCTATCCTGGGGTGCTCCCTTACACAATGGTAACCCAAATAAGAACTATATCCAGAAAAACCAAGCTAATGGATTGCAAAAGTCCCTTTTGATGTGCGCCCCATGTATTAGCCACACAAATAGCAGAACCTTCCACAGATTCAGAACAGGGGGTGTTTTGGTGGTTTACATTAAACTTATGACATGTTCTGGGTTACCTTGTAATAGATAATAGCGACATTAGCGGAGAGAGGATCGAATGTTCATCGTATAGTTCAATTTTGGCAAAATAAGGCAATAAAAGGCAATAAGAGAGAGTGGGTTCTTAGAAGTTTTGGATAGGAGAGGGTTAAAAACATGAATATTAGTTGATAATCTCAAAATTGTCGTAAAAATAAAGTGAATATTTCCATTATCTGTGAGGTGCAGCGTCTCCTGTGTGCAGCAAATTCTCCCTGTTAAACCTAATGCTAAGATTGGAGGGGGGGGGGGTCATTCAGGGGGCTGTATTTCTGCTCTGCTACACATAGAACCTCATTCTTTTTTCTAAGAAAAGAGTCTCGCTTTATTGAATCTTTATGTTTATGTTTCTAAGTTCAGGGAAAAACTGAGAATTAAACTGTTAATGCCGTTGGAGTGATTTTATATATAAAAATGGCACCTGATATTCTCCCTTCAAACTGAATCTCTGGATCAGAGCACTAGGAACAAAATTCATAATTCATTGAAAGAAGAGTGTCCCTTTATTTCTACCATAAATAGCCAAAGATTCTTTACTGTAAGAACAGTGGAATTATGGAACTCTCTGCCGCAGGAGGTTGTTATGCAGGACTCAATGAACATGTGTCAGAGAGGCTGGATGACTTTCGAGAGAAAAATATCCGGGTTATGGGGGGAAAAAACATGTATGTAATTCTTCATTCTTAAAGGTTGGACTTGCGTCTTGTTCGGCCTTATATATCTGATACATAGCCAACCCACGAGACCTTTGGGGTGTTGCTCAAACACGCAGTAGATGACACCAGCAGTTCTGCCTCACAGGTTCCACCATGCGCGACGTCCCCTTACTGTGATGGGACACGGGATTGCAAAGGCCGTTCTTTTATAGGCCTGCCACCTCTATGTCTGATATATTGGTTAACAATAGTGGATGACACCGCTTCTTGATAACAACTTTAGCAAACAAAAGGAATTGAAAGGGGGAATAAGAACCCCAAAAACTGACACCCTGGACTTTGAAAAAAAATCACTCATAGCTACTGAGTACAAGCACCTAGACGCTAGAGGACAGCACATGCAATGTTGAAATGGAAGGATTGCAAATGAGCCATCTGTTTTATAGGCCTGGAGTCGATGATGGCTTACATGTCTGCACATGTGATCGAGGGGGTTCCTCTTCTTCCCAGAGTTTTCGCCCATGTAACACGTTAGGTTGGTGGCCATTGCCTAATAAAGGGAGGAAAAACCATTCCCACATATTCGTGACGAACCGAAGTTGTCCTGAAATCTAAAACGAATCCACTGCGGTTAGAACCGATTCGCCATCTCTATTTTTATGCCTTATTACAATTGTAGTCATGGACTTTTTCTTGTACTATTTAAACATTTTGCTATGTGACATATACAAAATGCTGTATTACTTTGTACTTTCTTTAAGGATCTCATGTTAATTACAAATTTATATACCTATATTTTAGTGTCATACCAATTATTATTAACTAAAGAGTTTGGGGCAGTAACTTGCTGTGGCATTTGTCTCGTCTTGGTAAACTATTGTAACATATCTTTTTTATGTATTGTAATCAGCTTTTCCTGATAAAGATTACAGTATTTACTGAATAGTATGTGATGGAGAAATGGTCTCTCTCACTTTAGGTGTTTGGTTTCTTATATTAACGGAGAGTCTGGAACCGTCCTTCTGGTTAAAACTTGGCAAACTGTGCTTACATGAGTTTGGAAATCATGTATTTTTTCTGCCGATTGAGCTTGCATCATCAAAAAATAATTAATGGCTTTTCTCTGTTCATACAGGCGGTCTAACATATGGAGGCTGGAATTCCAACTCGATGAGGGTTTGCTTGGCTTTGTAAGAATGGATGAGGTGAATGCACAGTTTCCTGGCCATTTTTAGAATGTCTTGCAGATGTGTGGAAGACTTCAGGAACCTTTTGACAACCAGATTAAACACATGCGCCATGCAGGGCGCATGGACCATCCCTCCCATTGTCTGTCACCATAGTTACGATTTGCAGTTGTCGTGGAGAAAGCCACAGATTGATTTCTTATTGCATGACGCAGAGCAGTTCCTCCCCTGTGTGACTTTGTTTGCCCAGGCAAACCAGGTGTAGAACTGCGTGACACTACGTTGCCCTGCACATGTGGTATGATGGAGCAGCATTTAGACTTGTGGAGACTGAGGTAGTGTTGGAGGAGGCGGACATTGGCGCAGGAGCAGCAGTTTGACAATGTGGAGGAGAAAGCAGTGTCTTCTGTTCAAGTTGTTGGTCTGGCTGGCCAGGAAGCACATTCACCCAGTGGGCCGTAAAGGGCATGTACTGGCCCTGACCGTAATTACAGCTCCACACTTCTGTTCTATATATTTGTGAAGGGCTGGTACTGCCTTTTTGGAAAATTAGTTTTGGCTTGGAACTCTCCACGTTGGTTTGGCACAAGCCATTAGTTCTCTGAAGGGTGCAGAGTCCACGACTTGGAAAGGGAGGGACTGCAGTACCAACAACTTGGACAGGAGCATGGTCAGCCTCTGCACCTTAGGATGGCTGGACGCATACAGTTGTCTCTTTGTAATCGCCTCATTCAGCGACTGCTGGTGCCATGCATAGCGAGGAGCAGGAGCATCTGGACCGGTAGATGATGTCAAAGACAAACAGCTCCCTTCGGCAGAGGTGCTGGAGCCTTGACTGGCTGAAATGGCATGTGTGCCATTAGGTGCGGCTGCTTTTGCTGCGGCAGCAGGATGGACCACCACATCTGAGACACGTTTCTCCCAGGCCATTGGATGGTGAAGCTGCATGTGTTGTGGTGCCAACGTTAGCTCCCTGGCCATGCTTCACTTTCTGCCCGCAGATTGTACAAATACACACGCTCCTCTGGTGTCTTAACAAAAAACTGCCACACAGCCGAGTTGGTGATTTTACCGCCAACACTCTGCATTGAGTGACTACTAATGCCGCTGCCTCCCTGAGCCCCTGTGCCGCTGCCTCCCTGAGCCCCTGTGCCGCTGCTTACTTGGACCTACAAAGCGGGTTTTGTATCCTGCGGCCGTTTGGCTCCCGTTCTGGCACTGCTGCCACCCTGCTAACTCACGGCCACCGTAGCGACTTGCGGCTTGACGCGCAAGCTGACATCCTCTTCTCCCAATGATGATGATGAAGCCCTTGCTTCACCCAGCTCCCAAGTGTGATCGGCTACATCATCATCGATTTGTGTTTCCCTGTCACTGCTATTCTCAATGCTCTGAGTATGCACAGCCTGACTACTTGCAAGTGCAACATAACCTCCCGTGCGGTCAGCTTCTGCACCTTAGGCTGGCTGGACGCATACAGTTGTCTCTTTGTAATCGCCTCATTCAGCGACTGCTGGTGCCATGCGTAGCAAGGAGCAGGAGCATCTGGACCGGTAGATGATGTCAAAGACAAACAGCTCCCTTCGGCAGAGGTGCTGGAGCCTTGACTGGCTGAAATGGCATGTGTGCCATTAGGTGCAGCTGCTTTTGCTGCGGCAGCAGGATGGACCACCACATCTGAGACACGTTTCTCCCAGGCCATTGGATGGTGAAGCTGCATGTGTTGTGGTGCCAACGTTAGCTCCCTGGCCATGCTTCACTTTCTGCCCGCAGATTGTACAAATACACACGCTCCTCTGGTGTCTTAACAAAAAACTGCCACACAGCCGAGTTGGTGATTTTACCGCCAACACTCTGCATTGAGTGACTACTAACGCCTCTGCCTCCTTGAGCCCTTGTGCCGCTGCTTACTTGGACCTGCAAAGCGGGTTTTGTATCCTGCGGCCGTTTGGCTCCCATTCTGGCACTGCTGCCACCCTGCTAACTCACGGCCACCGTAGCGACTTGCGGCTTGACGCGCAAGCTGACATCCTCTTCTCCCAATGATGATGATGAAGCCCTTGCTTCACCCAGCTCCCAAGTGTGATCGGCTACATCATCATCGATTTGTGTTTCCCTGTCACTGCTATTCTCAATGCTCTGAGTATGCACAGCCTGACTACTTGCAAGTGCAACATAACCTCCCGTGCCACTCTCCACATCTCTACTTTCCTGCCAACTGCACGAAGCCGCGGATGTCTGCCCCACCTCTTCACTACCAAGCAGATGCTGACTGTCCTCAAAGAGTTCGTCCTCACTGTATAGTGGCGCTGAACCCAGACCACCTAGTAAATCTCTGGCTGAGGGAAATGGAAAGGACAGAGGCTGGTTGAGGACAGGTGAGGGCCACTGACCTGCTCCTGGGCCATGCCAACTAAGGGTTGTATCTGACAAACCCACAGACTCTTGGCTGGGGTTGTCAGATGTTATTTGGGAGGAAGTGGACGACCTAGTCTAGGATCTTGGGGACGCTGTGGATGTTGTATATCTGGACTTTTCAAAGGCATTTCACACCGTGCCACATAAAAGGTTGGTATATAAAATGAGACTGCTGGGACTAGGGGAAAATCTGTGTATTTGGTTAAGTAATTGGCTTAGTGATAGAAAACAGAGGGTCGTCATTAATGACACATTCTCAGATTGGGTTGACGTTACCAGTGGAGTGCCACAGGGGTCAGTATTGGGGCCACTTCTTTTTAATATTTTTATTAATGACCTTGTAGTGGGTTTACACAGTCAAGTTTCAATATTTGCAGATGATACTAAGCTGTGTAAAGACTGAGGTCAATAGTTTAGCATTACAGAGAGATTTGTGGAAGCTTGAGGAGTGGGTAGAGAAATGGTTGATGAGGTTTAATGTAGATAAATGTAAAGTTATGCACTTGGGCCGTGGAAACTCAAAGTATAATTATGTTCTAAACAGTCAATTACTTGGTAAAACTGGGGCTGAAAAGGACTTGGGGGTACTGGTGGATGGTAAACTTAATTTTAGTGACCAGAGCCAGGCAGCTGCTGCTAAAGCAAATAAAATTATGGGATGTATCAAGAGAGGAAAAGATTCTCATGATAAAGACATAGGGCAGTGGTGGCGAACCTATGGCACGCGTGCCACGGAGGGCACGCGCACCATCTCCCCTGCCGTCTATATCTTGAATCAATGAAGCTTCGGCCAGCAGGAAAAGCTGTCGATCGCCGAGCGCTCCAGTGATATCTCTCACTGTAGGCTGCTCTGTGCTCACTAATGCTGCCTTACACTCTCTTACTCCCTCCCCCTCCTCCCCTGCAGCCCGGAAACACGAAGAGAGAGACGGAACTGCAGGAGCGTACAGCAGCCTGTAAAGATAAGTATAACAACAGGAGGCAGGAGCTGCTCTGTGTATATGTCACAGGCAGCAGGCAGGCAGCTTTGGGACACTAAACAACTATAGGTCCTTATTGTTTAGTGTCCCAAACTGCCCTGTATGACAGCTTCCCATGGCCACATATATACTGCCCTTGGCCCAGATCTCTTGTCTTGTTGCTGTGCCATGCTGCCAGTGACCCTGGGGTGCACTACACTGCCCTCACTGACAGCATGGCACAGGTGCCCAGAGCTCAGGACCAAGGGAGATATATATATATGGCCACAGACGGCTGTCATATGGGGACATTTGATCGAAAATTCACCTGCCTGATTCCATGTAACTTTGTAATTCAGTGCACCCACACTCGCTGTGTGGGGGTAGTGTTCCTCAGTGGATGGGGGTAGTGTTCCCAGCGTTATTTGCTCCTGCTTTGTGATATAATTGGTGATGTTGGTCTTTCTATGGTGGTCTGTTTATTATCAGTATGGTGGTATTTATCTTGTTGTACTGGTAATGGTCATCATGTGGCAGTATTATATGTCCCTTATAGAGGGGGATTGTCGGTAATTATAGGCTCAATAGCCGGGTTGGCACTCTGCAATTATAGCGTAGACTTTAGCTTATTTCTAGCTTTTGCGATTATTTGCCCTGATTCGCCACCTTCACGCCAGCGGGGCGTGAAGGCGGAGGCGCGGCCGACCGAGCGGAGTGGGCGGCTGGCCGGGAGTGGGCCGGCGCGGGGCGTTACTGTCCCTGTGCCTGTGCACACGCTGTTGCCGGTAGCCTCTCGATGTATCGGGCTGCGAACATGCAGCGACGGGGCTATCAGACGCTGGTGCACGAGCGCCAGCGTATGATAAATATGCCCCATAGTTTTGCTCTTATACAAATCCCTGGTCAGACCACACATGGAATATTGTGTACAGTTTTGGACACCAGTGTATAAAAAGGATATAGTAGAGCTAGAACGGGTGCAGAGGAGAGCAACAAAGATTATTAGGGGAATGGGGGGATTAGAATACAATGGTAGATTACAAAATTTGGGATTATTCAGTTTAGAAAAAAGACGACTGAGGGGAGACCTCATTACTATGTACAAATACCTGAACGGGCAGTACAAGGATCTCTGCAAAGATCTTTTTATACCTAGGCCTGTGACCAGGACAAAGGGGCATCCTCTACGCCCAGGGCCGGTTCCAGACAAAGTGGGGCCCTGGGCAAAACTAAAAAATAAAACAATTTTATGACCAGTCACAGTCAGCAAGAGCCCCCCCTTAGTATGGTAAAACAAACTTAATGCGGGAGAATTTTATTGGAGATAGATGATAGGGAGATTGATGGGCAGCATGGTGGCTCAGTGATTAGCACTACAGCCTTGCAGCACTGATCAACATCTGAAAAAAGTTTGTATGTTCTCTCTGTTTGCATGGATTTCCTCCAGGTCCTCCCGTTTCCTCCCACACTCCAAAAAATTACTGGTAGGTGATTAGATTGTGAGCCCCATGGGGACAGGGACTGATGTGACAGCTCTGTGTAAGCTGTGTGCGCTATATAAATAAAGAATTATTAATTATAATTATTATGATAGAAGATAAATATGAAAGATGGTAGAGATTTCTATATGCAGAACTATAAAGTAAATGATATATACAGTAGATGGATATGAGAGATAAATACAGTAGAAGAGAAATAGAAGATTGAAAAATAGATAGAAAAAAAGCAACATATATAAATGGTCAGATTATATGAGATAACTAGACAGATAGATATATAGACAGGAGATAGATGATAAACATCTTCACCCAGTAATTCAACCAAGGGGTATTTACCCTTACAGCAAAAAAAATTAAAGTAAACCCCAGCAAACCACATATTTTCTGAAAGCAGACACTTGCCCCATTTTCAAAATTGCATTAAAGAGTTTATAGACATAGGCGCCTTCATGCAATTTTGATTCAAACTGAAACATTTTATAAAAAATACTTAAAATTTGACTTTGATGGCAAAAAATGTGATGAACAGAAAATATTTACCTTCACATCTCCTGAATGTAATAAATGGACATGTGAAGAGCTCACAAATGTCCCATATTGATATGTTCACATAAATAAATCAACAAAATATCATTAAAACTGAAATAACTAAATATCTGCTTTTAAGCTAGAAATTGTAAAACAGTCACAACCTGCAAAATGTATCAATAAAACAGAATAAAAGTAAAGGCGCCATAAAACCTATATAATTTTGAAAGTAGACAACCAGGCGATGGATTTGGCAATTAACATTTAAAATTTCCTCTAAAATATGTATAAATCCAGATACTTATATGAAGAAAATATACTTTCCTAATACAGATGTGAGGAGATCATACACACGCCACATGTGTATATTCACCAAAATATGCAGCAAAGGGAACGTTACATCCACAGGGGACACCAAACAATTTTTGCAGAAAATTACACTGAGCGTCACACAGATCTATCATTGTATCCTCCCTTACACAATGGTAACCCAAATACATAACTATATATCCATAAACCAAGCTAATGAGATAATAAAAGTCACTTTTAGATGTGCGCCATTGTATTAGCCACACAATAGCAGAACCTTCCGCGCTTCATAAAAATTTGAGTGAGAACCTCATAACATAGGTGTAAATAATAGAGGATGGTGGGAAATAAAAACTTTATTCCAGAACATGTCTGTGTTTTTGGTGTTAGATATAACTTTATGGATATGTTCTGGGTTACAGTGTTAATATATAATAGCGACATTAGGGGAAGAGGATCGAATGTTCATCGTATTAGTCAATTTTGGCAAAATAAGGCAATAAAAGGCAATAAGAGAGAAAGTGTGTTCTTAGATAGTTTTGGATAGGAGAGGGTTAAAAACATGAATATTAGTTGATATTATCTCAAAATGTAGTAACATATAAAGTGAATATTTCCATTATCTGTGGGGTGCAGCAGCTCCTGTGTGCAGCAAATTCTCCCTGTAGCCTAATGGCTAAGAATCTGGAGGGGGGGGGTTCACTTCAGGGGGCTGTATCTCTGGCTCTGTGACACATAGAACCTCACTTCTTTTTTCCTAAGAAAGAAGAGAGTCTCCGCTTTTATATGAATCTTTTATGTTTCTGTTTCTAAGTCTCAGGAAAACGGAGATATTAACTGTTAACTGCCGCCAGGAGTGATTGTTATATATAAAAATGGCACCTGATATTCTCACTTCAAACCTGAATATCTCTGGATCCATAGCACCTAGAAACAAAATTCATAATTCATTTGAAAGAAGAGATTCTCCACTCTCTTTCAGGGGACCCTAGGCAATTGCCTACTTTGCCTACCCATAGCGCCGGCCCTGTCTGCGCCTAGAGGAGAGGCGATTCTACCATCAACATAGACAAAGATTCTTTACTGTAAGAGCAGTGAGGTTGTTATGGCGGACTCTATGTACATGTTCTGGAGAGAAAAAATATCACGGGTTATGGGGAAAAAACATTTATGTAATTCTTAAAGGTTGGACTTGCGTCTTTTTCCGGCCTTATATACTATGATACTATAGTCAACCCATCGAGAACCTTTGGGTTGTTGATCAACACACTGCAGCTAGATGACACCAGCAGTTCTGGCCTCACAGAGTCACCCCTGCTGCGACGTCCCCTTACCCCCTTACTGTGCTGACACCTGGGATTGCAAATGGCCGTCTGTTTTTATAGGCCTGCCACCTCTCTGTCTGACATATTGGTTAATCAACTATGTTGATTTGACACAGATTTCTTGATAACAACTTTAGCAACAAAAAGAATCGAAATTTGGGGAATACAGAACCCCAAAAACTGACACCCTGGACTTTGAGAAAAAATCACTCCATCAGCTACTGAGTACAAGTAACCTATACGCTAGAGACAGCACATGCAGTGTGAAATGACAGGATTGCAAATGGCCATCTGTTTTTATAGGCCTGGAGGTCGCTGATTGGCTTACATTTCTGCACATGTGATCAAGGGTGTTCCTTTCTTCTTCCCAGAGTTTTCTGCCCCATGTAACACGTTACGCTCGTGGCCATTTTGCTAATAAAGGGAGGGAAAAAAAATTTCCCACAAATTGGTGACGAACCGAAGTTTTCCTGAAATTCTAAACGAATACACTTCGTTAGAACCGATTCGCCCATCTCTATTCTTATGCCCTTATTCAATTGTAGTCAATGGACTTTTTCTTGTACTATTTAAACATTTTGCTATGTGACATATAACAACATAGTCATATATTACTAAAGAGTATTGGGGCCAGTAACTCAGCTGTGCATTTTGTCTCGTCTTGGATAAACTATTTTAACATATGCTTTTTTATGTATTTGTAATCATGCTTTTCCTGATAAAGATATACAGTATTTTACTGATATAAACCGTATAATCTCGCTTAGAATCCGACCCGAGTATAGCCGAGACCGCCATCCTAGTTTTGCCACAAACTGGGAATACCGTAGTGACGCATAGTATGCGATAGGGTGGGAAATGCTTCAATCACAGACCCCCCCAGTACTATCATCCTGCCCCAGTATATACGCGTCTCCCCAGTTAGTACACTGCCCCCCATAGTGGTATTTAAGCCGCTCGCCCCATAGTATAAACCAGCAAACGCAGCCCCCTAGTATACAGCCTGCCCCCAGTGATACCACTGCCCCCAGTATACTACCACCGGCCCATTATATACGCCCTCTATCCAGTAATATAACCAGCAGCTCCAGTTAGTATACAGCAGCTCCCATATAGTACATGCCGCCCCCAGTAGGATACCCATCGCCCCCAGAGTATACCAGCACTGCCCCCAGTAGTATACAGCACACTGCCCCCAGTAGTATACAGCACTGCCCCAGTAGTATCACTGCCCCCAGTAGTATATCAGCACTGCCCCCAGTAGTATACCAGCACTGCCCCCAAGTAGTATACAGCACAGCCCCCCAGTAGTATACAGCACTGCAGCCCCCCAGTATGTACAGCACTGCCCCCAGTGTAGTACAGTACATCGCCCCCAGTAGTACGCACTGCCCCTAGTATACAGCACTGCCCCAGTAGTATACAGCACTGCCCCCAGTAGTATACAGCACAGCCCCCAGTAGTATACAGCACTGCCCCAGTAGTATACAGCAACTCCCCCAGTATGTATACTGCCCCAGTAGTATACAGCACTGCCCCAGTAGTATACAGCACTGCCCCATAGTATAACAGCACTGCCCCAGTAGTATACAGGCAAAGCCCCCAGTAGAACAGACAGCCCCCAGTATATACAGCACAGCCCCAGTAGTATACAGCACTGCCCCAGTATATACCAGCACTGCCCCAGTAGTATACAGCACTGCCCCCAGTAGTATACATATAACTGCCCCAGTAGATACAGCACGCCCCCGTAGTATACAGCACTGCCCCCAGTAGTATACAGCACAGCCCCAGTAGTATACCAGCACTTGCCCCCAGTATGTATACAGCCACTTGCCCCCAGTAGTCTACAGGTCACTGCCCCAGTAGTATACGCAACTGCCCCCAGTAGTAATACAGCCTGCCCCCAGTAGTATAAGCAGCTCCCATTATATACAGCACCTCCCATATATACAGCCTGCCCCCAGTAGTATACAGCCTGCCCCCAGTAGTATACAGCAACTGCCCCCTGCCCCCATTAGTATACAGCACTGCCCCAGTAGTAGTAACAGCAACTGCCCAGTAGTATACGGCCCCCCAGTATACCATACTGCCCCATTAGTATAGCAGCACAGCCACCCAGTAGTATACAGCACTGCCCCCGTATTGTACAGCCACTGGCCCCAGTATATACAGCACTGCCCCAGAGTATACAGCACTGCCGCCCCCGTAGTATACAGCACTCGCCCCCATTAGTATAGCACAGCCCCCGTATATATACAGCACTAGCCCCAGTAGTATGCAGCACGCCTCCCAGTAGTATACTGCCCCCTGTTCAGCCCCCCCCAGTATATACAGCACTGCCCCCCGATTAGTAATACAGCACTGCCCCCAGTGTATACAGCACGCCCCCAGTAGTAAACAGACTGCCCCCAGTAGTATACAGCACTCCCCCATGTCAGCACTGCCCCCAGTAGTATACTACTGCCCCAGTAGTATACAGCACTGCCCCCAGAGTAACAAGCTGCCCCGCAGTAGTATACAGCACAGCCCCCAGTAGTAACAGCACAGCCCCAGTATATCCGTTGCTATCATGTGATGAGACTCGGTCTTCTCCACTTTAGGGTTTTGGTTATGTTTATTTATGGAGAGTCTTGACCATCCTTCTGGTTAAATTTGCAACTTAGTTTTGTAATATTAATGTATTAGAGTTTCTTATGTCCTGGTTTTTACCAAAAAAAGGCTTTTAAAATGTGCAAATGAGTCTGAGGGCTCCAGGCTCCATAGGTATTAACGAGCGCCTGAGCCACTCAGCTCATAGCATATTTTTAAGGCTTTTTTCTCTTCAACAAGGGGTAGAGAGCTTAAAGTGAAACCTCACTGTAGTGGCAGGTTTTTTTTTCTCGTCCGAGAATAACCGGGCACCAGCTTCAGGGTGAGCTGGCTGCCGGCAAGCTTATTTTAGCTTAGTGTTTTTTAAACCGCGGTATCCGCGGTTTAACACTTTTTAACTTATGCTGGCGCAGGCAGGTACGACGCTGCGCACGGCTTACCTGGCGCGCGGCTACATAGAATGAAGGAAACAGAATTTAAAGGATAGTTGTCACCACACATGCCACCCATTCCTTATTTAGCTTCTGCTTCCATGAAAAACATTCACTTTATGAATATGCAAATTAGACTGAAGTGCTTTGGCAGAGCACTTTGTAGGTCTCTTCAGTAATGTAAGATTGACTTTGAGTTAGAGTCCTGGCTGGGGCCACTCAAGAACATTTACATAGTTGTCCCTAAGCCCTGGGGGTTTACTGGGGAGAGGCCACTCTGCCATAAAGTGCACATAAGTAAAGTTTATGGCAGTGATAGTTGTCCTTCTGAATGTTTCTTCTATCTGCATGAAACATTGGCTTCTACTTTTTTTTGAAAAGTTAAAAAGGTTTACACACAGTTCAAACTATGCAAAATAACTTACACAAATGTCTGCTTTATGTTGACCTTAGGTAGATTTTTCCTTTTCTTCAAAAAAAAGGTCAAAATCCTACTTTTGATGGACCCGCTAGCATTCAAGTCACTTTTAGAGGCCTATATAATAGTAAAACCCATAAATGGACCAAATGCACAATTTTTTTTTTTGGCTAAATGAATGTATTCTTTTCAAAAATTTACACATTCTCAGTCTATAAATACCAAAAAAATGCACAATGTTTCATACCCCAATTCTCCGAATGTCAATACTCATATGTGGTTGGAACCGCTGTAGATACTCAAAAACTGTGAAATGCAAAATAACCAGTAAGTTGGTCTAAATCTCAAAAATATTTATCTATGAACGGTAAACAAACATCTTTTACAAATTGTGGGTAGATTCAATGACAAAAAAACAAGTGTGGCTAATGTGTATATTCCTCCATTCCGCATGTGAGGCTATTAACTTTCTACGTAGGCACATGGACAAAATAGTAGATACAGTACAGCATTAAAATAAATTATATATGGCCACAAACCTTTTTAACAAAAAAAAATTCTGTTGATGCAACTATTTGGAAGGTAGGCCCCTATGAGCCAAATTTATCCATCCTAAGAACACCAGGGGGGGGGGGCAGACCACATCAGTACGCCCCTTACAAGCTTGGTCAAACACGACTGTAACAACGTGCAAGATTTGCAGAGAGGTGCAAGCTCTATGGGAAGGGCCAGGTGGGACACAATGCGAGTGTTATAAATGTAAGCCTGAGCGCCTCTGGCTAATTAGCATCATTTTAAACCGTCTATTCCTACAAAATCCAGTAAATAAGAAGACCAGTTTACAGGTACAGGAGCTCAGAATATGCAGGTCAGGAGTCTACCATCAATCTGATGCTAGATTTTACAGTTTTGCATTACCACATTTTGAGAGCCATAATTCTTTTATTTTTCAGTAAATTTAGCTGTATGAGTGGTTTTTTTTTCCTGACACCAGTTTTATTTTGTTACTGAACCATTTCTGGTTACATGTAACTTATCAATTCACTTTTGTTAACTCTTTCTGAACAACAATGAAAAAAATTGGGTTTTTTTCTCTATTTAATGCATAGTATCAATTATTACCTTTATTCTACGGGTCAGTATGATTACAGTAAAACCAAATACAGGCGGTCTTCTACTTAAGGACACCCGACTTACAGACAACCCATAGTTACAGACAGACCCCTCTGACCTCTGGTTACTATAGTCCCAGACTGCACTGATCAGCTGTAAGGTGTCTGTAATGAAGCTTTACTGATAATCCTTGGTCCCATTACAGCAAAAAAAATGTTTAAACTCCAAATGTCACTAGGGCCAAATTTTTTTTGTCTGGATCTACAGTTATAAAATATACGGTTTTGACTTACATACAAATTCAGCTTAAGAACAAACCTCCGGACCCTATCTTGTACGTAACCCGGGGACTGCCTGTATTTAGTCTTTTTCTGTTTTTTTTTCCACAAATAAACACATTACAAATATATTTTGTGTGTGTGTCTCATTGTCATATTTTAATTTTGTGTCTGTGTTGCTTGTGTTCCAGAGTCAGTTAAATATTTGATGGTAATAATTTTTGGATATTTATTAGTTCATTAATATTTTCATTAACTTAAACTAAATGGGTAAAGGTAGGAAAAAGGTCAGTGTTAAAAATGTTAAAATGTAACAAATTGCCTCTCGCAGTTTACTGTCAATTGAAAAAAATGTAAAAATTTAAACGACCCCCCCTTTCTTTATAACACATCTAAAAATAAACAAATAAAAACATAAACATACTAACTAGCCTCACAATTTTGAAGGTGGGGAGTTAAAAACAGAAATGCAAAAAGTCCTGTAAGAGTTAGGGATACAATACTTTCAGTTTTTTTATTTTTTGTTTTTTCACTCCCTACCTTTAAAAATTCCATAACTCTGATATATCCGCCACGGAGCGCAGTGACTTAGCGCTCAGTGGCGGAAATATCCGCCACGGCGCTTATGCCGGCTTGGCTCTGGATCAGAGCCAAACCGGCATCGGGAAACACGGGGTGCCGGCTGTAACTAATAGAGTTGTCTCCGATCGCGGGTGCTTAACCCGTTAAATGCCGCGTTCAGCGTGACCGCGGCATCTAACATGCATCTGGGGGGTCTTTCCCCCACGATCGGCCCCCCCGAACCGTTTTCGGGGGGCGCCGATCGTTGCTATAGCAACTCTGGGGTCCGATCTAAATCTAACACAAACCCCACATATATAGTATCACATATATAGTCCGTAACAACCCGTAGAATAAATGTAAATCATTATTGAACCTTCAGTGATAGTTTTCCTTCTGAATGTTTCTTCTATCTGCATGAAACATTGGCTTCTACTTTTTCATACATTTGCAAAAATATCTAAAGTTCACATTCTCACTGTGGTGTATTGAGTGTAGATTGATTTACTACAAGGCCTCCACGTATCAACATGTGAAGAATAAAACTGCAAGTTTTTGTGTATTGTACACAAACATTTTTTATCAGTGTAAATCAACGTTCTTAATCTCAATTAATTTGGTATCCTACAGATTTGGTGCAGAACAGCCAGTATACATCAACATAATTCGAGACCCAGTCAATAGATTTCTTTCCAATTACTTTTTCCGGCGATTTGGAGATTGGAGGGGAGAACAGAATCACATGATCCGCACTCCAGGCATGAAAGAAGAGGAAAGGTACTTGGTAAGTCTTGCATAAAGTTGCATGTTGTATGAGATATATGTATATATAAGTGGGCACAACCATCAGTTAGACATCGAATAGACATCATCTATACACCCTATTAAAGTGCAGATTCCTCTTGGATTTTGAATTTGGATATGTGCTCACAAGCCATTATAGGAGGGGTTCCACTCCAAACTGGACCAAAGTTATCAAGGGTTTTAGATATCTTACATACATATTTGTGAAGTGTTCCCCAAGCTGTTTGTCTAGTGATTCCTCCATGAAAGACAACAAGTAGTGATTATTATATTATACAAAATTGGATTGTCACATGTGGGGATAAAAACCCCAATACATGAAATTGGGAAGCCCATTGGTGCGATTTTAATTAACCATTTAGTTCCACCAATATTATCTTTCTATTAAAAGGGAATCTATCATAATTTTAGACTATACAAACTTGCAGACAGTGTTGGGTAACAGCCCTGGAGAACTGTGTACCCATACCTTCCTGTATGATGTTAGTAGCAGAAGCATGAAAATGCATTTATGTTTCAGGATTGTAGCTGGACTTGAGGAACCCTATTGTGCTGGTGTCAGATCTTGTCACAGGACACAGCACAGACCCTCCTCTCTGCTCTTAGAAACTGCTGTTGCAGGCAGTGTTTGAATACCCCAACAGAGTTACAAGTTATGATGTTTTCATTGGTGAGATCTTGTACACTGATGTACCAGAGCGCTCAAACTCCAGCTGTAATTCTGGTATATGAGAATATTTAGCCATGATTTGCTTTGTATATCAATTTTTTCTAGAGTCAAATCCGAGGCTAAATCTTGAGTATAAATGGGTGGTCAGGCAACAGGACACTGATGTCAGATACACCAGAAAATCTAAAACAAAATGGTCAAAAAAGAAAAAGGCAAGTCTAAGTCCAGACCTCAGCCTAATTGAAATTCTGCAACCAATGGCCAGATGCTATCCACTTTTCCACCAAGACTCAATATAGTCTTCCCCCTTTATATCCTATCTACTTCTTAGTTTTCAGCCCTGTCCTCTCCCCTCCACCCTGGTTTAAAGACTTCTCTATCCATTCTAAATCATTTCTCCCCCTCTTCTATTTAGGTGCAAATTATAGTAAATGAGGGTCAGTTAAAACAGATGCAACTGGAAACAGAGGAAAACTGCTGGGCCTTGTAAATATAGGGATAGACTGGAATGACAGTAATTAGTCCACAAAATAGATGAGAATAGGGCATAACCCTGGACATCTCCGTACAGGTGGCCCCCTACATAAGAATGACACCTAGTTACAAACGGACCACTGGATGTTGGTAATTTATTGTACTTTAGCCCAAGGCACTTAGACACTAAGGTGTGTGCACTTAAGCTTTATTATTAATCCTGGTTCTAATGACAACAGTGAGACTGGCTTGAGAAAGCGCTGAGTAGCGCAAAGCGGGGCCTGTAGCCTTACCATGTTCAGCGTCCACCTGTTGTGTCGCATTATGAAATAAAAGAAGACATTTTTCACTACAGTGGTGAGAGAGGCTATTTTCTTTCTTCTCCCACATCTGGATTATACATTGATCAGTTGCGCACCACCACTGTCGTTGTGATTTCCAGACACCATTGCCACACTTTGAAAACAGCATATGCTGAATCGTCTTGCCGAAATCGAAGATTAGTTGTAGAGCCGGTGGACTGACTCTTTCCTTACATATTCATGCTTATGGTTTTGGTTATTTTGAAAGTCCAGTTAACAAGATGTTAAAGCAATTATCTAAACTGGCGTAAAATTGCCTGGCATCACAGGCATGGCAGCTGGTCTTGGGATGTTAGTAAACAGATGGCAATTTTTGATAAATGTTCCCAAAGTGCTTTTAAAAATTACTAATGGATATTTATACTTTTAGCAGCCATGAATTTTTCTAAAAACACAAAATACATGTGACAAGTAAATTACTGCTTTACTTTTTATTAAATCATTTTTGAAAATATGCAATGACCTTGAAAAAAGGAATGAAAAACATAATTAAAACACATTTGAAAGAAAATATTAATTCCAAAGCTGACAAACATACTTATTAGAGAGTTAAAAGTAAGCACATGAGACACTTTCTCTCTAGTTCAAGGCTAAAGTGGTGTTTTCAGGAAATTACATCTTACAGCATATGGATGGGCTCCCAGATGTTATTACAGTTTTCAAAAGACTTATTTTTGGCTGAGAAATTAAGATTTTTGTATGTAATGCATTCAGCAAATGTATTACATAGAAAGTCAAAATGTGATTGGTTAGGGAACAATTGTCCAGGGAACAAATTTGTCAACGCGACCGCGGCATTTAACGGGTTAAACACCCACGATCGGAGCCCACTCCGACCGCGGGTGTTAGCCGGGGATGTCAGCGGTAGATTACCGCTGAAATCCCGCGGCTAGCGATGCCGGTTCGGCTGCTATACAGCGCTGAACCGGCATCGTCTCTGCGCCGTAGCTGTACTGCGCTGAGCGCTAATCGCGGGACTCAGCGCAGTACATGGATGTATGCTTGCCCGTCTTAGCATACCGCAGCATGCTGGAGAGGCGGAGGGATGAGCGCTGCTCAACCCTCCACTCTCAAAAGTGTGCCATGGTGCCCGGCCATAAACATGGGAAAAGATAGAGCATGTAGATCTTTTTACTGTGCGCGGTAAGGTACAGTAGAACATGTATGTGCTCACCGTACTGCGGCTGGGCCCCATAGGCATCTATGGGGACATATATATGTCCCCACAATGTGCTTGTGAAAGGACCCTTAGACCTCATACACTCGACCATATGGATTTTTAATTTTTGTGTTTCCCATATTTCCCCCATATGTCACCGTTCTCAAGCTGTGTCCATTAAAATAAAGGTGGGCTGCCAAATGATGTCACTAGCTTGACCCAACCCTAGATATTGTCCCTTGATTGTCCCAGAATCCATTTTATCTGTTTTTGTGTTAAAGTTTATAAAAATTTTTTACCAATAAACAAATAATGAATCATAAACAGAAAAGTGATTAAGCTTATCAGTGTAAGTCTACATTTACACAAACAAAAGGCCGCCGGGCGGTAGCTGGGTGGCATACATCCAGCGCGATGGAGATGAGGAGGGGTGTCCCTCCCTTCTCCATAGAAATGCATTGCATGCGGGCCATGCACATGGGGAAAGATGGGGCATGTCTTATCTTTTCCCTGTGTACGGCTCCGTGCTCTCTATGGGGGACGTATGTATGGCCGCAATTTTGTGGCCTTACATATGTCCCCCATACGGTGGTGTGAATGCGGCCTTAGAATAGGAACCAGCCTGGTTATCAAAGTAAGTCTCCAAAGGTTTCAACACCATAGCTTAAAGGGATATTCGCATTTCAGCAAATTAATGTTTGTATATTAAAATGTTATACAATTATCCAATATGCTTTCTGTATCAATTCCTCGCTGTTTTCTAGATTTCTGCTTGCTGTCATTCTATGTTTACAACAAGTGGACAGAAATCTGACCATGGTCACACAGGTGTGCTGCGGTAGATTTCTGTCCCCTGGTAGTAAACATAGAAGCTTTCTATAGAAGGAGTAGAACCCAAGCTGGATCCTACTGTAGTTCCCTGCTTGTCACCTTGCGGATTACCTCCAGAACCTGTTTCCAGGAGAGGATGATCCTGGGGCAGCTCCAGAAGATCATCTGCCTCGTCTTCTACCTCCTCCGGTTGCTCCTGCTCCTCCTCTCCTGTCACCTGAGCAGAAAAACCACTAATTTCACCAGACTCTGCTTGTGCTCCAATGTCCTCCTCCTCCTCCAGTTTAGCCCCCACTGGACTCATGTAGCCATGAGATGTAGTCGCCACTTCTCCAGTGCCATGACAGTGATTTTTTTATGCAGGGCCCCAACAGCCCTCTTTACTTTTGTAAGGTGAGTCCTAATTAACCCTTTGAGGGAGGATGAGATAGCTGCCGGCAGCAAGATGACAGAGTAAAAGAAAGACACAGTCCAGTCTATAGATTCACTCAAATCAAACAGTTTATTTCAAACAGACACAGCTGTATTTTAGCACATAGAAATCAGCATTTGCGGTGTTGTATGAAAGGAGATAAGGCACTTAGATTCTAATGTCCATTATGTTTTTTACCAGCACATTCTGGGAAAAAGTTAATTAATTGTGCTAAGTTCTCAGAGACCTTGTACACAGATATTGTTTATACTAATTTGCTGAGAAGAATAAGATAAGTGGACTCCAGATTCATAATATAATCGAGGACTGACTGGCTTCTCATTAAATGTCAAAGGGTATTAGCTGACAGGCCAGCAAACAGGTCACATAAATTGAAGTTTGAATAATGACATTAACTTGACAATGGTCAGGGAACATGGCCGCTGTATCTAAGATGGCGGACAGTGGTCAAGATGGCGTCCGAAACCAGTGCGACCTCCTTAACAATGGCCGCTGTATCTAAGATGGCGGACAGTGGTCAAGATGGCGTCCGAAACCAGTGCGACCTCCTTAACAAAGACATAGCAGCATCTGTATCAGGACATGAAGCAGTAGAATGATATTATTCATCCCGTAGTCCGCGACTGACAAATAATGTGGCCTCTTGAAAGGGCCTGTGCAAACGGCAGGTGTCACACATGAGCTTCCAGTTGCTGACATCAAAGTTACACAGGGAAGTACTCCTGTCCGCTTCCAGTTGCTGACATCAAAGTTACACAGGGAAGTACTCCTGTCCGCTTGCATCATCAAAAAATAATTAATGGCTTTTCTCTGTACATACAGGCGGTCTAACATATGGAGGCTGGAATTACAACGGGTAGAGACATTGCATATCAGCCTATTTTGAGGGAGGCAGTTCTGCCGCTGCAACTCGATGAGGGTTTGCTTGGCTTTGTAGGAATGGATGAGGTGAATGCACAGTTTCCTGGCCATTTTTAGAATGTCTTGCAGATGTGTGGAAGACTTCAGGAACCTTTTGACAACCAGATTAAACACATGCGCCATGCATGGCGCATGGACCATCCCTCCTCAGTGCAGCGCGGACACCATGTTCCTCCCATTGTCTGTCACCATGGTTACGATTTGCAGTTGTCGTGGAGAAAGCCACAGATTGATTTCTTATTGCATGACGCAGAGCAGTTCCTCCCCTGTGTGACTTTGTTTGCCCAGGCAAACCAGATGTAGAACTGCATGACACTACGTTGCCCTGCACATGTGGTATGATGGAGCAGCATTTAGACTTGTGGAGACTGAGGTAGTGTTGGAGGAGGCGGACATTGGCGCAGGAGCAGTAGTTTGACAATGTGGAGGAGAAAGCAGTGTCTTCTGTTCAAGTTGTTGGTCTGGCTGGCCAGGAAGCACATTCACCCAGTGGGCCCAGCTCCACACTTCTGTTCTACATATTTGTGAAGGGCTGGTACTGCCTTTTTGGAAAATAAGTTTTGGCTTGGAACTCTCCACCTTGGTTTGGCACAAGCCATTAGTTCTCTGAAGGGTGCAGAGTCCACGACTTGGAAAGGGAGGGACTGCAGTACCAACAACTTGGACAGGAGCATGGTCAGCTTCTGCACCTTAGGCTGGCTGGACGCATACAGTTGTCTCTTTGTAATCGCCTCATTCAGCGACTGCTGGTGCCATGCGTAGCAAGGAGCAGGAGCATCTGGACCGGTAGATGATGTCAAAGACAAACAGCTCCCTTCGGCAGAGGTGCTGGAGCCTTGACTGGCTGAAATGGCATGTGTGCCATTAGGTGCAGCTGCTTTTGCTGCGGCAGCAGGATGGACCACCACATCTGAGACACGTTTCTCCCAGGCCATTGGATGGTGAAGCTGCATGTGTTGTGGTGCCAACGTTAGCTCCCTGGCCATGCTTCACTTTCTGCCCGCAGATTGTACAAATACACACGCTCCTCTGGTGTCTTAACAAAAAACTGCCACACAGCCGAGTTGGTGATTTTACCGCCAACACTCTGCATTGAGTGACTACTAACGAGTTGGTGATTTTACCGCCAACACTCTGCATTGAGTGACTACTAACGCCTCTGCCTCCTTGAGCCCTTGTGCCGCTGCTTACTTGGACCTGCAAAGCGGGTTTTGTATCCTGCGGCCGTTTGGCTCCCATTCTGGCACTGCTGCCACCCTGCTAACTCACGGCCACCGTAGCGACTTGCGGCTTGACGCGCAAGCTGACGTCCTCTTCTCCCGATGATGATGATGAAGCCCTTGCTTCACCCAGCTCCTGGGGGTAGTGTTCCTCACTGGATGAGGGTAGTGTTCCTCACTGGATTGGAGTAGTGTTCCTCACTGGATTGGGGTAGTGTTCCTCATTGGATGGGAGTAGTGTTCCTCGCTGGATGGGGGTAGTGTTCCTCGCTGTATGGTGGTAGTGTTCCTCGCTGTATGGCGGTAGTGTTCCTCGCTGTATGGGGGTAGTGTTCCTCAGTGGATGGGGGTAGTGTTCCTCAGTGGATGGGGGTAGTGTCCCTCAGTGGAGGGGGGTAGTGTTCCTCACTGGAGGGGGGTAGTGTTCCTCACTGGAGGGGGGTAGTGTTCCTCACTGGATGGGGGTAGTATTCCCCGTTGTATTTGCTCCTGCTTTGTGATATAATTGGTGATGTTGGTCTTTCTATGGTGGTCTGTTTATTATCAGTATGGTGGTATTTATCTTGTTGTACTGGTAATGGTCATCATGTGGCAGTATTATATGTCCCTTATAGAGGGGGATTGTCAGTAATTATAGGCTCAATCGCCGGGTTGGCACTCTGCAATTATAGCATAGACTTTAGCTTATTTCTAGCTTTTGCGATTATTTGCCCTGATCCGCCACCTTCACGCCAGCGGGGCGTGAAGGTGGAGGCGCGGCCGGCCGAGCGGAGGGCGCGGCTGGCCGGGAGTGGGCCGGCGCGTTACTGTCCCTGTGCCTGCGCACTCGCTGCTGCCGGAAGCCTCTTGATGTATCGGGCTGCGAACATGCAGCGACGGGGCTATCAGACGCTGGTGCGCGAGCGCAAGCGTATGATAAATATGCCCCATAGTTTTGCTCTTATACAAATCCCTGGTCAGACCACACATGGAATATTGTGTACAGTTTTGGACACCAGTGTATAAAAAGGATATAGTAGAGCTAGAACGGGTGCAGAGGAGAGCAACAAAGATTATTAGGGGATTGGGGGGATTAGAATACAATGGCAGATTACAAAATTTGGGATTATTCAGTTTAGAAAAAAGACGACTGAGGGGAGACCTCATTACTATGTACAAATACCTGAACGGGCAGTACAAGGATCTCTCCAAAGATCTTTTTATACCTAGGCCTGTGACCAGGACAAGGGGGCATCCCCTCGCCCAGGGCCGGTTCCAGACAAAGTGGGGCCCTGGGCAAAACTAAAAGTGGGGCCCCAAAATAAAACTATTTTATGACCAGTCACAGTCAGCAAGAGCCCCCCCTTAGTATGGTAAAACAAACTTAATGCGGGAGAATTTTATTGGAGATAGAT
This sequence comes from Engystomops pustulosus, assembly GCA_019512145.1. NCBI lineage: Eukaryota > Metazoa > Chordata > Amphibia > Anura > Leptodactylidae > Engystomops > Engystomops pustulosus. Next base: position 147,510,920 of record CM033643.1, read on the forward strand.
AGATGATAGGGAGATTGATGGGCAGCATGGTGGCTCAGTGATTAGGACTACAGCCTTGCAGCACTGATCAACATCTGAAAAAAGTTTGTTTGTTCTCTCTGTGTTTGCATGGGTTTCCTCCAGGTCCTCCCGTTTCCTCCCACACTCCAAAAAATTACTGGTAGGTGATTAGATTGTGAGCCCCATGGAGACTGATGTGACAGCTCTGTGCAGCGCTGTGTAAGCTGTGTGCGCTATATAAATAAATGAATTATTCATTATAATTATTATGATAGAAGATAAATATGAAAGATGGTAGAGATTTCTATATGCAGAACTATAAAGTAGATGATATATACAGTAGATGGATATGAGAGATAAATACAGTAGAAGAGAAATAGAAGATTGAAAAATAGATAGAAAAAAAGCAACATATATAAATGTTCAGATTATATGAGATAACTAGACAGATAGATATATAGACAGGAGATAGATGATAAACATCTTCACCCAGGAATTCAACCAAGGGGTATTTACCCTTACAGCAAAAAGAATTAAAGTAAACCCCAGCAAACCACATATTTTCTGAAAGCAGACACTTGCCCCATTTTCAAAATTGCATTAAAGAGTTTATAGACATAGGCGCCTTTATGCAATTTTGATTCAAACTGAAACATTTTATAAAAAATACTTAAATGGCAAAAAATGTGATGAACAGAAAATATTTACCTTCATGTCTCCTGAATGTAATAGATGGACATGTGTAGAGCTCACAAATGTCCCATATTGATATGTTCACATAAATAAATCAACATAATATCATTAAAACTGAAATAACTAAATATCTGCTTTTAAGCTAGAAATTGTAAAACAGTCACAACCTGCAAAATGTATCAATAAAACAGAATAAAAGTAAAGGCGCCATAAAACCTATATAATTTTGAAAGTAGACAAGCAGGCGATGCATTTGGCAATTAACATTCAAAATTTCCTCTAAAATATGTACAAATCCAGATACATAGATAAAGAAAATATTCTTTCCTAAAACAGCAAGATTTGAGGAGATCATACAGACCCCACATGTGTATATTCACCAAAATATGCAGCAAAGGGAACGTTACATCCACAGGGGACACCAAACTATTTTTCCAGAAAATTACACTGAGCGTCACACAGATCTATCATTGTTTGCTCCCTTACACAATGGTAACCCAAATAAATAACTACATATCCATAAACCAAGCTAATGAGATTGCAAAAGTCACTTTTAGATGTGCGCCAATGTATTAGCCACACAATAGCAGAACCTTCCACATATTCCAGAACATGGGTGTGTTTTTGGTGTTACATATAACTTTATGGACATGTTCTGGGTTACAGTGTTAATATATAATAGCGACATTAGCGGAAGAGGATCGAATGTTCATCGTATTAGTCAATTTTGGCAAAATAACACCAGTTCCCTGGTGCAGGACACATGGTGCATTATATCCGGGGGGGGGGAGGGGATTAACAACGTTACAATAACAGAGCTTGTAAATAAAGCCAACGGACCCGGTCAAATGGCTTCTCGGCATCCAAAGATAGGAGTAAGGAGTCCCGAATATCTGTATGCGGTCCAGTGTTCTCCTAGAGCTATCGGGGGTTTGGTCTATAGAATTGGCGAGGTAATGGAACTTGTGGTGGCTAAAAGTTTGTGATTTGAGGTTCATATTGAGTAAAGATGTCGGTGTAATATTCATTGTTCTGTCCTGGTTTAGGTAACGTTACTATTCATGGTCGGAGCATTTCTTCTAGAATATGTTTACATTATGGTTTCGTTTAAGAACCCATCGGGGCCTGGCGCCTTGTTATTTTTGGAGCTTTGAATAACGGTTTCTAGTTATAGGGACCTTATGGGCAGGAGGACCTAGGGCCACTGCTGCAGGGGGGAATATTGATCACTCCCAGATGTCTAGTCTCGTAGCAGGACAAGACGACTATAGGTTGGGGCTTGGCGCCGGTGGCGATCCCTTGCAGACCGCATGGTTCACCATTATAAAATGGGGGGGAACATGAGGGAACCCTCTGCTATGTCGTATCATAACTTAGCAAACTGTAATACGAATGCGTTGCCTCATTTCATGGTTCGCTATGTCTTTCTTCCTGCCTACTAGAGAAGAATCTAGTAGATCTGCTGTGCCCTGATACATTTATCTCTCGTTTTTTGTTTCTACACGGATGTTTCCTCCATTGTATATGGATTTGGTCTGTTCTTGTGGTGTTCAATGAACTGGCTCAACATATTTATAGGGAGGTTTAAGGTCTGTCGGAAATTTAGGTAACAAGATTGAGGGCAAAAACTGTGCTATTAACTCTTGCATTGGCTGAGGGGTGTGAGCAACATCTTTTAGGTTATAAAGTGTTTTCTATGGACTTTGGGTCTAAATTTTTGATTTTTAATGGTATTTCTAGTAGTTTCCCTGCCTGATATTACATTTTAATTATATTGTTATATTTGGAAAAGCTCAACCTTAAGTCTTCTATGTGTAATGGATCAGTAGCACAGATTAGCTTCAGAGGTTACCCATGTATGAATTGTAAACTTATGATTAAAGGAAGCAAATTCACACACCCCGTTAGGGGAGGACCTTTAATATTAGACACTATGTGGTATGTAGGACTAATTATGTGATCTAGGTATTGATGTGCTCGTGCCCGAAACCGTACATAAGGGAGACTACTACAGAATGCCGACTAAATAATCATCATTCTTCTATTCTTACTCACAAAATCCAATTACCTGTCCCCCGACACTTTGCTGAGTATGGCCATAGTATTAACGAACTGAAATTCTGCATCATTGATCGTGTCCCCCGCTACGACGTGGAGGTGACAGACAAAAAATCCTTATGGGAGATTGAATGGATCGATCAATTAAAAACATTACAGCTAGAGATGGGCAAATTTTTCAAAATTCAAATCGACCAGGTTCGCCGAATTTTCCGAAAAAATTTTATTTGAATTATGACGAATCACGTTTAAAACCAGTAATTTCCTGGCTGCAGAGAGCCTGTAGGGTGTTGTAGAACGTTGTGCCATGGTAAATATGCATAGGGAGCGCGGTTTGGTCTTCAAACAATGCTGTTGTGAAGGGGAATATCTGTACAAGAGCTTTATAGTTTTATACTTTTATATAGCTGGCAAATACTAAAGTTTTTCCTCCTCAGCAATATGCTGAGATATATTACTTAAGATGGCGCCGGCATCCACACTGCCAACGCCCTATATCCAGGAAGAGAACAACATTCCTGATTCCAAGAAGGCTTCATCCCTCATATCGAAACTCAACGCCCAGGACATTATCTGTCCAGATACTGGAACTGACCAACCAGGGCACATCAGATGCTAGACACATTTGCTTAACCCTTGCCCATTATGATGCTGTATGACACATAACCACACCTTTCTCTCTTTTGTATAAATTTGGGAACACGGAAATAAAGTTTTATCTTTCTGTCATGAAAGCTGGAGTGCAGAGCTTGTTTAAGATTAAAACTGAATAATCTTATCTCAGATTTTATCTTGAAAACGTGCACACTTGCTATATCTGATTTGGATGTGACTGACTGGACCGGTTAATTGTCGATTACGACCCTGACACTCTGTTTTAGTATGACATGCACATGACAGCCGTGGCTCTTAGAATCGCTTCACTCTTCACTTCCATGTGCACTTACAGAGGCCATCTTCACCAAATAAGCAAAGCAGGAACGCAGGCTGACAAGGTAACGTCTGTGCCAGCTCAAAGGGACCGAGCTGAGGGCCAAGATCCCACTATGACAGTGCACTCTTTATACACTGACATCAGATGATTCCATAGATTACGACAGAACCTGTTCTGTTACACGCGGATACATGTAGAAACCCCCCTAAAGAGTGGAGAGGGTGTCGGCACTAATTCTGCATTGACGTCACTGATCATTTTGCCCTTCATTTCACCCGTCAGTGTTCGCTTTCAAACGGTCAATAATCCATCATTATTGCTAAAGCCAAAAACAAACAGGAGTTGATCCAGAATAGAGATGAGCAGTAAATGGGATACTTGCATTGCGCTCTGTGTTCTGTATCCACTCCTGCTTTTGGCTATCAATCCTGAGGCTTTTCATCCTTCTCACAGATGAAATGAAGGGGGAAACTAAACATAGTGGCAACATCATAGAGCGGTGGAGAGTGAAAACAGCATTATGGAAATCACAGGGAGATAGCGGTCAGTTTGCAACAGCATGAGTGGGCTACAGAGTGGAGGCAGCAACATGGAAAGCCACAGAGTGGCACAATGAGGTGGCGGCAACAGCAGGAGGTCAGATAGTGGCACAATGACTGTGTGTGTAGGTGGGCGGCAGCATTAGCAGCAGCATGAGACCAGAGAGTGGCACAAGGACAAATTCTGGTGGTGGCAGCAACATGGTAGGCCACAGTGTGGCACAATGACAGAGTGTGGAGGTGCTGGCAGCAGCAGCAGGAGGTCAGAAAGTGTGGAGGTGGGTGACAATGCAAGTCCCTGGTAAAGATGGTGGGAGGCAGATGGAGCAACTGGCAGCAGATGTGTGGCGCATCAGAATAGTGTCTGAGGCAGGTAGTTAGAACCCCGACTCATTTCTCAACGTCTGGGGGAGGCGTCATAACTGATCTAATCTGATGCATAAGGCATTGGTGAGTTGAAATCCTGGCTGATCCAAGGCTGAATCATTTTGACAAAGGTTAGTCTCTCCACATCACACACTGAACACCCGCTCTGATGCCGGAATACTGGCTGGGCAGGACAGCTTCTCGACTGCAAACTCCGCAAGTTGCAGCCACACATCAAGTTTGGCTGCCCAGAAGTCCAGGGGATCCTCTACCTCAGGTGGTAGAATGCTGTCCATCTCCTGCTGCTGGTGGCGGCTACCCTCTACACTAGGCAGGTGAAGGAAGATGCTCATTAAGGACTCCAGACTTAAGCTGCTGCTGATGGAGCTGCTACTGCTCCATTTCCGCACAGCAGCTGTGGCAGTAGTACGTGAGCGATGACTGACAGGAATCCCCTGGTCAGACCTGACGGAGGATGGACAATGGCGCACATAGGCAGCGGCCAACTGTCTGCACAGTATTACTCTTTATTACACCAGTTGTCTCTCCCTCTTCGCAGCTGGAAAAAAGGCACCCATTTTGTACCGGTAGCGAGGGTCCAAGAGGGTGGAGAGCCAAAAGTCATCCCTATGGCGGATGTTGACTATTCGGCTGTCTCTAGTTAGGCAAAGTAGCATGCTGCGGGCCATCTGCACAAGTGACTCTGATGGACTCCCGGCCTCCATCTCCACAGTATACTGCCATGGTGCTTCTGGGTCATCTGCCTTGTCTTCTACCTTCTCCGGGTGCTCCTGCTTTTCCTCTCCGGTCACCTGAGTGGAAAAACCACTGATTTCACCAGACTCTGCTTGTGCTCCAATGTCCTCCTCCTCATCCTCCTCCAGTTCAGCCCCCACCGGACTCATGTGGCCATGAGATGTAGTCTCCACTTCTCCAGTGCCCTGACCAGACAGATTTTGCAGCATGAGTTCCAGGACATGAAGCAGTGGTATGACTTTATTTATCCCGCAGTCCTGGTGACTGACAAATAACGTGGCCTCTTCAAAGGGCCTGAGCAAACGGCAAGTTTCACACATGAGCTGCCAGTGGCTGACATCAAAGTTACACAGGGGAGTACTACAGTCCGCTTGCATCATCAAAAAATCATTAATGGCTTTTCTCTGTACATACAGGTGGTCTAACATATGGAGGCTGGAATTTCAACAGGTGGAAACATCGCATATCAGACTATGTTGGGGTAGGCCGTTCTGACGCTGCAACTCGAGGAGGGTGTGCTTGGCTTTGTTAGAATGGCTGAAGTGCGTGCACAGTGTTCTAGCCATTTTTAGAATGTCTTGCAGATGGGTGGAGACTTGAGGAAACTGTTGACAACTAGATTGAACACCCTCCTCGGTCCAGCGCGGACACCATGTTCCTTCCATTGTCTGTCACCATGGTTCCGATTTGCAGTTGTCGCTGAGAAAGCCACACATTGATTTCTTGTTGCATGACGGGGAGCAGTTCATACCCTTTGTGACTTTGTTCGCCCAGGCATACCAGGTGTAGAACTGCATGACACCGCTGTGCCCTGCACATTGGAAGAAACCGATAAGCTCAAGGACTTGCCCACCTTCTGTTTTACATATTTGTGAAGGGCTGGCACAGCCTTTTTGGTAAAGAAATTTCGGCTTGGAACTCTCCACCTTGGTTCGCACAAGCCATTAGTTCTCTGAAGGGTGCAGAGTCCACGATTTGGAAAGGGAGAGACTGCAGTACCAACAACTTGGACAAGAGCACGGTCAGCTTCTGCACCTTGGCTGGACGCATAGAGTTGTCTTTTTGTAATAGCCTCGCTCAACAACTGCTGGCGCCATGCGTAGCGAGGAGCAGGAGCATCTGGACCGGTACATGATGTCAAAGACAAACAGCTCCCTTCGGTAGAGGTGCTGGAGCCTTGACTGGCTGAAATGGCATGTGTGCCACTAGGTGCTGCTGTGGTGGCGACAGGATGGACCACCACATCTGAGACACGTTTCTTCCAGGTCATTGGATGGTGACGTTGCATGGCCGTGGTGCCAACATTTGCTTCCTGGCACGCTTCACTCTCTGCCCGCAGATTCTACATATACTCACGCTCGGCTTCTCTGGTGTCTTAACAAAACACTGCCACACCGCTGAGGTCGTGATTTTACTACCAACACTTTGCCCTGAGTGACCAATAACGCTGCTGCCTCACTGAGCCCCTGTGCCACTGCTTACTTGGACCTACAAAGTGGGGTTTGTAACCCGCTGCCATTTGGCTCCCATCCTCACACTGCTGCCACCCTTCTGTCTCACGGCCACAGTAGTGACTTGCTGCCTGACACACAAGCTGACACTCTCTTCTCACGACAATGATGATGCACAACGGTCTCAATATGCACATAACTTCCCGTGGCACTCTCCACATCTCTACTTTCCAGCCAACTGCAGGAAGCAGCGGATGTCTGCCCCACCTCTTCACTGCCAAGCAGCTGCTGACTGTCCTCAAAGAATTCGTCCTCGCTGTATATTGGCGTTGAGGCCAGACCACCTCGTAGCTTTCTGGCTGCGGGAAAGTAACAGGACAGAGGCTGGTTGAGGATAGGTGAGGGCCGCTGACCTGCTCCTGGGCCATGCCAACTAGGGGTTGTATCTGACGAACCCATGGACTCTTGGCTGTGGTCGTCAGATGTCATTTGGGAGGAAGTGAATGACCTAGTCAACCAATTCAGAGCCTTTGAGTTGTTTATCAACACACTGCCGCTAGATGACACCAGCAGTTCTGGCCTCACAGAGTCACCCCTGCTGCGACGTCCCCTTACTGTGCTGCGCGCTGTGACTGCTCCACCTGCCACCTCTCTGTCTGACATATTGGTTAAACAAAATAGAATTGAAATTTGGGGAATACAGATCCTCCAAAACTGACACCCTGGACTTTGAGCAAAAATCACGCCATCAGCTACTGAGTACAAACAGATGCCATACACCATATGCACAGTACAAGCAGCTGGACGCTACAGGCAGCACATGCACAGTACAAGCAGCTGGAGGCTACAGACAGCACATGCACAGTACAAGCAGCTGGAGGCTACAGACAGCACATGCACAGTACAAGCAGCTGGGCGCTACAGACAGCACATGCACAGTACAAGCAGCTGAACGCTACAGGCAGCACATGCACAGTACAAGTAGCTGGACGCTACAGACAGCACATGCACAGTACAAGCAGCTGGAGGCTACAGACAGCACATGCACAGTACAAGCAGCTGGAGGCTACAGGCAGCACATGCACAGTACAAGCAGCTGGACGCTACAGACATTTAAAGACAAGTGTCAATTGTGTACAGCAGATAAACTTGTCAACTACTAGTAGACATATTCTATACAGAGTTTGATGCCTTTTTAGATATAGGCTTATATTTACCTTCTTTTAGATTTACAAATATCCAAATCTAGTGCTGAGATACACCAAAAGAAGGGAATACAAATGGTATCGACCAACATAATGCCTGCCTGGCAAGTAGACATACAAGCCCTTGTCTACTGTGTTGGATAATTAATTAATCAGAGAGATTGGATTTTACCATACAAGTTTATTAAATTCATCAGGCATCATGTAAAAGCTCATAGGAATGTGGTATGGCAGGGGTAGGCTGTGTTTATGTAATTGTAAGATACTGTATTGGCCAAAATAGATAACCCCTTAAAGTATTGCTGAATAAAAACAGGGTTTTTCAATCCAAAGGGACCGTTCACTGTTGGGCAGCAGGGGTGTAAAATACACAAGCCTCAAAATCATTTCTTCTGCTTTTTATGCTGTCTGAAGTAGATTTTGTGATGCTCTGATTCCAGTCACTGGCACAGTGGTCATATATACATGGACTGTGGCTATTATTTGATGATAGACTCATTTTATCATGGGTACAGGCTGGTGATTGACACAGAGCACCGCGGCTTTGTGACTAAGCATTCTTTTCTATTTCACATTACCTAGGCTTTCAGATTTTTTTGGTAAACCTTATGGGGCACATTTGCTTACAGGGTCACCAGAGTTCACAGAAAGTGCATTGTCCGACTTTAATGTATATATATTATATACTATAATTCACTAAGATTATGCACCCAAAGTCATGAATGTGTCATTCCCCTGCTCAGGTCCAAAAGAGTTCACCATCTTTTTAGTGGTGCAACTAAGTGCTTGGGCTTGCGACACAATTTGAAAGTTAAATATGGTGCTCAGTCTGAATCAGTAGGACTGTCCGTCGTCAGGCCCCTAGTTTGTGTCACATGGAAGCCAGTGCAGTTGTGCCTCAATAAGGGTCGCGTGCGCCACAATCCCAGTGCACACACTTATTAAATACCTGTGCAAACCGTGTAATCCCCAAAAACGGTGCACAGTTTGACAAAAGTATACGCACGACCGTTGGTAAATTAACCCCTAGGAGTCTTACTCCAACACTTCTGGTCTGCTTCACACTTTTGAATGTTGTGACCCCCAAAAAGGATTTAGATGTAACACCATGGCTGTAGCCCTTGTAGAGAGATGAGTCCCATAAAAGTGAATGCTCATTTATGTTGATGGTCTTCTTTAAGATGTGTTTTGTCCAAGGCTGTTCTTAACTTTTTACCATTTCATGTGTTGGAACCTCTTTTGAGGTTGTGCTTTAGTTTTTAATCATCTTGGATGTTATACTGCTTGTTGAACTTTTTTCTCTATGGTTTTTACCACACTCACCACCGCCTCAAAATAATTCTGCTTTTAGATGTACCCTTTTCAATTATGACTGTGTATTGAGCATAAGCCATGGTCTCCTGAGTCCACCCTGGCAAATGAAGAAGAAGCTGCTGCATTACTACAGAGAACTATGATAACACCCTGCCAATGGAGGCTGACCCAAAGAGGAGTTGCATCTCTTAAAGGGGTTGGTCAGAACATCCTGGCTATAGAACAAATATTTCCCAACATTAAACTAGCCAGCCCTCTCTGTCCCTCAATGATCATCTGCTATCACTAAATTCTGTGATCCCCACTGCAGATAGATAACGCATAAGAAGCTCTACTTTAAACTTTTGTATTGATCTTACACAAATATGGAAAAAGTTATTGACGTTCCAGTCCAATGTTCTAATAAAGAAAGCTAAAAGTGCCTTTTTCTACCCCAGAAGCTGACAATATGTAATCAGACACAATTTTGATTTTAGAAATCCTGTGCGCCTCTTGAAGCTGAAGACTGCCTGAAAATCTGTTTTGCTGTAAAGTAATGTTCAATATACACTTCCAGCTCCTTGGATACAGTTCCTAAAATTACAGGTATAAAATAAAAGATCATTTAACTTCCAGCAATACAAGTAAAAAGTTCTGGATGATAGATGCGTATCCACATTCAACTGAAAATTGCAGAATAAGAGAAATAACAAAGCTCTCAGATTTTAAGTTTAGGAAAATATTAAAGCAGTCATAAGGTACTGTATAGTATATGTTTATGATATATAATTTTTAAGCAGTCACTGCATTGAATAAACACTATGAACTGAAAATACCTATCTTAGACACAACTTTGCTTGTAGCCTAAGTAATTCCACATTTGCCCTGTTTCCACAGAATTCTCCAAAGCTTTGGTCCGGGACCAGTATTTCTAAGCCATCGACCATTATAGCAATTAATGTAATGATAAAAGGTAAAAACTCTTCTTTTTGACAAGTCAACATCGATCAATTTACACCTCCATAAATCAATATAATTCCCTACTCTTCCTATTCACATTCTATGATAATAGTAAACTGCCCTCAGACTATAAGTAAAATATCCCACATGAATCTATGATATGGCATTCATTGATTTTGCTCTTAAAAAGTTATCAAATCACAGGTAAAATATGGACCTATATGTTTTGGCCTGGATTTTCCAACAGAGAATCCTGATCAAAAACTCCTTTCTGGCATGAATTTTGACCAAAATGTCTATTTTGACAATGATGTCTATTTTGAAAAAAATGTGTAAAACTGTTTTCCAAGTTGCAGTCATCCAGATTCCGTCCCAAAATTTAGGACAATTTCTGAAAAATCTGTGGCCAAAACTGTTGCATGAATGTGCCCCAAGGGCAGTGTATTGTACTATTTACCACACAAACCCATATGATGTATATGGCAGAGCCTTGGGCACAGAACATGTACAACATCTTTAATACAGATACAACCTTAATCAGTCTGTCTGCCTGCAAAGACATTTGTATAATTCCTTAAATAAAGTAGCAACATCTTAAAGATTTCCTTGTGATTGTATTCCTCAGGTAAAAATGTATCTGCACCTTAGCATTTACTTCTTCTATTACCTACTTTTTTGGTTGTTTCTCCTTCCCCTCTTGCACATATTTCTAAAATGCATGACAGCACATGAATTTCCGTAGGGGGCTGGATACAAGAACATATCATTCATTTTGATTACCCAAACAACAGTTTCCCACATTGTAAAATACGTTTTAAAATAGAATAATTCTACTTGATGAAAGATTGGTCAATAGATCAGCAGGCAAGTAATGGCCAAGGCCCAGCAACTTCTGGAGATGTCTTGCTGGGTTCCTCTAAAATAAAGTTGTTCTCAAGTCTCCAGCAGAACAGAAGAATTATTATTTATCCCAAGTCTGAATGTAAACACCACAATAGAATGAAAGAGGTTGGTCTGAGCAATTCCTACATAAACCAGGAGCTAGTACCGCTGTGGGAACCTTTAAACTGAGATTGGGTCGGTCATTGTGTTAAGCTATAAAACATCATTGAAGTACAGCACTGGGAAGCTTAAATTACAGAGACTTGTAATTCTGAAAGCTGCATTCCCTTATAGGGAAAAATGTGAATGATTTTCCCACTGGGCAAGACCAATGTTAGCCAATGCATTTTAAACAGTGGTCAATTATTGAGGTCAGCACATGTTTAATACAACTCTTAAAAAGACACAACAAGGATAAAACAAATTTCAACATGCACAGACTTAGGCTATGTGGGCATGACCATGTGCACTTTGCGCCCCGCAAGCAGGGGAAAATAATCCCCTTGTTGCAGGCCATTTAACCTTGGTAGAAGAGCATCACTCACACTGCTGATGTCAGTAGAAAATGACTGTTTGGACCACAAAGATGTACAGGAATAGGACCTGCTCTATAATTTGCTTTTCAGGCAGTTGGTTTGTCACAGTGAGCTTGACCCATGAATAGAGATGGGCGAATCTTTCAAAAATTTGATTTGCTGAGTTCGCCAGCAGCATGAGGCCAGAGAGTAGCACAATGACAAATTATGGCGGTGGCAGCAACATGGTAGGCCACAGTGTGGCACAATGACAGAGGGTCAAGATGATGGCAGCAGCAGGAGGTCAAAATGTGTCACTATGACCTATGAGAGTGGAGGTGTGTGACAATTCCAGTCCCTGGTAAAGTGGGTGTAAGGCAGATGGTGCAACTGGCAGCACATGTGTGGCATCAGGCAGCTGGCAGAAACAGAATAGAGGCAGGTAGTTAGAATCCAGACTCATTTCTCAAAGTCATGGCTGATCTAATCTCATGCATAAGGAATCGGTGTGTTGAAATCTTGTCCTATCCATGCCTGATTCATCTTAACAAAGGTCAGTCTCTCCACAATTAGAAGCAGGTTCTCCTTGGGGTAGTGAAGGCTCCCGCCGCACTGAACACACGCTCTGATGCCACAGTACTGGCCAGGCAGAACAGCTTCTCTACTCCAAACTCCGCAAGTTGCAACCACACATCAAGTTTGGCTGCCAGTAGTCCAGGGGATCCTCTACCTGGGGTGGTAGAGTGCTGTCCAAGTAGGCCACCACCTGCTGGCGCAAGGTCTGCTCCATGTTCCGTTGCTGCTGCTGGTGGCGGCTAACCTTCTCACTAGGCTGGTGAAGGAAACTGCTCATTAAGGTCTCCAGGCTTAAGTTGCTGCTGATGGAGCTGCTACTGCTCCTATCCCCCCCCCCATCTCCCCACAGCAGCCATGGCAGTAGTTCGTCCTCGTTGTATAGCGGCACTGTGTAGTGGCGCTGAGCCCAGACCGGCTAGTAGATCTCTGGCTGAGGGAAAGGAACAGGACAGAGGCTGGTTGAGGACAGGTGAGGGCCGCTGACCTGCTCCTGGACCATGCCAACTAAGGGTTGTATCTGGTGAACCCACGGACTCTTGGTTGGGGTTGTCAGATGTCATTTGGAAGGAAGTGGATGACCTAGTCAACCAATCAAGAACCTTTGGGTTGTTCATCAACACACTGCCGCTAGATGACAACGGCAGTTCTGGCCTCACAGAGTCACACCTGCTGCGTCATCCCCTTACTGTGCTGCGACCTGTGCTTGCTCGACCTGCTGCCTCTCTGTCTGGCATATTGGTTAATCAACAATGTTGATTTGACACAGATTTCTTGATATCAACTTTAGCAACAAAAACTAATTGAAATTTTGGGGAATACAGAACCCCAAAAATTAACACCCTGGACTTTGAAATAAAATCACTACACCAACTATGTGGATTTGACACGGATTTATTGACATCAACTTTAGCAACAAAAAAGAATTGAAATTTGGGGAATACAGAACCCCAAAAACTGACACCCTGGACTTTGAAAAAAAATCACTACACCAACTATGTGGATTTGACACGGATTTATTGACATCAACTTTAGCAACAAAAAAGAATTGAAATTTGGGGAATACAGAACCCCAAAAACTGACACCTTGAGTACAGGCAGCTAAACGCTAGAGACAGCACATGTAGTGTGAAATGATGGGATTGCACATCACATAAGCCTGCCGGTCGCTGATTGGCTTACATGTCTGCACATGTGATCGAAGGTGTTCCTTTCTTTTTCCCAAAGTTCTCTGCCCCATGTAACATGTTGTGCCTCTGGCCATTTTGCTAATCAAGGGTGAAAAAAAATTGTTCACACAAATCACCTTAAACTTCGGATTCGAGCCGAACCAAAGTTTTTTAAAAATTTGAAACGAATTCCACTTTGTTCGAATCTATTTACCCATTTCTACCCATGAGGTTGTGAGTTAGCCACAAAAAAATAGCTGATTACAAAAATAAATGATCATGTGCAAGAGAACTTGGATGATATTGGAACAATGTTTATTAGCACTTCTTACCACCAAAAGCAGATATTGTGGACACCATTGGATTGGCTATAGATGGCATGGTGTTACGTGTATTCTGCTCATTGGATTGATATCTCCCTATGCTACAATATTTGCAATTTTCAAGCTTGATCAAAAATGTTTTTTTATTGATTTTTTACTCAACTACCATGTATATGGTCGTCAGACCCCCCCCCCTCCCCTCCCCAGCTAAGGTGATGCGGCTTCAGGGCGTACTAGAGGCCAAAAAGACATATTACAAAGAAGGAGAGATATAAAAATAGTCCAACTGAGATATGGATAATTTAAAAAAAATATTCAATATTCAAATGTAGAAAATGTGTTGTACTTTAATTCCTCATAGCTTTCTAGACCTATTCTGTTTGACAGAATGGACTTATTTTTTTGCATCCAGAGGCTGTCTCGATCTTATGTTCTCTTAGGTGGACAGGTTGGTAGAATGTGTCATTTAGGATCATAATGGGTTTCTGTTCCCTTCTGAGTTAGCAAAGAAATCTTTAAAATGTTAATAAATTGAATTACAGGGATTTTCAACATCAACTCATTTCCACATCAAAATGTAATCAAATCCCCAAAAAGTAGTGATGTTTCCTATTAGCAGACTTCAGTTAGGCAACATGGGCCACATTGCACTTCTACGTTAAAGCAGTTATATATCAATCAGCCATTTCCTAAGTCAGCTACACATCAATTTTACATGCTGGATTCGAGCCGATAGATTGCCTGCTTTTAGGCATATTTGAATAACCAGGTCTCCCCGGGGAATAGGTTTTGGTATTCATTTAAAACACTTCTCATGCTACTTTTAAAACACCTGAGGCAAAGTGTAATGGGCCTGTCCTTATGTCAGGGCTGAACTGTTCCTGGATGTAGAATCCCAGCTCTGCCGGCTGCTAGTTCCGATACTGGGAACTGTATTTTGCAGGGTTTGCATTAACAGAGCTTAGCACAGATCGAGATAACTGAAACCTAGCCAACCGTGTTAACGGCTCAACAAAATCCCTGCACAGCTCACAGCAATGTTCTGAAGTTTGGTATCTCTAGTAAGAAAAAAAGCATTACAAGACGGCTGGTGTTTTTCTTTTTTTTTCATTTCTTTCTTTTTTACTTTTTTTCAGTGTTACTTTGTGTTGCGGAATTAGCTGTTTTTTGAAGATAGAAGCGCTGGAAGTTTTCACTATGGGTTATGGTCATGTGATTGACACTAGGAACATACTTTGTGGACTTGTGAAGAGAAACATAAGGGAGATTTTGAATTCATTTTTTTTTTACATTTATTTAGGGCTCAAGCCAACCACTTAAATTATAAGTAGTGCCTATGACCAAATTCATGATTAACAAAATCAGCACTGACCCCAAAACAATCTAAAATTATACTGGCACTAAGCCTTCTAAATAAGCATAAGCCAAATTGAGGATCTCCTTTTAGGGGGTAAAATATCAGATTGGTAGAATTTCAATTCCAGCACCCCACATCTGCTAGTTCAAATGAAAGAAAGCTGAATTGCAACAACCTGGTTGGACCAATAACCTGAGAATGGAGCTGTCTGCTTCCTATTTCATTCCTTGTTTTGTCATCTGGTGAGCGGTAGCAGTGCTAAAATATGCTTTTACTAATATGCAGTACCGCATCTATTTTATAGTGACTACTTTCCCTAAAGTCCAGTGACTATGAAACAATACCAGGAATATCATCATGATAATGCTCACATGGAGATATATCAACATAGTTTCAAAAAG
The DNA here is from genome assembly GCA_019512145.1 of Engystomops pustulosus. Lineage (NCBI taxonomy): Eukaryota > Metazoa > Chordata > Amphibia > Anura > Leptodactylidae > Engystomops > Engystomops pustulosus. Next base: position 147,526,395 of record CM033643.1, read on the forward strand.
CAATTCATAAGATAACCATAAAATTATTAGTAAAATGTGTTTTACAGCATTCAAAGAGTACTTCTATTAAATTAATACACATTATTAATAATTTTCAGTTTACTCAAACAGGTATGTCAACAGTCTTATGACAAATGATAAGTCTGGCACCTTCCACAAGCACCAGGTGACCTGTGTTACCCACATCAAACTGATGCATTGCTGTTCATCTAATATATAATGCTGAGTGTATGTGTGTATGTATATCCGCTAAATGAATCTGCACCATTGCAATTATAATAAACAAATTTTGCACATCCCTTTTCTATGACTCAGAGAACATAGACTAAGTTCTGAGTTGAATTTTCACCCGACGCTTTCCAAAATACACTTATTAACCCTCATAGATGGGAGCCTTGTCTGCTGCTGCTGTGGCAGTTTGATTGGTTACTATTTTTCCACAAGTCATTAATATGAGCTCTGAGCTTTCATTGGTTAGTGTAGGCAATGAGTATAAGACAGTTTATGTGTGAGTTTATATGCCCATGTAAACCAATCAGAGATCAGCTGTAATTTTCTAAACATATTTTGGAAAATGAAACTTGAGCTCTGATTGGTTGCCATGGACAACTAGAACAGTTTTGCTCTCAGGCACTTCTGATAAGTCTCCTCATAGATAAAGTGACAGTCGGCGACAAAGACCGTCAGAGACAAATAGAGAGACAGTCAGATGCAGCCAGACAGTCAGATACAGAGAAAAACAGAGTCAGAAACAGTCAGAAACAGAGACAGTCAGAAACAGAGACAGTCAGAGACAGACAGACTGAAAGAGACACTCAGAGACACTCAGAGACAAAGAGTCTCAGAGACAATCAGAGACAGACAGTTATAGAAAACCGGAGTCAGAGACAGTCAGAAACAGACAGAGATTGTTAGAGACAAACAGAGATAGTCAGAGACAGACAAAAACAGTAAGAGATAGACAGAGTAAGTCAGAGACAGATAGTCAAAGAAAGCCAGAGAAAAAGACAGTCAGAGACAGACAGACACAGTCAGAAACAGTCAAACACAGGGACAGTCAGACACAGAGACAATCAAAGATAGAGAAGGTCAGAGAGTCAGAGATAATCAGAGACGGTCACTGACAGAGATGGTCAGTAACAGAGACAGTCAGAGACAGACACACTTACAGGAACAGTAGGAGACAGACAGAGAAAGTCAGAGACAGTCAATCAGAGAGACACAGAAAGTCAGAGAGAGATAAATACAGATAAAATATTTTTTGTTAACACATTCTATTTTGTTATAGCTAAGAGCAGTTATTTACTATCCCGGGCAATGCTGGCAGCTACAGCTAGTATTCTATAAAAACTGAACTGCAGCAATTGCTACTGCTAGTCCTCTTAATCACTAAATCATGAAGTTGTGTGCAGGCTTATATTTTTTTCTAATTTATTAGGATGATAAAATCTCACATTTCAGATAGATCTAAGATCTTAGTGTACATCATCACCAGCGGTAAAAAGTGTTAGTGGCATGAAATAGGTACAGCTTCATGAATAGTACAACAGAACAGTGTGCTCCTACTATTTGGTGCATCAGGTGTGCAGTGGTGACGGGAGGCATCACACTGGGCTGGAGATATGAGCTGAAATAAGTATAAGTTCTTCATTATTTTTACCTGGGCCACGGTTTTGGTCAGAGTGATCAATAGAGGCACAGCACAGAAAGAATTGAAAATCACATATTTGGTGTGCAGAGGGGAGAACTGATTGCAAATTAATAAAACAAGATATAAAAAGGAGATAAGTATCAATTTGTCACTAAGGCCAAAGGCTACTTTCCCACTAACATATGCTTGTCTGGCCAGTAAGCTCAACCATCCCCTCTCCATAGCGAGACATGGTGCAAGGCTGTACTTAGAGGAAAAGATAGAGCATGCTCCTTCTTTTTCCCGGCAACAGTACGGTATGGTGACACATGTGTACTCACTGTACCACGGCCGGACGTCATGGGCGTCTATCGGGGCACATATACATCTGCAAATTTACGGCTGGATATGCATCCTCAGAACTTTATGTGAAAGAGGAATGGGGACCGATATCTGCATAGAGCCAAATTAAAAGATTATGGTGGAAAGTAAAAAAAAAATCAGAAACACAAAAACAGAAAAGGGGTACATCCATAAAAGGGTGAATACTTAGCATTCTTATTAACACATGTATACTTGAGACATTTATTAGGTATTGCTATTATAGGGCACTTAGCCCATTTGTGGTGACTGCCCTTACACCCTTTAGCTACACCGTTTGGTTTGATGTAAGTAAATTGGAGTAATTTATGGAGCCATATTCTGAAATTGACATATTTAGCGTTGCCACATCTGTAAATAAAAAGTTCTAGAGAGATACTTTTCAACTCCATAATAAGGGTTTTCGCAGACGAGTAATGATCCAACCCGCGACTGTTTCTCTAATAATGCCATCCACTCCAGCCATCATACATCTTACTTTTAGGAGGACAAGCGTGCCTAACTTCTACAATGTAAAGCGCGGCGCTTCCAGCCTGGGTAAACACATTACATTCCCTGTGACAACTGGTAATCATGCTTTTCCTGATAAAGATATACAGTATTTTACTGATATATTATGTGATGAGACTGGTCTTCTCTCACTTTTAGGTGTTTTGGTTTATGTTATATTATGGAGAGTCTTGAACCAGTCCTTCTGGTTAAACTTTGCAACATTAGTTTGCTTCAACATAGGGGCATAAGATGCTTAAAGAAGAGGGGGCATGCACCAGTAGGTCTGTATGCTTCGTATACAATACTTCATCCTCGTGGTAGATGTCCTTTAAAAAAGAAGGCAAATCTGCGTTTATTGTGGAACCTTAATATCATAAAAATGTTTTTCTCTAGGTCAGTATGCATACAGCAATACCAAATGTATAGAGTAACTTCTTTTCAGCAATGAAATACTTTTCCTGTGGGGTGGGGGGTTCTTTTTCCACCATCCCCTTCCAAGTGCCATAACTTTTGAAATGTTGTGTCATTGTGGTATTGTGATGGTTTATTTTATGTATAAAGACCTGTAGTTTATGTTTGTACACTTGAGGTTCAAAAATCATGTTTGATAATATTTTTCTTGTGATTAATGATTAAAAATTTTAAATTTGCCCATTGTTTCACCTTTTTTTAAAAAAAAAAGTTGTTTCTTGAACATTTTTTCAAATTTGACATGTGGTTATAGCTTTGGAACGCTTTAACATCTACAGGGGATTTTGATATTGTTTTCTCAAGACACATTCGTGCACTTCA
>CM033643.1:147529861-147552014 GCA_019512145.1 Engystomops pustulosus
ATGTTGACTTTAGGTTAGATTTTTCACATTTTCTTAAAAAAAATGTCAAAATCCTACTTTTGATGGACCTGCTAGGCATTCAAGTCACTTTTAGAGGCCTATATAATAGTAAAACCCCATAAATGTCACCAAATGCCACAATTTTTTTTTTGGCTAAATGAATGTATTCTTTCAAAAATTTACACATTCTCAGTCTATAAAATACCAAAACAATGCACAATGTTTCATACCCAATTTCTCCCGAATGTCAATATCTCATATGTGGTTGTAACCGCTGTAGATACTCAAAAACTGTGAAATGCAAACATAACCAGTAAGTTGGTCTAAATCTCACAAATATTTATCTACATGAACGGTAAACAAACATCTTTTACAAATTGTGGGTAGTTTTCAATGACAAGAAACATACAAGTGTGCTACATGTGATTATATTCCTCCATTCCGCATGATGAGGCTTATACTTTCTACGTAGGCACATGGACAAATATAGTAGATACAGTACAGCATTAAAATAATTTATTATATTGGCCACAACCCTTTTATTACAAAAAAAAAAATTCTGTTTGATGGCACTATTTGGAAGGAGCCCCTATGGAGGCCAAATTTTCTCCATCCCTAACGACACAAGGGGGGGGGGGCAGATCCACATCAGTAGCCCCTTACAAGGCGTGGTCAAACACGACTGTAACAACGTGCAAGATTTGCAGAGAGGTGCAAGCTCTATGGGAAAGGCCAGGCGGTGAGCTCAGCAAGCGGGTGTTATAAGTAAGCCTGAACGCCGCATGGCTAATTGAGCAGAATTTAAGAAACCGGTCTATTCTTACAAATCCATAATAAAAGAACCAGTTTACAGGTAAGGAGCTCAGATATGCAGGTCAGGATCTACCATCAATCTGAGCTAGATTTTACAGTTTTTGCATTGACCACAGTTTTGCGGCCTAATTGCTTGTTTAGTTTGCAGTAAATTGCCTGTGATGATGGGTTTTTGTTTTTGCCTGACACAGTTTTATTTTGTTACGGGACCAGTTATTGGTACCCTGGTTGCTTATTTATAACTTTTTAATCTGTTCTGAACAACATGAAAAACATTGTTTTATTCTGGTTTCTCATTTATGCATAGTCACATAATTACCTTTATTCTACGGGTCAGTATGAGTACTGGTCAAAACCAATGACAGGCAGGCCTCACTTAAGGACCCGACTTAAGACAACACCATAGTTAGAACAGACAGACCCCTCTGGGTGAAGTCTCTGGATGCTTACTATTCACCCAGACTGTAATAATCGCTGTAAGGTGCTGTAATGGAAGCTTTTTGATTAATCATTGGTCCCATTACAGCAAAATGTTTAGAAACTCCAATGTCATGGGGCCCAAATTTTTTTTGGTCTGGATCTACAATTATAAAATATACGGTTTGACTTACATACAATGCAACTTAGAACAAACCTCAGCGACCCTATCTTGTACGTAACCGGGACTGCGTTTATAATTTAGTCTTTTCTGTTTGTTTTTCCAAAATAAAACCACATTACAATATATCTTAATTGTGTCTGTGTTGCTTGTTCCAGAGTCGTTAAATATTTGATGGTAATAATTTTGGATATTAGTTCAGTTAATCATTTATTCAAACTTAATCAAATGGGTAAAGTAGGAAAACGGTCGTGTTAAAATGTTAAAAGTAACACATTGCCTCTCGCAGATTCCCTTTTGCACAGTTTACTGTCATTGAAAAATTTAAAAGACCCCCTTTCTTTACACACACATCTAAAAACAAATTAAAATACACTACAACATCTTAACTAGCCTCACAATTTTGAGGTGGGAGTTAAAAACAGAAATGCAAAAACTAAAGAGTCCTGTAAGAGTGGATACAATACTTTTTCATTTTTATTTTTGTTTTCACTCCCTACCTTTTAAAAGTGGCCATAACTCGGAAGCTGCTCGGTCCCTGCCTTTGGTAATTCATATATTATGTATTGTGGTCACTAACTGCTGACGTTATTTAACATGGTCTTGTAAAATTACACCGGGATGGGGAAACATCGGTAAACTTCTGGTGGACTACGTGGCAGAATTATGCATCTCCTTTCTAACTTTAACTTTGCAATAACTTTATATTTAGCAAAATGCAATTTGAATTAATAAGTGGTATATTTTTGATGCGGTTGCATTTGGATGTATGATTGCTATTGAAGGTCGGTTTTCAATGTATTTAACATGGAAAATTTAAATTTTGCATTGACAAAAATGTCAAACCCTTATCTACACTACTTAGTTGAAACCCCTTTTGCCTCATAAACAGTAAAACGTTTCCTCTGTAGAAAATAGAGAGGTATGGATACTTGGGATTGATTCATCCACTTGAACTTTCTTCATTAATTATGCATTCAACCACATTCTTAAAGAGTAACCATCATTTAAAAAAACAACTTTTGATATGTTGGTAGGCAGGCAATTTTAAACCCTTTGCAATTGGATTAGTACCCGATCATCTGACCCTTCCTCTTGTATTCTGCATCCTTACCCCTGTTTGTAATGAGACTCCTCATATACTGGTTGCTAGATGCAATTCTCTCCACTGAGGAGCTGACTCCGGAGGAGAGACACACACCCCCGCGCTCCTCCTGGCAAGTCGGCTGTTTACCTCATGGTTCATTCTCTCTAGCCACTCATGCTGACAGAACCCTAACTAAGTAGTAACCAACACCCTACACTCTCACTCCCTCCCAACGAAGAATGTGCCAAAGAAGCCACCAAATCAAACTTAGACTGTTGTGCAGTAAATGTGGTCTCTACAAAGTTTGACTGAGGGCCGGGATATACAAAATGCATGCCACATTGTTAGTTTTTTTAAATTGTGAAAATGTTGCTAAAGCACATTCACTTTACATTGTAAATACTTGTATTTACAATGCTTTACCTTGCTTTTACCATCATACATATACAATAAAATTTATATTCATAGTGCTTGCGTAAATGTTTAAAATGATGGAATTGAAGGGGTATACAACCTTTAACAACTTATAGAAGAACTGTGCCTTTTTGTTCCTCTCATTACATTTGGAAAGCTTTTAACCCTTTGATTTTTTTTCACAGTAGTTGTAGGTGGTCGTCTGTACCCATCATACTGAACTCGGTACCCCAAAATGGCCATGTGGAAACAGAATTTAAAGGATAGTTGTCACCACACATGCCGCCATTCCTGTATTTAGCTGTGCTTTCCATGAAAAACATTCACTTTATGAATATGCAAATTAGACTGAATTGACTTTTGGGCAAGAGCACTTTGTAGGTCGTTCAGTAATGTAAGTTGACTTTGAGTTAGAGCCTGCTGGGGCCACTCAAGAACATTTACATAGTTGTCCTAAGCCTTGGGGTTTTACTGGGGAGAGGACCACTCTCGCCAAAAGTCACATAAGTAAAGTTTATGGCAGTGTGGATGAGTTGTCCCTTGCTGAAATGTTTCTTCTAATCTCATGAAACATTGGCCTTACTACTTTTTCATACATTGGCAAAAAGTTCTAAAGTTCACATTCTCCACGTGTGGTGTATTGAGTGAGATATTATGACTACAAGACCATCCACGTAATCAAAACATGGTAAAAAAAAACTGCAAGTTTGTTGTGTATTGTACAACAAACTTTTTGAGCGTGTATCAACGTTCGTTAATCTCAATTAATTGGTACCATACGACTAGTTGGTGCAGACACCAGTGATACATCAACATATTCGAGACCCCAGTCAATAGATTTCTTTCAATTACTTGTTCGCGTAGTGGAGATTGGAGGGGGAGAACAGAATCCATGATCCGCACTCCAAGGCATGAAAGAAGAGGAAAGGTACCTGGGTAAAGTCTTGCATAAAGGTGCATGTTGTATGAGATATCGTATATATAAGTGGGCAAACATCGTTAACATACGAACGTAGACATCATCTATACCCCCTATTAAGTGGCAGATTCCTCTTGGATTTTGATTTGGATATGTTGCTCACAAGCCATTATAGGAGGGTTCCACTCCAAACTGGACCAAAGTTATCTAGGGTTTAGAATCTTACATACCTATTTGTACAGTGTTCCCCAAGTGTTTGTCTAGGATTACCTCAATGAAAGACAACAAATTAGTGAGTATAATTATACAAATTGTGTATTGTCACCAATGTGGGGATAAAACCCCAATAACTGAACTGGGAAGCCCATTGGTGCTTTTAATTAACCATTTTTAGTTCCACCAATATTATGTCTATGAAAGGATCGCATAATTTTTAACAACTTTGCAGACAGTGTTGGGTAACGCCCTGGAGAAACTGTGTTACCCATACCTTCCGTGATGATTTATACAGAGAGCATGAAAATGCAATTTTATGTTTCAGATGTGTAGCTGGACTGGAGGAACCCTATTGTGCTGGGGTAGGATCTGTGTCATAGGACACGCATCAGACCTTCTCTCTGCGCTTAGAACTGCTGTGTCAGGGCAGTGTTGAATACCCAACAGGTAGTTACAAGTTTTGATGTTCTCATTGGGGATCTTGTTACACTGATGTACCAAGCTTCAAACTCCAAGCGTTATGATTTGGTATATGAACTATTGCATGATTTTGCTTGTGTATATCAATTTTTCTAGAGTCAAATCAGAGGCTAAATCGGATGAAAGGGGTGGTCAGGCAACCAGACACTGCATGTCAGAATACACCAGAAAATTAAATCAAAATGGTCAAAAAAAAAAAGGCAAGTTAAGTCCAGACCTCAGCCTAATGAAATTCTGCAACCAATGGCCGATGCTATCCACTTTGCCACCAAGGACTAAATATGAGGCTTTCCCCCTGTTAATCCATCTGACTTGCTGGATGTTTAAGCCCTAGTCCGCCTCCCACCCTGGGTTTAGATCGTCTCTATGCCATTCAAATCATTCTTCCCCACTCTTCTATTTAGGTGGCAAATTATAGTGTAATAGGGCAGTGTAAAAAAGATTGCAACTTGGAAAAACGATAATGAAACTGCTGGGGGCCTTGTAATATAGGGTTAGACTGAATGACAGTAATTAGTCCACAAAATAGATAGAAAGTGGCATGAACCTGGACATCTACGTACAGAGTGACCCCCTACTTAAAAACGACCACATACTAGTTACAAACGGACCACGATTTGGTAATTTATTAGTACTTAGCCAAGGCACTTAGACATAAAGGTGTGGTGCCAATTAAGCTTTATTATTAATCATGCGTTCTAAGACACAGTGAGACTGGCTTGAGAATAAGAAGCGCTGAGTAGCGCAAAGCGGCCTGTAGCGTAACATGTTCAGCGCGCCACCTGTTGTGTGCGCATTATGAAATAAAAGAAGACATTTTCACTACAGTGGTGAGAGAGAGTATGGCGACTTCTTCTCTACACTGGATTATACATTGATCGTGTGCGCACCACCACTGTCGTTGTAGTCCCGAAACACCATGCCACACTGGAAACGCTATGCGAATCGTCTTGGCGAAATCGAAGATTATGTTGTAGTGCCGGTGGACTGATCTTCCTTAAATATCATGCTTATTGGTTTTGTTAGTTTAAAGTCCCGTTACAAAGATGTTAAGAAAAGCAAATTATCTAAACTGGACGTTAAAAATGCCTGGTGCATCACAGGGCATGGCAGCTGGTCTTGGATGTTAGTAAACAGTGGCAATTTTTGATACATGTTCCAAAGTGCTTTAAAAATTACTAATGATATTATACTTTAGCAGCCAGGAATTTGTTCTAAAACACAAATACCTTGACAAGAAATACTGCTTTTACTTTTGATTAAATCCATTCTTTGAAAAATATGCAATGACCTTTGAAAAAAGGAATGAAAAACATAATTAAAACACATTTGAAAGAAAACAATATATTTCCAAGCTGACAAACATACTATCTTAGAGAGTTAAAGTACGCACATGAGACCGTTCTCTCTAGTTCAAGGTTTCTAAAAGTGGGGTGTTTTCAGGAAATTACATCTACGCATATGATGGCTCCCAGAATGTTACTTACAGTTTTCAAAAGATCTATTTTTGGTGAGAAATTAGATTTTTGTAGTGTAGCATTCAGCAAACTGTATTCATAGAAAGTCAAATGTATTGGTTGACATGAACAGTGTCAGAAATTTTAGGCACCTGCCTTGTGAGTCCTAATATAGAAGAACACTGCTAGGCATTTGGGGCCATTTACAAGGGTTGTGCTGCACCACTTCGTGCGGACTTGCACCTTTTTCGGGAATTGCTTGGCTTGGGCAGGTATTAACAGGGTCTGCGCTGGGAATTGTGTCTGCCGTGAATTCATTGCGCTGGCTTCCATGACAACACAAAATTGTGGGCCTACACATCGGACTATCCGACGTGATCGGACTGAGGGGGATTTACATCAAATTATGTCGCAAAGACAATGCAAAAACCTTTGACATGCACCAGAATAAACGATGGTAAACTCGGACACATGCGATATCGGGGCACAATTTGGTAATTGCGGCAGAGGATTATCACGGTACAATGCTCTTTCGGTGAACTCCGTTGGACAGTAAGTAAATGTGACTAAAACCTGTGGTTAATGGAGTGAGGTGATGTGTATTACCTGCCTCCAGGTTATAATCGAGAGTGCCCTTCAAGCTTAATGGGCTCTGAGTTCAGGGCACATTCTCAAATATGAGGAAAAACCAGGAGTGGGGGATTAAATGACAGTTTTCCTGTCATGCAACTTAGTTAGTGACACTAGATCTGTGTTAACTGTTGAACAGGTCATGGATAGAGCGATGTAAGTTACGATATTCTAGGATAATGGCAATATTCTAATAATAACATACATTCACGCTACAGGGTTGCATGCAAAAAATCTGGTGTCCATGAGTGGGCATACTTTATTCAGCATTATTACCCAGCAAGGTAAACTGAGATTTGAAAATTGCAGTGACCCAATGACCGTGTTGATGAGACCTCTTTTTTTGCAGTTTAGGGATTAGGTGGAGGAAGGATAACTATGGCGACATGTTGTAACACAAAGGTGACCATTTTTTACATTTGTTGATCGCTTTAAAGAGAAAACTCCAAAACATAATATATTTTATCAGAAACTGCCATTAGAAAGCATTGCCCCTTATCCCTACACCTTGTCTGATGCAATGACCTCAGATGTCAATATGATGGTCATAATATAGTCATTAGGATTATATTCGCCAGGTTCGTAGCTTATTCAGAGTGTTGGCACAACCTCCCCCACGGCTGATTGACAGCCCTGTAATAAATGATGTGACGCTTCTGGTGCTTGGGCATGCGTATATGTGATCTTCCTGGTTTCTAGCGCCACGCCCCTGCAGCTGTGTGGTATGAGATAACTTCTATACACAGATTGATACCCTGTATAATGATCGTGAACCTCTGGGGGGTGGGTGGTCTCTATGTGCTTCCTGGTTCTGGCAATCCACTCCTCTGCAGCCTGTGTGTATAATGAGATACTCCCTATACACCTGACCGCCGTATAATGCATGGGAATTCCTGTTGCTGGCTCCTCTATGGGGTAATCGGTTACTGGCGGCCATGCCCCGCGCAATGGTGTGTTGTGTCATATAGATACTCCATACCTGACTGACAGCCGCTATAAGTGATGTGAACATTAAGCCTGGGGCTGGGCTCTCTACTGTCGTGGTGTTCATTTTTTGCAAATTTTTTAATATTTTCAATGATATCATCTTATGACTGCACGACCTTTATGATCACGTTTTATATATTTTTTATTATCTTTTTCAAAATGGCAAAAACAGTTGGCCATTGTTCGCTTTGGGCCGCTATATTACCGTTACGGTGTTTAAAACACATTGAAAACGTTATATATTGTTGATAGATCGGGCATCTTTCGACGCGTGATACCTAATGTGTTTATGTTTACTGTTTATTTATATTTAGGTCAGTTCTAGGCAAGGGGGAGGTAATTTGAAATTGGTATTTTTTTATTTAATTTTTTTTGTTTACTTTTTTATTTTTCTTTTAAATATTTTCAGACTCCCTAGGGTACTTTAAACCATAGGTTGTCTGATCGCCGTATCATATACGGTAGATGGGGATGTCTCCTCATTACATTACAAGTGCTATGCACCACTGGTTGTAAGGGGTTAAACGAAATAGCCTCGGGTCTTTGAAGCCAGGCTTACCATGGAGACGGAACGCCGCTTTCCCCCGATGATGTCCGGGAGCGGCGATTCCTCAGGTAATGGGTGATGAGGCTTTTGCGCGCAGCCATCGCTGTGGAAACACCGCGTATCGTGCTAGCACCGATCACGGGTTACCGGCAAGCCTTTGTCTGCAATATGCGCAAAACTTACCGCTATGGAGAGGGCTCAGCCGTCGTGAGCCCTCTCCATGCGCGGACCGACCGCCGCCATGAATACACGGCGGCGCGGTCGCGAAGTGGTTTAATAGCCTGTATAATCATGTGATACTATCGGGGCTGCGCCTCTTGTGACTCATGGTGCTGGCGACACGCCCCCGCAGCCTGTGAGTGTACCAGATACTCTACATCTGACTCGACAACCTTATATGATGTGACACTCCTTGTGCTGGCTACCTTTATGTGCTAACTGGTTCTGGCGGCCATGCCCCCTGCCACAGGTGTGATGAAATACTCCTATATACAACATGAGCTGACAGCCTGTAATAGTTATTGACACTCCTGGTGCTGGCCCTCGTATGTGGTTCCTGTTTGGCGCCACGCCCCCTGCAACCGTGTGTATCGAAATACTCCTATAAAATGACTGAACAGCCTGTATCAGATGGATGTGACAACTCCTGGGCGGCTCCTCTAGTTGTTTGTTCTGGCAAGGTCACGCACGCTGCAATCGTGTGTGTATAGTTTACCCAAACCAGGCTGCATCTGAATTTTGTGAACGCCTTACACACTGTTACCCGATAGACACTACTTGTTGTTGTGATGTCTGTGGCTCTCACATGTGTATGGGAGGGACAGCATGCACAGTCGAGATAAAGCACAGACACCTACAATGCTTTCTGATATTACCACAGACATGAGCAGGGGAGGAGAGGGGGGCTAAACATCACTTTGGTCTCCATGTGAACTAGCCTCATGTTAAAGCTAATAAAGAGGAGAGATTTTCAATGTTAATGTTTAGATAATACGATTAAAGGCGGGATGTTGTTAAGTACACAACAAAGTCCTGACAAAGCATGCAATCAAAAATGCAGCCACCAAATTGTTGTGTCAGTTTCAGTTAGTAAGGATAAGTAACAAAATAAGTTAGGCAAAGGGATGTTTATTGACTCTTACCCAATTCCAATAAAACAGGCCCTACATCGCCTGCAAGTGCTAATTGACACATGCAGAAGCGTGCGCTGAGAAACAGTATTTCTACTGTGCCCTCACTGTGCATTAACAGTTCACTTCTAAGGAGAACATATTAGTCCTGAGGGAACCTAAAACAAATTCATAATTATTTGAGTAGAGTAAGTGTATGCAATTTAGACTGTACCCTATCATTTTAGTCCGGATGTGTAGTCACATGGTGTCATGTTTTCAGCTTTCAGTCCTACATACGGTTCTAAGTTTGAATAGCAACATACTGACATCTATGGTACTAGCTTTGAAAGTGTGTTTCACTAGCCTAGTATATTTTTCAGTTACATGCGCTGTCTACTTTTCTCTGACCTTTGCCTTGGTTAGGAGAAAATCATACATCGCATGACGGGAGGACTGGTAAGCGTTGGCCATGTTAACGTTTTAATAGACGATGTGGGTTGAATGGGTTGCTGATTTGAGCCATGCCCTTTGATCACAAGACTTCTGCCTTGCAATGCTGCTATAGAGCATATGTCCAGAGGAGATTTGAAAACCTACTTAGTTGGCTTCCTCCCATAGCATCCTGGCCCCAAAAGCCTATAGTTCAACTGCAAAAGAACACTGTTATACTAATCTGCTCCTCTTGCTCTAAACGTGCGGCATTGCCTGCTAGGACCTATATGGCAAGCTGCTCAGGGGGCTCCTGCTTTCCAGAGGCTTCGCAGATAGGACACCGAAGAATAGGATGGGAGACTACCTCTCTGATCTAAGAGGGAAGACCGTATGACCTCATGACAGTGGGGGCGGAGAGTCCTGCGATCAATGCAGGTCTCATACACACTCAATCTCACCTTTTTCAAGTGTCTGGGCGGGAGATGTTGAAGACAAAAAAAATCAGTAATACATTTAGATTTGTTTTTTTTTTTATTGGGGCATGCATCATCTGTTCATGGGGGAGTGGAGATTTTTTGACGTCCATATTTTTTTCAGATAGCATGAGCATGCTCGAAAAGTAGGCAGAGTGATTCCAATCACAAGTATGTTCATAAGCCCATATGTTTGGGGACCACATCCCAAAGGCAGGTACATATAAGCCGACAAAACAAGTCTCATTTGGTGAGATCAGAGCCACCTTGTATTGGTTGAGGACGTGTGGGCTGGTAGAGGGACAGCCATTTGCTGCAAAGCATGTGGTTTGGGGTCGTTCCACTAGAATTCCACCATGCACACTCTATGGCTCAGTGGAATGCCACGGGAACGTAATTGGGGCGTTTTGAAAGGGATGCAAACAAAATAGTGGAGGTTAAGGACAGCGACCAGCGAGAGAAGACAGAAGCGAAACATCGGGGAATGGGGCGAAACAAGCTGTCTTCCCTAAAATGGAGAGTTTGTGATTGCGAACCAAGTTGAGGATGAAAGGAGGGCTGCAGGGATAGAACCGCCCCAACAAAACCGGTGTTTTTCCGGTGATTGCACAGAGAATCGGGGGGGAGGTACCCGGGGGGATTAAGAATAGTGGAGAGTATGTGGGCATGAGCCTCGCAATACAGCACGGGGAGTAACCTGCGATGACACATCAGTATCCAGCCCCCCCAGGAGGGTGGGGTTCGGGAAAAGAGTCCACGGGGGGAGTCCGGGGAGCGTGGCAAAGGCCGACGCGGGTTAGCAGAAAAGGAAGGAAATGTGGGGGAGGCCAGGGAGGAGCACGGGCGGGACAATAGAACAAGGGATTTCGGCACGTCAGGCCTTACTTTGGGAGCCATGGATGGATTGGACGGGGACCGCCCGGAGCCAGTGATAAAAAAACCAACATCTACCATCAGGGGTATTGAGTGAAGACTTTCAGACGAAGGCAGGCCGGAGGGACGAGGCTCCCACCTGCTTTTATGCATAACGCAGACCCGGTAAAGTGCGGTCAAGAGAGAGAGATAAAAGTAGCGGGGGGAGCCACGACTCACCGAGGCGCGGCGTGTGAAGGACTCCCCCAGCCGAAAGAAAAGGCCCGGCCGTCACGGTCGGGGTGGGAAAGCTGAATGAAGGGGAGGTTAAAGATAGGCGGCAAAAAACGGGAGCCGAGGCTCTGGATCGCGGGGGTGAAATTCACCGGAAACTAGACAACAGAGGGGGGCAGCCAGCGAGTTCTGGGACAAAAAACAACTGCTGACAACCTGAACAAACGCGGGACAGAGATGTATGAATGAAGTAGAGGGTTATAGCGCCTATGCGGGGGGGGGAGGGGGAGCCAGTTGGTACGTGACAAAAACGGGCGGACAGGCCAGGGACATGAGGGGGAGCGCGTCATAGTGACTAGAATTAAGGGGCACGGGCAGGGTTGTCACAACTTAGAATAACTGAGTCAGCGAGGTTGTGGGAAAAAAACCAGCAAGCCAGAAAGGGCCGCGGCTGCACACAGGCGGGCGGGGCAGGTGTGCGCAGTGCAAGGAAAGGCGCGGGTGTAAGGTAGCTGTGGTGGAGGTCTTGAAAGATGCTGGATGACAACAATGACTCAACACAGTCATGGTCCTTTAGGGATCCTGGTGATGGGCCTGGACCGTGCAAAGCAAAATGTAAAAGAGAACTTTCTGGTTGAAAGTCGCGAGGAGCGGAATATGTCCTGCTGTTGTGAAAAAAGGTTTTTTACCTCACGACTTCAGGATGGCATGAGCATTGACAAAACCCCAGTAGGTGGATTATTTTATTAGCTTGTTAGGTATAATAAGTAAATGACTGCAACGTGCGGCCCATGTGGATCACCAGACAAATAGATTAAATGGGCTTAAAATGATCCAGGCGCGTCCCAAACTTGCGGCCGACCCACACCCCCTCTTGGTCGAGCGCTATGCGGGGTAGAAATAAAAACGGAAAAGCGCAACAGCAAGAAGCTCTTTAGCGTCAGACTAGACAAATTGTGCTGCGGATTAGTAATGCGGATACACTGAGAAGTGCAGTAAACAATACCATTTTATTTGTGGGCTGATTTTAGAACTGGGAGATCTTAAATCCCTTCCGGAAGAGGCATAACTATACCTCCGATGCTGATGTCATTCCACAAAGGAGGAACAACTGTATACCGGGTGATCTCCCAACACCAAAGCGCTGCCAGACAGTAACTAAAGCGCAGGAATTGACTGAACTGCCGGGCGCCGACCGGGACAGGGAACTCGGGTCACAGGTTGTAGCAGCGCGAGAGCGTTGAACGGAGAAGCTACAGGACTGGGAAACAGAAAAACCAAAAGGCATGGATCTTGGCAGGGTAGTTAGGCCATCTTGCACAAATCTGTACTACGGTGGTGCTCAGCGGGAACAAAGACAGTCCAAATGCGAAATATAGAAAACAGCGGCACTCTGAGTGCCGCTGTTTTCTATATTTTGCATATTGGCCACAACCCTTTTATTACAAAAAAAAAAAATTCTATTTGATGGCACTATTTGCAAGTGGAAGGAGCCCCTATGAGGCCAAATTTTCTCCATCCCTAACGACACAAGGGGGGGGGGGCAGATGCACATCAGTAGCCCCTTACAAGGTGTGGTCAAACACAACTGTAACAACGTGCAAGATTTGCAGAGAGGTGCAAGCTCTATGGGATGTGATTTTACAGCCAACACTATCTGCATTGAGTGAATAATAACGCCTTGCTCTGGAGCCCTTGTGCGCATGCTACTTGGACCGGCAAAGAGGGTTTTGTATCCTTGCTGCAGTTGGCTCCATTCTGGCACTGCTGCCACCATGCTAATACGGCCACCCGTTAAGACTTGGGGCTTGACGCGCAAGCTGGACGTCCTCTTCTCACGATCGAGATGATGAAAGCCCTTGCTTCACCCAGCTCACAAGTGTGATCGGATAGTATCATCATCTGATTGTGTGTTTCCCTGCACTGCTATTCTCACTGCTCTGAGTATGCAAAGCCTGACTACTGGCAAGTGCAAACATAACCTCCCGTGCACTCTCCACATCTCTACCTGCATGCCAAACTCACGAAGCGCGGATGTCTGCACCCCACCTCTGAACACCAAGCAGATGCTGACTGTCCTCAAAGAGTTCGGCTCACTGTATAGTGGCGCTGAACCCAGACCACCTAGTAGATCTCTGGCTGTGAGGGAAATGGAAAGGACAGAGGCTGGTTGAGGACAGGTGTGAGGGCCGTCTGAAAGCATCCGGGGCCATGCCAACTAAGGGTTGTATATGGAACAAAACCACAGGATCTGCTGGGGTGGTCAGATGTCATTTGGGTGGAGAAGTGGAAAGGGATGACCTAGTCTAGGATCGGGGTGACGCTGCTGGCTGTTGTTTCTGGACTTTTCAAGGCATTGACACCGTGCACATAAAAGGTTGTATATAAAATGGAGACTGCTCTGGGACTAGGGGAAAATCTGTGTATTTGTTAAGTAATGGCTAGTTGATAGAAAACAGAGGGTCGTCATTTAATGACACATTCTCAGATTGGGTTGACGTTACCAGTGGAGTGCCACAGGGTCAGTATTTGGGGCACTCTTTTTAATATTTTGAAGGACCTTGTAGTGGGTTTACACAGTCAAGTTTCAATTATTGCAGATGATACTAACGAGGTGTTAAATTAATAAAGAGGAGGTCAATAGTTTAGCATTACAGAGAGATTGTGGAGGAAGCTGAGGCGTGGGTTTTTAGAGAAATGGTTGATGAGGTGGTTAATGTAGATAAATGTTAAAGTTATGCACTTGGGCCGTGGAAATCAAAGGATAAGTATGTTCCTCAAACAGTCAATACTTGGTAAAACTGGAGCTGAAAAGGAATTGGGGGTATGGTGGATGGTAAACTTAATTTAGTGACACAGAGCCAGGCAGCTGCTGCATAAAGCAAATAAAAGTATGGGATGTAATCAAGAGAGGAATTAGATCTATGATAAAGACATAGGGCAGTGGTGGCGAACCTATGGCACGCGCTGCCACGGAGGGCACACAGAGCCCTCTCCATGGGCACGGGCCACCATATCCATGCAGATCAATATCTTGAATCAATGATGAAGCTTCGGCCAGCAGGAAAAGCTTGCGAGTAGCTCCAGTGATATCCTCACTGATAGGCGCTCGGCGCTCCTAGCGCTGCTGTAACTCTCTTACTCCTCCCCCTCCTCCCGCAGCGGAGGAGGAAACACGAGGAAGGGGAGGAGAGACGGAACTGCAGGAGCGTACAGCAGCCTGTAAAGATAAGTGTAACCACGGGGGCAGGAGCTGCTCTGTGTATATGTACAGGACAGCAGGCAGGCAGCTTTGGGACACTAAACAAACTATAGGTCCTTATATTTCGTGTCCCAAACTGCCTGTATTGACGCTTCCATCACCACATTATACGGCCCTTGGCCCAGATCTCTGTCTGTTGTGTGCAATGCTTGCCAGTTGACCTGGTGTGCACTACACTGCATCACTGGACAGCCATTGCACAGTGCCCAGAGCTAGGACCAAGGGAGAGCAGATATATATAATATATATCATAGCACAGACAGCTGTCATATTGGGGGACATCTTGATGAAAAATTCACCTGACCTTGATTCCATGTAACTTGTCAGTCAGTGCACCCACACTCGCGGGGGGGAGTAGATGTTCCTCAGGGGAAGGGCGGGTGGTGGGTTAGGTTCCTCAGGGATGGGGGTGGTATTGTGTTCATCAGTGGATGGGGGTAGGTCCCTCGCGTTATGGCGGTGTGTTACCGCTGTATGGCGGTAGGTCTTCCTCGCTGTATGGTGGTAGTGTTCCTCAGTGGATGGGGGGGGTAGTGTTCTCAAGTGGATGGGGGTAGTGTTCCTCAGTGGATGGGGGGGGTAGTGTTCCTACTGATGGGAGTGTGTTACTCGCTGTATGGTGGAGTGTCCTCAGTGGATGGGGGTAGGTGTTCATCAGGTGGGATGGGGGTAAGTGTCCTCGCTGTTATGGCGGTCGTGCGGTCGTGTTCCTCGCGTATGGCGGAGTGTTCCTCGCTGTATGGTGGTGGTCGTGTTCCTCAGTGGATGGGGGTTAGGTTCCGCAGTGGATGGGGGTAGTGATTCCTCAGTGGATGGGGGGGGTTAAGTGTTCCTCACTGGATGGGGGGGTGAGTGTCCTCATGGATGAGGGGTAGTGTTCCTCACTGGATTGGAGTAGTGTTCACTCACTGGATTGGTGGTAGTGTTCCTCATTGGATGGAGAGTGTGCCTCGCGGGATGGGGGTAGTGTTCCTCGATTGTTGGGGGTAGTTTCATCGCTGGTAGGCGGTTAGGTTAGGTTCCTCGCTGTGTGGGGGTAGGCTCAGTTTGGATGGGGGGGGGTTGGTAGTGTTCCTTAGTGGATGGGGGTAGTGTCCCTAAGTGGACGGGGGGTGGTAGAGTGTAGTGTTCCTCACTGGAGGGGGGTAGTAGTGTTCCTAACTGGAGGGGGGTTTAGCGTGTTCCTCACTGGATGGGGAGTATTCCCCGTTTGTATTGCTCATGCTTGTGATTATAATTGGTGATGTTGGTCTTTCTATGGTGGGCGTTTATTATCAGTATGGTGGTTTATTATCTGTTGTACTGGTATGGTCTCATGTGGCAGCATAATGTCCTTATAGAGGAGGGATGTCAGTAATTATAGGTCATCGCGGTTGGCACTCTGCATTATTAGCATAGAACTTTAGCTTATTCTAGCTTTGCGATTTATTTGCCTGATCGCCACCTTCACGACATAGCGGGGCGTGAAAGGTGGAGCAGGCGGGCCGGACGAGCGACGGGCGAGGCTGGCCGGGCGTGGGCCGGCGCGTATTACTGTCCCTGATGCCTGCGCACTCGTGCTGCCGGAAGCTCTTGATGTATCGGGCTGCGAACATGCAGCGACGGGGCTATCAGACGCTGGTGCGATGATAGAGCGCAAGGTTATGATAAAATGAACCAATAGTTGACTCTATACAATCCTGGTCAGACCACACCATGAAGATGTGTAACAGTTTGGACACCAGTGTCTAAAACGATATAGTAGAGCTAGAACGGGTGCAGAGGAGAGCAACAAAGATTATTAGGGATGTGGGGGGATTGAATCAATGGGAAGATTACAAAAGTGGGGATAATCAGTTTAGAAAAAAAAGACGACTGAGGGGGAGACCTCATTACTATGTTACAAAATACTGAAAGGGCAGATACAAGGATCTTCTCCAAAGATCTTTTATACCTAGGCTGTGACCCCGGACAAGGGGGCATCCCCTCGCCCAGGGCGTTCCAGACAAAGGGGGCCATGGGCAAAACTAAAAGTGGGGCCCCAAATTAAAAACATTTTATGGACCAGTCCCAGTCAGCAAGAGCCCCCCCTTAGGATGGTTAAAAAAACAAAATTATGCGGGGAGATTTTATTGAGATAGATAGATGATAGGAGATGATGGGCAGCATGGTGGGCCAGTGAGTAGGACTACGCTTGCAGCACGTAACATCTGAAAAAAGTTGGTTTTGTTCCTCTCTGTTGTTCATGGGTTCCTCAAGGTCCTACCGTTTCCTCCACACTCAAAAAAATTACGGGTAGGTGATTAGATTGTGCAGCACATGGAGACTGAGTGACAGCTTGTGCAGGCGTGTAAGTGTGGCGCCTATATATAACTGATTATTCATTATAATTTTAGGATAGAAGATAAATATGAAAGATGGTAGCGATTTCTATATGCGAAACTATAAAGGAGATGAAGATACAGTAGATGGATATGCGAGATAAAATACAGTAGAAGAGAAATAGAAGATTGAAAAATAGATAGAAAAAAAGCAACATATATAAAGTTCAGATTATATGAGATAACAGAAAGATAGATTAGATATATAGACGGGAGATAGATTGATAAAACTCTTCACCCAGGAATTCAACCAAGGGGTATTTACCCTACAGCAAAAAGACTAAAGTAAACCCCAGCAAACACATATTTTCTGAAAGAAGACACCTGCCCCATTTCAAAATGGCATAAAGTAAAAGAGTTTCTAGACATAGGGCCTTTATGCAATTTTGATTTCAAACTGAAACATTGTATAAAAAATACTAAATGGCAAAAATGTGATGAACAAAAATATTTACCTTCGGTCTCCTGACTGGAATAGATGGAAATGTGTAGAGCTAACAAATGTCCCATATTGATAGTCACAAAATAACTAACCATAAATAATAAAACTGAAATAAACTAAAATTGCTTTTAAGCTAGAAATTGGAAAACAGTCCACAACACTTGCAACATGTATCAATAAAACAGAAATAAAAGTAACAGGCGCCATAAAACCTACTATAATTTGAAAGTTAGACAAGCAGGCGATGCATTTGGCAATTACATTCAAAATTTCCTCTAAAATATGACAAATCCAGATACATAGATAAGAGACATATTCTTTCCTAAAACAGCAAGATTTGAGAGGGAGATCATACAGACCCCACATGTGTATATTCAACAAAATATGCAGCCAAGGAACGTTACATCCAAGGGGACACCAAACTATTTTCCGGAAAAAATTACACTGAGCGTCACACAAAGATTCTATCTGGTTTGACGCCCGTACACAATGGTAACCCCCAAATAAATAATACTATCCATAAACCAAGCTAATGAGATTGAAAAGTCACTTTTAGATGTGCGCCAATGTATTAGCCACACAATAGCAGCACCTTCACATATTCAAGAACAGGGTGTGTTTTTGGTGTGACATATAACTTTAGGACATGTTCTGGGATTAACAGTGGTAATATTATAATAGCGACATTAGGGAAAGAGATCGAATGTTCATTCGTATGAGTCAATTTTGGCAAAATAGGCAATTAAAAGGCAATAATGAGAGAAAGTGTTGTTCTTAGATAGTGTGGATAGGAGGGGTAAATAAACATGAATATTAGGTGATATTATCTCAAAATGTAGTTAGTAAATTAAAGTGAATTATTTCCATTTATCTGTGAGGTGCAGCGCTCCTGTGTGCAGCAAATTCTCCTGTAACCTCATGGCTAAGAATTGGAGGGGGGGGGGGGGGGTCACTTCGGGGGTGTCTTGTATTTCGCTAGTAACACATAGACCCACTTCTTTTTTCCTAAGAGAAAGAGAGTCTCCGCTTTTATATAATCTTTTATGTTTAGTTCTAAGTCTCAGAAAACTGAGATATTAACTGTTAACTGCCGTATGGAGTGATTTTATATAAAAAAATGGCACGATATCTTCACTTCCAAAACCTGAATATCTCTGGGATGCCAGAGCACCTAGGAACAAAATTTAATAATTCATTTGAAAGAAGAGAGCTCCCTTATTTTATACCATCAACCTAGAAAGATGCTTTACTGTAAGAACACGTGAGAATATGGAACTCTTCTGCCAGCAGGAGGTTGTTATGCCGGGATCAAGTACATGTTCCAAGAGGGCCTGGAGGCCTTTCTGGAGAGAGAAAAAATATCACGGGTTATGGGGAAAAAAAACATATGTAATTCTTAACTTCTTAAAGGTTGGACTTGCGTCTTTTTCCGGCATTAATACTATGATACTATAGCAAACAATCGAGAAACCTTGGGTTGTTGATCAACACACTGCAGCTAGAGACACCAGCAGTTCTGGCTCACAGAGTCCAACCTGCTGCCGACGTCCCCTTCCTGTGCGACACCTGGGATTGCAAATGGCCGTTTTTATAGGCCCTGCACCTCCTGGTTGATATATTTAATCAACTATGTGGATTTGACACAGATCGTTGATAACAACTTAGCAACAAAAAGAAGTGAAATTTGGGGAATACAGAACCCCAAAAAACTGACACCCGGGACTTTGAAAAAAAATCACTCCATCAGCACTGAGTACAAGCAACTCGACGCTAGAGACCGCACATGAAATTGTGAAATGAAAGGATTGGACAAATGGCCATCTTATGTTTTTATAGGCCTGGAGGTCGCTGATTGGCCTACATGTTGCAACAATGTGATCGAGGGTGTGTTCCATTTATTCTTCACAGAGTTTCTGCCCCAGTAACGCCGTTTTATGTTGTGGCCATTTGTATAAAAGGGAGGGAAAAAAAAAAATTTCCCACATATTCGTGACGAAACGAAGTTTCCTGAAATTCTAACGAATACAACTTCGTTAGAACGACGCCCATTTTTTTTTTTCTCTATTCTTATGCACTATTCAATGTAGTCAATGGACTTTTTCTTGTACTATTTAAACATTTGCTATGTGACATAAACAACATAGTCATGTATTTTTACTTTGTATTTTTCTAAGGATCTTAGGTTATATTACACGTATTTATACACTCCTTATTTTAGGGCATACAATATATACTAAAGAGTATGGGGCCAGTAACTCTGCTGTGATTTGGTCTCGTCTTGGATAAAAACTATTTAACATATGGCTTTTTATGTATTTGTAAGCATGCTTTTCCTGAAAAGTATACAGTATTGTACGATATATTATGTGATGAGACTGGTATTCTCTCATTTAGTGTTTTGGTTGTTTTGTTATATTATGGAGAGTCTTGAACCAGTCCTTCTTGGTTAAAACTTTGCAACTGTGCTTACATTAGTTTGGAATATTAATGTATTAGAGTTTCTTATGTCCTGGTTTTTACCAAAAAAAGGCTTTTAAATGATGCAAATGAGCTGAGGGGCTCCAGGCTCCATAGGTATTAATCGAGCCTGAAGCCACTCAGGCTCATTAGCATATTTTTTTAAAGCTTTTTTTCTCTTCAACATAGGGGCATAAGATGCTTAAAGAAGAGGTGTGGGGGAATTCACCAGTAGGTCTGTCTGCTTCGTATACATACTTAATCCCGTGGTGATGGTCCTGAAAAAAGAGGCCAAAGCTGCGTTTATTGTGGAACCTTAATATCATAAAAAGTTTTTCGCGAGGTCAGAGATAAAAGCAATACCAAATGTTATAGAGTAACTTCTTTTCGCAATGAAATACTTTTCCTGTGGGGTGGGGGCGGGGTTCTTTTTCCACCATCCCTTCAAAGTGCCATAAACTTTGAACTGTTGTGTCATGTGGTATTGTGGAGGGGGTATTTTATGTATAAAGAACCCTGTAGTTGATGTTTGTACACTGGAGGTTCAAAAATAATGTTGATATATTTTTTTTCTGTGATATTAATGATAAAAATTTAAATTTGACCATTGTTTCCACCCTCCATTTTTTAAAAAAAAAAAGTGTTTCTGAACTTCTTTCAAAATTGACAGGTGGTTATAGCTTTGGAACGCTTTAAATCTACGGGATTGAATTGTTTTCTTCAAGACACATTCGTGCACTTCATGTTAGTTAAAAATTTGGGTGATATTTAGAGTTTATTTATGAAAAAAATGGATATTTGGTGAAAATATGGAAAAATTCTCGTTTTTTTTTTATTCAAAATGTTCTACACATAGGCAAAAAACAAGCAAAATAATCTGACAAATACATTACCAAATGTCTGCTGATTTGACTTTAGGTTGATTTTCACACTTTTTTAAAAAAAATGTCAAATCCTACTTTTGATGGACCTGCTAGGCCTGTCAGCCAGCTTTTAGAGGCCTATTACATAGTACAACCCCATACATGTTCACCAAATGCCACAATTTTTTGGTTTTGGCTACATGGAACTGTATTGTCTTTCAAAAATTTACACATTCGCTCAGTCTATAAAATACCAAACAACTAACAATGTTCATACCATTTCTCCCGATGTCACTATCTCTATGTGGTTGGAACCGCTTTTGTAGAACTCAAAAACGTGTGAAATTGCAAACAAACCAGTAAGTTGGAGGTCTAATCTCACAAATATTATCACATGAACGGAAACAAACATCTTTTAAAATGTGGTAGTTTTCAAGACAAGAAACATACAAGGTGGCACATTGGCTTATTCTCCATATCCCGCATGATGAGGCTATACTATTTCTACGTAGGCACATGGACAATATGGAGATACGACAGGCATAAAATATTATTATATGGGCCACAAAAGTCATGAAGAGTACAGGAGCTGGCACCAACCAACCACAGCGTTGTGTACCTCGGTGCACTCGGCATGGAATTCCTTGGCAGGTAGTAGGCCATCTTGCCACAAATCTGAACTACGGTGGTGCTCAGTCTGGGAACAAAGACAGTCCAAAGCGCAAATATGAAAACAGACGGCACGCGTGCTGCCGCTGTGGTTTCTATATTTTTGCATATTGGCCACACCTTATTACAAAAAAAAAATTCTATTTGGATGGCACTATGCAGTGGAAGGAGCCCATGAGGCCAAATTTTCCTCATCCCTAACGACATCAAGGGGGGGGTGGGCAGATGCACATCATAGCCCTCTACAAGTTGTGTGTCAAACACAACGGTAACACCGTGAAAGATTCATGCAGGAGTGTGCAAGCTCTATGGGAGAGGCCAGGCGGTCGAAGGCTCAAGCAAGCGGTGTTTAAAGTAACGCCTGAGCGCCGCATGGCTAATGAGCAAATGTTTAAAACCGGTCTATTCTGTACAAATCCATATGATAAAAGAACCAGTTTACAGGTAACAGGAGCTTCAGGATATGCAGGTCAGGAGTCTACATCAATCTGAGCTACGATTTTACAGTTTTGCATTACCACAGTTTTGAGCGCCATAATGCGTTTTATAGTTTGCATAAATTAGCCTGGATAATGGGTTTTGTTTTTGCCTGGACACAGTTTTATTTTGTACGGAACCATTATCTGGTAGCCCTGTTGCTTATTATTACGCACTTTTTAACTTTCTGAACAACATGAAAACCATTGTTTTATTCTGTTTCTCGTATTTATGCATAGCTCATAATTACCTTTATGCTCGGGTCAGTATGATTACTGTCAAACCAAATAGAAGGCGTTGCCTCCTACTTAAGGACACAACGACTTTACCAGACAACCCATAGTGACAGACAGACACCTCTGGGTGAAGTCT
>CM033643.1:147554048-147657730 GCA_019512145.1 Engystomops pustulosus
AAAACATTCACTTTATGAATATGCAAATTAGACTGAATGCTCTGGCAGAGCACTTTGTAGGTCTCTCAGTAATGTAGATTGACTTTGATTAGAGTCCCGTCTGGGGCCCACTTCAAGAACATTTACATAGTTGTCCCTAACCCTGGGGGTTTACTGTGAGAGGCCCACTCTCACATAAAGTGCACATAAGTAATTTTTTTGGCAGTGATAGTTGTTCCTTCTTAATGTTTCTTCTATCACTGCATGAAACATTGCTTCTACTTTTTCAACATTTGCAAAAATATCTAAAGTTCCACATTCCACGTGGTGTATTGCGTGTAATTGATTTACTACAGGCCTCCACGTATCAACTTTGAAGAAAAAACTGCCAAGTTTTGTGTATTGTACACAAACATTTTTGATCATGTAATCAAACGTTCTTAATCTCAATTATTTTGGTATCCTACCATTTTGGTGCAGAACAGCAGCCAGTATACAATCAACAGAATTCGAGACCCAGTCAATAGATTCTTTCTTTCCAATTCTTTTCTCGGCGATTTGAGATTGGAGGGATAACAGAACAGAATTTCCGCACTCCAGGGCATGAAGAAGAGGAAAGGTACTTGGTAAGCGTCTTGCATAACGAGTTGCATGTTGTATAGATATATGTAGATATAAGTGGGCACAACCATCAGTTAGACATCGAATAGATCATCATCTATACAACCCTATTAAAGTGCATTCCTCTTGGATTTTGAATTTGGGATATGTGCTCCAAGCCATTATAGGAAGGGGTCACTCCTAAACTGGACCAACGTTATCTATGGGTTTTTAGATATCTTACAATACATTTTTGTGAAGTGGGTTTTTTTCCCCAAGGTGTTTGTCTAGGGATTCCTCCATGAAAAGACAACATAGTGATTATTATTATACAAAATTGGATTGTCACATGTTGGGGATAAAAACCCCCAATACATTGAAATTGGGAAGCCCATTGTGCTGTTTAATTAACTCTTTTAGTTCCACAATATTATCTTTCTATTGAAAGGGAACTCTAATATTTTTACAACTTTGCAGACCGTGTTGGGTAACAGCCCTGGAGAACTGTTTACGCCATACCTTCCTGTATGATGTTGTTCAGAAGCATGAAAATGCTTTATTTCAGGATTGTAGCTGGACTTGAGGAACCCTATTGTGCGGTTGTGTTCGATGATCTTGTCACAGGACACAGCACAGACCCTTCTCTCTGCGCTTTAGAAACTGCTGTGCAGGCAGTGTTTTGAATACCCCAACAGAGATTACAAGTTCTGAGTTTTCATTGTGAGATCTGTAGCACTGATGTACCAAGCGCTCAAACTCGACTCCAGCGGTAATTCGTTGTATATGAGAATCTTTGCCCTGATTTTGCTTTGTAATTCCATTTTTTTCTAGAGTCAAATCAGAGCTAAATCTTTAGTGAACTGGGTGGGCAGGCAACAGGACAACTGATGTCAGATACCCAGACGAAATCTAAAACCAAATGTCAAAAAATAAAAGGCAAGTCTAAGTCAGACCTCAGCCTAATTGAAAATTCTGCAACCAATGGCCCGATAGCTACCACTTTCCACCAAGACTGAAATCTAGGCTTCCCCCTTTATATCCTATCTACTTCTTATTTTCACCCGTCCTTTCCCCTCCACCCCTGGTTTAGTTGACTTCTCTATCCTTCTAAATTAAAAACAGGAAAACAGATTTCTCCCCCTCTCTATTTAGGTGGCAAATGATGGTAAAATGAGGGTCATTAAACAACAGATGCACTGGAAACAGATGAGAAACTGCTAGGGCCCTTGTAATATAGGGTTAGACTGAATGACATAATTAGTCCACACATATATGAGAATAGTGCATAACCCTGGACATCTCCGGACAGGTAATCCCCTACGTAAGAACGACACCTAGTTATCAAACGGAAGCCACATTGATGTTGGAGTTATTGTACTTTAGCCCAAGGCACTAACTAAGGTGTGTTCAATTAAGCTTTATTCTTAATCCTGGTTCTAATGACACGGTGAGACTGGCTTGATAAGCGCTGAGTAGCGCAAGATAGCGGCTTAGCCTTACCATGGTTCACGTCCACCTGTTGTGTCGCATTATGAAACTAAAAGAAGACATGTTTCACTACAGTGTGCAGAGCTATTTTCTTACTTCTCCTACATCTGGATTGATACCTTGATCAGTTTGCGCACCACCACTGTCGTTGTGATTCCAGACACGTGCCCCACACTCTGGACACAGCATATCTGAATCGTCTTGCCGAAATCGAATATTAGTGTAGTGCCAGGTGGCTACTCTTTCCTTACATATATCATGCTTATGGTTTTGGTTTTTTGAAAAGTCCAGTTAACAAGATGTAAGCAATTATCTAAACTGGCGAAAATTCCTGCATCACAGCATGGCAGCTGGTCTTGGGATTTAGTAAACAGATGGCAATTTTTGATAAATTTGCCCAAGTGCTTGTTATTAAAAATTACTACTGGATTTTATAAACTTTTAGCAGCCATGAATTTTTCTAAAAACACAAATACATGTGACAAGAAATTACGCTTTACTTTTTATGAAATCCTTTTTGAAACATATGCAATGACCTTGAAAAAAGGAATGAAAAACATAATTAAACACATTTGAAAGAAATATAATTCAAGCTGACAAACATACGTATGAGAGAGTTAAAAGTAAGCACCTGAGTACCTCTCCTATTTCAAGGCTAAGGTGGTTTTTTCCAGGAAATTACTCTTACAGCATATGGATGGCTCCCAGATGTTATTACCAGTTGTCAAAAGACTTATTTTTGGCTGAGAAATTAAGATTTTGTTATGTATATGCATTTCAGCAAATGTCTTACTAGAAAGTCAAAATGTGATTGGTTAGGGAACAATTGTCCAGGGAACAAATTTTAGGCACCTGGACCTTTGTGGTAGTCCGTAATAGAAGAACAATGCTAGAATTTGGGCTCATTTACAAAGGGTGGTGCTGCACACTTTCGTCGGACTTTGCACCTTTTTCGGGAATTGCTTGGCTTGGGCAGGTATTTAACAGGTGTCTGCGCTGGGATTGTGTCGCACGTGATCATTGCGCTGGCTTCCATGCAACACAAAATGTGGGCCCTACCATCGGACTATCCGACTGATTCGGACTGAGTGTGGGATTTAACATTCAAATTATGTCGCAAGACAATGCACTTACATGCACCAGTAAAAAGATGGTAAACTCGGACACATGCGGAATATCGGGTGCACAATCTTGGTGAATGGCGGCAGAGTGCATTATCATCGGACAATGCTCTTTCGGTGAACTCCGTTGGACAGGTAAGTAAATGTGACTAAAACCTGTTGTTAATGGAGTGATGATGTATTACCTGCCTCCAGGTTTATAATAGAGATGTTCCCTCAAGCTTTCAATGGGCTCTGAGCGTTCAGGGCACATCTCTAAATATATTGAGGGAAAACCATGGATGGTGGATTAATACTTAGTTTTCCATGTCATGCAACTAGTATGACATAGATCTGTTTTAACTGTTGAACAGGTCACTGATAGAGCTGATGTAAGTTAGACTATTCTAGATAATGGCAAATAATATATAATAAATATACATTCACAGGCTACAGCGGTTGCATGCAAAAAATTCTGGTGTCCATGAGGTTGGCATTAGCTGTTATTAAGCATTATTACTCCAGCAAGGTAAACTGAGATTGAAATTGGCAGGTGACCACTGGACCGTTGTTGCTTGAGAACCTTCTTTTTTTGCAGTTTAGGTGATTATTGGTAGGATAACTATGGGACATTTTGTAACTTACAAAGGTGAGCTCATTTTCATGTTATCTGCTTTAAAGAGAAACTCCAAAACTAAATATATTTTCATAAACTGCCATTAGAAAGCATTGCCCCTATCCCTACATTGTCCCTTTATGCAAATGACCTCAGATGGTCAATATTATGGTCATAATAATAGTCATTATTATATTCAGCAGTCTAGCTTATTCATGAGTGTCTGGCACAACCTCCCCCCAGTGCTTGATTGACAGCCTGTATAATGATGTGACGCTTCTGGTGCTGGCTGCGTCTATGTGCTTCCTGGTTCTAGCAGCCACGCCCCCTGCAGCCTGTGTGTATGAGATACTTCTATACACATGATTGATACCCTGTATAATGATGTGACACTCTTGGGGGTGGGGTGGCTCCTCTATGTGCTTCCTGGTTCTGGCAGCCACACCTCCTGCAGCCTGTGTGTATATGAGATACTCCTATACACCTGACTGCCTGTATAATGATGTGACATTCCTGGTGCTGGCTCCTCTATGTGGTTCCTGGTTCTGGCGGCCATGCCCCCTGCAACTGGTGTGTATTAGATACTCCTATACACATGACTGACAGCCTGTATAATGATGTGACATTCCTGGTGCTGGCTCTTCTATGTGGTGGTGTCATTTTTTGCAAAATTTTTTAATATTTTCAATGATATCATCTTTAGGACTGCACGACCTTTTGATCACTTTTTATAGATTTTTTTATATTTTTCAAAATGGCAAAAAAGTGCCATTTTCGACTTTGGGCGCTATATTCCGTTACGGGGTTAAACACATTGAAAAACCGTTATCATATTTTGATAGATCGGGCATTTTCGGACGCGTCGATACCTAATGTGTTTATGATTTTTACTGTTTATTTATATTTATGTCAGTTCTAGGGAAAGGGGGTAATTTGAAATTTTAGGTTTTTTTATTATAATTTTTTTTTTTTACTTTTTTTTATTTTTCTTTTTACTATTTTTCAGACTCCCTAGGGTACTTTAACCATAGGTTGTCTGATCGATCCTATCATATACTGAGTCAAAATGTGATTGGTTAGGGAACAATTGTCCAGGGAACAAATTTAGGCACCTGGACCTTTGTAGTGGTCCGTAATAGAAGAACAATGCTAGAATTTGGGCTCATTTACAAAGGGTGATGCTGCACACTTTCGTCGGACTTTGCACCTTTTTCGGGAATTACTTGGCTTGGGCAGGTGTTTAACAGGTGTCTGCGCTGGGATTGTGTCGCACGTGATCATTGCTCTGGCTTCCATGCAACACAAAATGGGGGCCCTACCATCGGACGATCCGACTGATTCGGACTGAGTGTGTGATTTAACTTTCAAATTATGTTGCAAGACAATGCACTTACATGCACCAGTAAAAAGATGGTAAACTCGGACACATGCGGAATATCGGGTGCACGATCTTGGTGAATGGCGGCAGAGTGCATTATCATCGGACAATGCACTTTCGGTGAACTCCGTCGGACAGGTAAGTAAATGTGACTAAAACCTGTTGTTAATGGAGTGATGATGTATTACCTGCCTCCAGGTTTATAATAGAGATGTTCCCTCAAGCTTTCATTGGGCTCTGAGCGTTCAGGGCACATCTCTAAATATATTGAAGGAAAACCATGGATGGTGGATTAATACTTAGTTTTCCATGTCATGCAACTAGTATGACATAGATCTGTTTTAACTGTTGAACAGGTCACTGATAGAGCTGATTGTAAGTTAGACTGCTTTTATTCTAGATAATGGCAAATACTATATAATAAATATACATTCACAGGCTACAGCGGTTACATGCAAAAAATTCTGGTGTCCATGAAGTTGTCATAAGATGTTAATCTATTAAGCATTATTACTCCAGCAAGGTAAACTGAGATTGAAATTGGCAGGTGACCACTGGACCGTTGTTGCTTGAGAACCTTCTGTTTTTGCAGTTTAGGTGATTATTGGTAGGATAACTATGGGACATTTTGTTACTTACAAAGGTGGGCTCATTTTCATGTTATCTGCTTTAAAGAGAAACTCCAAAACTAAATATATTTTCAAACATATTTTTGCCCCCCCCCCCCTACATTGTCCCTGTATGCAATATTATGGTCATAATAATAGTCATTATTATATTCAGCAGTCTAGCTTATTCATGAGTGTCTGGCACAACCACCCCCAGTGCTTGATTGACAGCCTGTATGAGATACTTCTATACACATACCCTGTATAATGATGTGACACTGTTGGGGGTGGCTCCTCTATGTGCTTCCTGGTTCTGGCAGCCACACCTCCTGCAGCCTGTGTGTATATGAGATACTTCTATACACCTGACTGACAGCCTGTATAATGATGTGACATTCCTGGTGCTGGCTCCTCTATGTGCTTCCTGGTTCTGGTGGCCATGCCCCCTGCAACTGGTGTGTATTAGATACTCCTATACACATGACTGACAGCCTATATAATGATGTTACACTCCTGGTGCTGGCTCTTCTATGTGCTTCCTGGTTCTGGTGCCCCCTGCAGCCTGAGTGTGTATGAGATACTCCTATACACATGACAGACAGCCTGTATAATGATGTGACACTCCAGGTGCTGGCTCCTCTATGTGCTTCCTGGTTCTGGCGGCCAAGCCCCCTGCAACTGGTGTGTATGAGATACTCCTGTTCACATGATTGACAGCCTGTATAATCTATATAGCGAAGGTACCGCACTCTCAATGATGTGGTGCTCAAAGAATAGGATTCTCAGTCCAATTGTGACAATTAAAGACAGATTCTTTGGCACACACTTGAAGATTTTCTTGAATTTTCTTTTTTATTTTGCAATGAAAAGATTTTAGCCTTCACCTTTATGTGACTTTACATGACAAAAAGAGCTCATGCCTCACCTAAGCGCCACATATGCTTCACTCTAAATAGATCATACTTGACAAAGGTCGTGATGACCGAAACGTTGTGTGCTTCTATTTGATCTACTTTCTCTATTTGTCATGTAAAGTCACATAAAGGTGAAGGCTAAGATGTTGTGAAAAAATCTTTTCATTGCAAAATAAAAAAGAAAATTCAAGCAAATGACTGACAATCTATATAATGATGTGACACTCCTTGTGCTGGCTCCTTTATGTGCTAACTGGTTCTGGCGGCCATGCCCCCTGCAACCGGCGTGTATGAAATACTCCTATACACATGACTGACAGCCTGTATAATGATGTGAGACTCCTGGTGCTGGCTCCTCTATGTGGTTCCTGGTTTTGGCAGCCATGCCCCCTGCAACCGGTGTGTATGAAATACTCCTATACACATGACTGACAGCCTGTATAATGATGTGACACTCCTGGTGCTGGCTCCTCTATGTGGTTCCTGGTTCTGGCAGTCACGCACGCTGTAATTGTTGTGTATGAGTTACTCCTATACACATGGCTGCATCCTGTAGCACACTGTTACCCTTATACACTACTTGTGTAGCTGATGTCTGTGTCTCTCACATGTGTATGGGAGGACAGCATGCCAGTAGATAAAGCACAGACACTAGCAATGCTTTACTATATATTACACACAGACATGAGCAGGGGGAGGAGAGGGGAGGGCTAACATCACTTTCTGTCTCCATGTGACCAGCCTCATTTACATAATAAAGAGGAGATGAGTTTACAATGATTAATGTTTGAATTAATACGATAAAGGCTGGGATGTTGTTTAAGTAACAACAAAAGCCTACAAAGCGTGCAATACAAAAATGCAGCCAGCCAAATTGTTGTGTTCATTTTCATGTATTAAGGATAAAGTAAAAAATAATTCTAGTCAGATGTATGTTTATTGATTCTTACCAATCCGATGAAAACAGGCCCTATAATTTAGTCCTTAGGAAGCCTAAAAAAAATTCATAATGTATTTTAAAGAAGAGTAAAGTGTAATGCATTTATACTGTATATATATTTTAGTCCTGATGTGTAGTCACATGGTGCATGTTTTCAGCTTTCATTCCTTACATACTGGTTCTAAAGTTTGAATAGCAACATACTGACATCTAGTGGTTACTGCTTTGAAAGATTGTTCACTAGCCTAGTATATTTTCAGTATTTACATGCGCTGTCTACTTTTCTCTGACATTTGCCTTTGTTAGGAGAAAATCAGTACATTGTCATAGACGGTGGACTGGTAAGCGTTGGCCATTTTAGACTTAATTGCCTATTGGTTGAATGTTTGTGCTTATTTGAGCCATGGCTCTTTGATCAGCAAGACCTTTATGCCTTGCAAATGCTCTCATATAGAGCATATGTAGCCAGAGGAGCATTTGAACAGACAAATTATTTGGCTTCCTCCCATAATACATCCTGGGCCACAGAAAGCCTGTGGTTCAACTGCAAATAGGGCACTGTTTATAATCTGCTCAGCTCTTGCTCTATAACGTGCTGCATTCTACTAGGACACTATATGCAATCTGCTCAGTGTCTCCTGCTTTCAAAGATGCTGTCTGCATATAGGACACTAGAAGAATAGGAATGGGAGACTACATCTCTGGTGCTAAGGCAGTGGAAAGGAGCTGTAATGACATCATGACAGTGGTGGAGTAGAGTCCTGCTATGGCTAATGCAGAGTCTCATACACAACTCAATCTTCACAGTTTCAAGTATCTGTCCTGATATGTTGAAGACAAAAAAAATGAGTAAATTACATTTAGATTTTTTTTTAAAAAAATTTGGCATGCATTCATCTGTTCAGTGTGTGATCATTTTGATATTTTTGACTTCCATATATTTTCAGGATATCAATGAATGCATTCTCGAAAATTATGCAGAGTGTTCCAATCCAAGATTATTTTACATAATCCCATATTTTTGTGGACAACATCCCAAATGCAGGTAAATATAAGCCTACAAAACAAGTCTCATTTTGTGATATCATGATCCACCTTTTATTGGTTTGAGGACTTGTTGTCTGGTATAGGACAGCCATATTGACTGCAAATCTTTCCACTAGAATTCACCATGCACACTCTATTTTCTCATTGTATTGCCACTGTAACTTATTGTTTTAGTATTTAAAGGTATGCAAGCAAAATATTGATTTTAAAGGACATCTACCATTCTAGAGAAGACTAGAAGCGAAACACAGGGGGAATGTGGCTACAAAAGCTTTCTTCCATAAATGGAGAAGTTTTATTGCGAACCAATTGTTGGAGGATGAAATGAGGGCTTTCATGTATAGATACCGCAACACGGTCTGTTATTGCACAGAGAATCTTTGAGGTACCCTGGGGGGATTATAAGTAGGTTATAGGTAAGTTTTGCATATCCTCTCAATACATATCACTTGTATTAACCTGCTATGACACAAGTCATGTTCATCCTACCACAGGTTGTTTTCTATTAAAGATCACTGTTGTATTCCAGTTGAGCGTGGCAAATGCCTACTTCTGTTATAGCAGGAAAATTAAAGAAAATGTGGTGGGCCAGGGAGGATAAAGGTCTTATACAATATAACAAGTTTATTTCTGCACGTCATGCCTTACTTTGGGAAGCCATGTATGTATTGTACATGTACCTCCCTTAGCAAATTTATAAAAAAAAAACATCTACCATCAGTTTTATTGATGGTAGACTTGTCATACTAAGGCATTCCTGAGGGACTATGCTCCCCAGGCCTTCTTTTATTATAACTCTATACACTGTAATTGCTGCAATATAGAGTTATAAAAATTATGCTGGGGGGATCCAGCTACATCACCTCGTCTCGTAGTTAATTTACTCCCCCCAGTCTAAAGAAAAGTCCCGTCCGTCCACAGTTAGGGTTGTGGGGAAGCTGAATGAAGTGAGGTTTAAAGATAGTCTTCAAAAAACTTGATCCAGAGTGGCTCTTGAACTCTGGGTTGAAAATTCACCTTAAAACTAGACAACACAGGAGTGGCAACCAGCTAGTTCAGTGACAAAAAACAACTGCTGACAAACCTGAAAAAACTCTTTACAGATATGTATGAATTAATTAGAGTTTTATATCTCCTATTCTTTTGTTATTGGTATCCATTTTTTAATTGAAAAAAACTGCTGAATTCTCAGGTTAAATTAGGGGATCTGACTCTTCACTCTTCACAGCTTGCTTGAATACCACCGGCATAAATACTCTAAAAGTGAGTGAACCACTTCTCTTCATAGTTACATAGAATAAGGGTCACTGTCAATTTTTTCCAAATTATATAACTGATTCATCTGTTTTGTGAAAAAAAACCATCAAGCTCATAAAATGTTCCTCTTCTTCACACAGGCGTTCTGTTCAGTTTCTCAAGTTCATGAAATGCTTCTGTTGTAAATGTAGCTGTTATTGTTCTTGGAAAACTATACTTTATTACAAGCAATTACTCACACATGTCATTGTCACCTTTAGGGATCCTGGTGAGTGGGCCTTGGAACGTGCAAAGCAAAATGTAAAAGAGAACTTTCTTCTGGTTGGAATTCTCGAGGAGCTTGAAGATGTACTGCTTTTGTTGGAAAGGTTTTTACCTCACTACTTCAAGGATGTCATGAGCATTTACAAAAACCCAGGTAATATTTATTTTATTATAATTCAGTATAATAAAGGAAAATGGACTGCAACTGCTGCCCAATGTATAGCACCATACAAAATAGATTAAATGGGCTAAAATGATCCAGGCTTCGTCCCAAACTTGGGTCCTAACCCACACGCCCCTCTTTTTCTAGCTCTATGCTGGGTAGAATAAAAACTGAAAATCAGCAGACAGAAGAAGCTCTTTAGCGTCAAGATTAATACAAAATTGTCTTCTTAAATTAGTAATGCTGATACACTTATAAAGTGCACTAAACAATACCATTTTTATTTGTGGGCTGATTTTAGAGCTGGTAGATCTTTAAATCCCTTCCTGCAGATAGTCATAACTATACCTCCTAATGGGCTGATGTATTCCACAAATGGACACACAGTTATACCTGGGTGATCTCACAGACACCAAAGCTCTGCCCATACAGTAACTGAAGAAGCTCAGAAGTGACTAACTTCCGGGCTCCTGCTTTACAGGGAATCTGTCAGCAGTTTTGGTAGCAGCTCTGAAGAGCTGTTTAATGATAATCTACAGGACTGTGAAAAATAGATTTATTTTCCACAAGTTAAAGTGAACCATAACTTTTTAACATCCACTATGATGACATATTTTGCAAAAAGAAAAAATTCCAATGTGAATCTGTCCTTAGTTCGTTTCAACCACTATATTAAGAGTGAACAGTACAATTACCACTTCAGAGCATTTCAACAATCACCACTAATTCCAATGGAAGCAATTGGTGTCAGGGGTAAGGAGTCTGTTCCTCACACATGCTATACAGACTAAATTTGGGCTCTCCTTACTCATACTCAGTTGCAGTGTTGCTAAGGACATCAACAAAAAACAGGACTCTACTTGGTGCAATATTACTTTTTTCATTAATGTGGCAGAAGATGTATATCTAGTTGAGATTTTAAAGCCGTTTTCATGCATATTTTTTATCATTGTATATATTATTTTTCTTCTCAGAACACAGAAAGCTTGGAAATCTGACAGTGACAGTGAAAAAAACATTTCCATCTCCAAACGCCCTGCAAGTCCTCTACCAGCGCATGAAATATGAATATGAGTTTTATCACTACATCAAAGAACAATTCCATTTGCTGAAGCGAAAATTTGGGCTTAAATCACATGTTAAAACCACATCCAACCATGAAATTTCTATTCCAGTTCCCATCCCTATGGAAACAGAGGAACCCATAGAAGATGAGGAGGAGCAAGATGATAAGTGGTTAGAGGACATTTACAAAAGATGATACCCCAGTTGTAGCCTCACAACTATGAGTCTAGGTCCATTTCTTAAGCTTTTTTTTATTATTAAAAAAATACTTAAGGAACATGGTTAATGCTGAACTGCATTAACACTTTCCCACATGTTGGGTATTAGGGAAATACTTGTGCCCGATTTTGCGGGTTGTGTTTACTTAGATTTTTATGTTCATTGAGATTGATCAGAGTGTTGAGAATTGAGTTATAGCACAAGGACTTGAGCTTTTGCCAGTATTTCAAAAAAATGTTTTATTAATGCTATAAGCATTTACAGAATGATGAATGTGTAGGAAAGGTACAGTGTGACGTACTCAGCCTTTATCTGTATTATGTTTTGCACTTAAGTTGTAGCCAAGGCAGCCAATGAGCTCCACGCACACCTATATAGATAGGGGAGCTTTGTTTTTACATATCTTTTTCTGTATGTCAAGGGGTAGAACTAAACAGGAGAAGAAACAACATTGGCAGTGGCCAGTGATTGGCTCCTGATTTTTGCTGCTCTTTGTGAGAGCAGGATATGAGAGAAGCTGAATATTGCAACACAGAGGTTTCAACCATTTGGAGTAGGACTTTCTGTTCAATAAACTGTATTGATAGGTATAACATACACATGTAGTTCCCAAAACATGAAGTATTCGCAATAAGTGAAAAAAGAGCTCATAACCATGAGAAAAGAGGTCATCAGACTAACATTCAATGTTTAATAAACAAAGTAGCATCGGTGGATTCCAATTGGAGTAGGATTTTCATAATAAAAAATTGATACAGGGAAAGCTGTAAAACCATGTGTGAAGGCAGGGGAATCATTGAGCTCCGCTTCCCTTCATCTTATGTATTGGTCATATTCAGTAGGTTTGCTTTTATTACGTCTTCCTCATCCAGGTGAAGCCTGGATTTAATATGATGTGTCACAGAACCATGATTGTTGGGTCCCTTTAGGACAGGACTCAGTAGTAGAGGAGTTGTAAATAAAATCAAGCCCTGGTGCAATTAGAGCAAAGGCAGTTTATTATAGGAATGCTGATGCCATAATGTGTGGATTACATTTTATTTTTCATTACATTCCATAAAAAGGTGATAATTGTTAACAACTTTTACATGTATCCCAAAATGTAATGTCATCCAGAAAAAAAAAGGATAAAGGATAATCTAGACCAGTGATGGCGAACCTATGGCACTGGTGCCAGAGGTGGCACTCAGAGCCCTTTCTGTGGACACTCAGGCCATCAGCCCAGGACAGAGTTCATCAAACAGGAACAAATCCATTAAATCTTCCTGCAGTCCTAGGCAACTTATGAGATGCTGCGCTCCGCACTATTTTACAGCAGCACTTCATTGACTGTTTGGAACTGCTTGAAAAGTGAGAAGGTGTTGAAAGAACTGCATTATCTTTGGAGGTCCTCATGCTGGACCCACCATTCTTCCTAAACAGAGAAACCCTGAAGAGAAGCTACAATGATAATCTGAATTTGCACACCTTGTTTCAACTGTATTAGTGGCCTCAGGTGGCCGATACATTAAAGAAGTGGAAGAACAGGTAGCAATAAGTTACTGCTTAAAATGGCACATTGGCACATCAGAGTAAATAAGTGGATTTTGGTTGTAGTTTGGGCACTTGGTCTTTAAAAGGTTCGCCATCACTGATCTAGACCAATTATAAGAACAGGACCAATATTTATTTTACATGAAATCAGAAGTTATTATCGGAAACTGATGAAGTGTAAAACTGAGCATCTTGCTTAATTGAGAAACTCCATATACAGCTGTATGCTAAGATCAACAATGTATTATTTTTTCTGGTTGATTATGGGTGAAAAATTGAACATGGTTTGGTAAAGTATTGTATCCATAACAGTATGTAGACTGCTTTATGATTTACATTACAACAACCCACTTTTTGGTTGGGGGTTTCATGTAATAAAAAAAATATTACAGTGATACAATAAAACAGGTAAGAGGGAAAGAGTAACTTCTAGCTGCACCAGTTTTATCTTCCAGTGTATAAAGCAATATTTTGTTTTGTATACATGTGTGTGTGTGTGTATATATATATATATATATAAAACAAATAAAGTAGTAGTAAAATTTAAGTCAGCATTGTTTGCCAACTCCTTAAAAGGAGGGGTGCAGCGCCCTAAAAGGTCCTGGCTTGGTCCTCTTGTGGATATATGATGTAAAAAGCGGGCAGCATAATGTTGGAACCTTGGAGTGCTGCCCACTTTTTATATCATTTATAAAACATAATATATATATATATACTGTATATATATATATATATATAGAGTATAGATATATAGATAAAACAAATATATAATATATACAAAACAAAATATTGCTTTATACAGTAGAAGATAAAACTGGTGCAGCTGCAGTTTAACTCTTTCCCTCCCACCTGTTTTCTAACAGTTATCGCTTTTCAAACTTGTTTGTGTTTGTATGTGCATTCCTTATATTTTAAAACCTGTTACATTATATATATGTATATATGAGGGCGGTTCAATAAGCACCCGTGTTTGACGACAGAGGGCATTCCTGAGGGAAGTTGGTATTATCATCGTGGACTGCCATCTATCAAACGACGGCAAAACAAATTGCAGACTGATTAATAGGTTAGTTTGGATTTGGCAGCCATTTGAGTAAGACAGGTTTTTGTGATTTTCGCTAAGAAGTAAAAAGAGCAGTATCGTTCGGTAATTCCCTTTTTGTTTTTGGATGGGAAAAAATGCAAGGAGATAAAAGCAAAGTTGGATGCTGTTTATGGAGACACTTCGCCATCTATGACCACAGTTAGATATTGATTTAATGAATTTAAATCTGGGCGAATATCCGTTTTTGATAAGGAGTGACCAGGACGCCCGGCAGACGTGGTTACCGAGGAAATCATTCAAAAAGTCTACGACATGATACTCGCTGATCGATGAATGAAAGTGCGCAAAGTAGCAGAGGCCGTAGGTGTGACGACCGGAATGGCAATTTATATTTTACTTGATAAGTTGGCGATGAAAAAATTGTCGAAGCAGTGTTAGGAGCAATTCAAGCGAGATCCGAAGGAGTTTTTGCGTCGAGTTGTCACCGTTGATGAAACCATCATTACACACCAGAAACCAAGCAACAATCAAAACAATGGATTTCTCACAGTGAATCTGCTCCAAAGAAGGCAAAGATCGGCCAGAAAGGTCATGGTGACGATTTTTTAAGATGCGAACGGGGTTATCCTCATGGATTTTTTGGAATAGGGAAGAACGATCACTGGACAATACTACAGTGAGTTATTGGACCGCTTCAACAAAAAATTGAAGGAGACATGGCCACATTTAGCGAAAAAGAAGGTGCTGTTTCAACACGATAATGCACCAGCAAATTCATCCGGAGTTGTCGCGGGCAAACTGCATGAATTGCCTTATGAATTGCTGCCGCACCCCCCGTATTCACCCAATGTGGCTCCCTGCGCCTTTTTCTTGTTCCCTAACATGAAGAAATGGTTCAGGGGAAAAAATCTAGCTCAAACGAGGAAGTCATCGCCGAGACAGAGGCATGTTTTGGAGAGTTCAACAAATCCAAGTTTTTTGGAGGGGTTAAAAAAAATGGCAGGAATGTTGGGAGAAATTGTATCGTTCTAAAAGGGGTTAAAAAAAATGGCAGGAATGTTGGGAGAAATTGTATCGTTCTAAAAGGGGACTCTTTTATTTTAAAAAAAATGGTGTCTTCATTTCTAACACGGGTACTTATTGAACCGCCCTCGTGACAAAAAACCCTACTGACAAAAAGTTAAGGATATTCGGTTTGTGGATGAAATGTGGATGATCCTAAAAGTCACTTGAACCTTTACAGGTGAACTCAATGTGACCTTCTTATTGAGAATGGGGCTTTTAAAGGCAAATGTCCAGATGTTCAATGTTTCATTGTCCAGCTGAATCGTCCAATAAATTTCAAATTGAATTGGTAGTTAAACAGTCCTCCTCATCATGCTGTCCACATTTTGACATCATGACACATGAGACAACGCTGAAAAAGTGACCAACAGTATTCCACCATTGCAAAGCCTAAAGCAATAGACTTTATTTCATCCCAAAAATGAGAAGTTGTTAAAGAACACTTGTCATCGGGACTATGTTACTATTCTTGTCGCCACTACTTGTTGGAGCAGCTCATTAGGATTCCACCCAGCCTTTATCTACTCAATTCATACCTTTATTATTCTAAAATCACATTTTCTTTATTATATAAATGAGGCTGGGTTCATGGAGAGAGAAAGGGATATTATCACTGTTACCCCTCACCTCTCCTCCGCCTGCTCATGTCTGTGTGCAATGTATGGTAAAGCAACACAAGTGCCTGACATGTTCTGCTATACACATGTATGAGACACAGACATCAGCTACACAAGTACCTGACATGCTCTGCTATACACATGGCTGCATCCTGGAGCACATGCATAAAAGCTGGACACCTAAATATGACAATGACTCATTGGATCTCCCCAGGGCATTTGCATACAGCTTTAGTACCTGATTGTTTAAGTTTACAGGCATGTAGAGGGACAATGAAGATATAGGGGCAATGCTTACTAATGGCAGTTTATGAAAATATATTTAGTTTTTGGGGTTAATTTGCCTGACAGTTTCTCTTTAAAGTGCTACTAAGCTTAGAGTGTCAGCAGCTGGAAACTAGAGTTCCTCAAGTAGAGTAGCCTGCACTCCTGGATCACAGAGGATATCATCTCATTGAAAACTTATGGAATCGCCATGTAGAGGCACGTCACTTTGTACCCCAGAATCGTAATGGTCTGTGGGCTTACTTTCTAGAAGAGTGGGATGCCATGCCTCAGCAGACAATTAGTTAACTTGTGAACAGCATAAGACATTGTTGTCAAGTTGTTAGTGAAGGCCACATGACAAGTTATAGTGATAGTGACATTTTTGTGTGGCTATACTTACCACTGTTTTTGTTTCAATAAATAGTTTGAGATGAGGAAATCACCAATGCTTCTACTTACATGCCCTTATATAATATCACTGCAGCAACTTTTTCTGTTTTCCATAAATTTCATCAATAGGAAGATGCCCTATTTTAAAGAGTAGAGCCAATGGTAACATGGTGATAATATCATATAAGATACCATGATCACCTGATGGAACTTTATAATACAAACAAAATAGATCCATACATTCCTGCTATTTTTTTTCTACAGTATACAAACTGGGGGTTTGTCTTGCTTACCCTTTGACTACTACTAGGCTTTGCTCATGACTTATTAGTCAATAGGGAAACAGATAATCCCTTGTCTATAATTTCTCTAGAAAAGATTAGGGTATAAGGAATCACTCTGAAAGGTTATATAAATGTTCCCTTACACAATGCTGTGACATCTCTGTTAGCAGGCTTGGGCATAGAGTAAAAAGACCGTTTTGTACATTACCAAGTTTGTTCAGTCAAACTTGCTGTGTTTGTTCTCGATTAACAAGCCTCAACGGTGAGCATATTGAGATCAGTTCAGTTACTCCAAATTCGGGAAGGGTAATCTGAGCCAGTGAACCCTGGTGTGTGTCCAGATCTGATTGCTGCTGATGCAAACATACAACAAGA
The DNA here is from genome assembly GCA_019512145.1 of Engystomops pustulosus. NCBI lineage: Eukaryota > Metazoa > Chordata > Amphibia > Anura > Leptodactylidae > Engystomops > Engystomops pustulosus. The sequence goes on from CM033643.1 coordinate 147,571,263, forward strand.
CAGCTTGGAGAAAATCAACAATTCCTTATTATTTATTTTCACATGAAGTGCCTTAAAAATACTATTTTTGATGCCATTTAATACGAAAGTTTTTTCACATCTAACATAATCCAAGGGCTTGTCCTATACCCTGGTCAAATGCTTGAATAATTTGACATACTGGACCGCTCAGTATCCATAGAACTCTAATTATCTCCAGAAGACCAAGTGATTTCAGGTATTTTATACTCATTATGATTACATTTTATCTCGACTATTTCCTTCATCTGAAGGTATTTCTGTAATCCTGCACTTTACTGCTTGAGCCCTGTACCAGACTATTGCCAGAAAGATTTAGACCAGAAAGAGACCACTTAAAAGAACTAATGGTAGCGTGTTTTTACCTTTTCTCCTATTGATCTTGATGGATATGTGTTTTTAACTATAAAACTTTATATACTAACAGTTGTTTTCCCTAGTATAATGGGTGTAGTGCATTAGTAGTGAACCTATAGCACCCAGGGTTCATCAGCCAGAACTCAAGGCCTCCTTTTGCAGTCCCAGCCATTTTCAGTGCTATTTTAAAGGGACACATCCTGGGCTGCCTGGGACTACATGAGGAGGTATGGACACAGCTAGATTATCTGTGGAGTGCCAGCTCTGGGACCCTGGATGGAAGCTACAATAACAATCCAAATTACTACTTCTCCTTTCTACTGTATTGGTGTCTTCTGGAGGTCAACATGATTGAAAGCTATCACATGTTGGCACTTTGTGATTTTTGTTGTAGTTTGGGCACTCTGTCTGTAAAAGGTTCACCATCTCTGGTCTAGTGGCTCGGCTTGCCACTCTCTGACCTCTTTGGTGATTGACTGGGTATTACCAGCCTCTTCTCTGACACAAATAAAGGAGTCACACCAGGTTTCCAATGCAAACATGCATTTACTGCTTTCATTGAAATAAATCTTTCTTTCCATCTTCATCTAAATACTTATCCAGGGTAATAATAAAGTCTGATAAATTTGTATCAATGCCTCACTAAAATGGCATCTAGAACTATTTGACTAAGACTATTGGATGTTACTGTTATGGTTATTCCGTTAGTTATGGGCTAGTTCACATCCCAGAGATATCATCAGTTTTTGCACCAGTTATTATGAGCTAAAACCTAAACTAAGTGTTGATTCTACACAGAGAACGGGTATAATGGAAAGACCACCTGACATTCTCAGCTCCTTATTTGTATCAAAATAACTTTTTCAGAAAATTGATGAGATAATGTGATGAGAGCTGTGATACCATGAATGATCAGAACACAATGGAGGGGGGATTTATTTAGACTGCCACATCATGCGATAGTCTTAATATTTCCCATGCCAATGCAGATGTAGGTTCAAGCAGACATTTGTCCTGCATGTTGTCCTAAGCCTGCTGAAGAAGGTCAGAGAGGGAGGAGACGGCTTGCTGATAATGCCCACATGGGTCATAAGAACCATTACATTAGAATTCCGCATAAGAAAAGCTGTAAAAAGCAGAATAAATATGATTTATTATATAATGATAATAAAAGGCCTGGTTTTATATATTGGGGTAACACTTCAATATCTTAGAGGTAACCTGTCTGTAGATTTGGAGCCAATAAACTGCTTGGTTCCTGTTCCTGATATTCCAGGGAAAGGTGGCAGGGTTACGGTGACAGGAGTCTACTTCAGTCACCCAGTACATGAGCACTGCAAATAATTAAGCCTAAGTCAGGATACCCATCCTCATTCCACATGCTCTGAACAATGGGCATCACAGGACCCCATCTGCCTTCACCTTCTGGAACCTTGGACAGCTGCACAGGCAAGGTTCAAAGGTTTGCTACTGACATCCTTTAAAATCCATATTTTAATAGTTCTGTGACCATGAATTATATCTATTTTATCTAAGGCAAGTGCAATGTGAAAACCTGCATTATCATCATATGTGATTTGTTTAAAGAAAATATACCAAATGTCAAATACTTTATAATTATTTTTTCGTAGAATGAGGAAGCTCATTGTGCTACTAGGAAGTGTTAAAGGAACATAAATGTACATAGGAAAGACTTTGGGTAATATAATGAAAATAATTTTATTTGTAATTGACTATGTAGATATGTGCCCTAATACTGCTTGTGGTTCTCATCACCTACACTTACACTGTCTTTAATAGTAGAAGTGTAACCAGTCTATGACATCTTAAAGGTACTTTTTTTTTGTTACATGGCACATATTCATCTTGCACCCTGTTGCCCTTTAGGGCTGTTATTTCCATATATATTTTAAAGTCCAATAAAGTATAAAAAAATAAATGTAATACAAAACCAAATGTAGTGCTTGTTTGTTATTACAAGTGGAAATCACTTTTTTAACCCCTTAAGGACGCCACCATTAAATAGCTGAAGGCTCAGCCCCATTTTTTGTATTTTGACCTGCGTCTCTTTATATGGTTATAACTTTTGAACACTGTTACTTATCAAAGTGATTCTGAGATTGTTTTTTTCCCACATGTTGTACTTCATTTTAGTGGTAAATGTTGGCTCATAAGTTTGGTGTTTATTTACAAAAAAAAAAGAAAAAATGATGAATTTTTTGAAAAATTTGCCATTTTCTAAATTCGAAGTCATTGGGGGTCATTTACTAAGGGCCCGATTCGCGTTTTCCCGACGGAATATTTCCGATTTCCCCTGAATTGCCCCGGGATTTTGGCGCACGCGATCGGATTGTGGTGTATCGGCGCTGGCATGCACGCGACGGAAATCGGGGGGCGTGGCCGAACGAAAACCCGATGGATTCGGAAAAACCGCCGCATTTAAAAAAAAAAAATCTGTCGCGGAGCTTGCACTTACCTTCACTCAGCCCGGCTCATTGAACTCCAGCGCGTTCCGATGCTTTTCAGCGCAGCTGCGCCACCTGGTGGACGGCAGAGGAACTACCTTAATGAATCCTGGCTGGACCCGAATCCAGCGCAGAGAACGCGCCGCTGGATCGCGAATGGACCGGGTAAGTAAATCTGCCCGGCTTATGGGCATTTTTATTGATTTCTAACTTTATTTTTTATTGAATTACTTTTTTTTTCACTTTTTTACAGTTTCCACCATGGGACATGAACAAGCAATCATCAAATAACGGGTTAAGCACCCGCAATCGAAGCCAACTCTGATAGGGGGTGTTACACTGGGCTGCCGGCAATCAGTTATAGCCGGCACCCTGGGGGTGTTACACTGGGCTGCCGGCAATCAGTTATAGCCGGCACCCTGTGAGCTGAACCGGCATCGGCTCAGCGTCCGATATATCGGACGCTGAGTGCTAAGTCACTGCGCTCAGTGTCCGATATATCGGACGCTGAGCATTAAGGGGTTAATGGCATAAAATAAGTTTACATATTGGTTTGTAGCATTTTATTTTTCATCACAGTGTTTATAACAGAATTCAGTTAAAATTTGTGTCCAAAAATTTATCACAAGGTGATACTATCATCTGAATGCTTGTTCATGATACTACCGGGCAATACTGATGTATTGCAGGGTATTAGCAGTGTCAGCCTATGCGCATGCATAGGCTGACACTGTGCCTTTAAGATGGCGTCATAGACCTGATGGGACACCAGGGCTGCCATAGCAACAATCGGCACCCCCGAAGATGGCCCCGAAAGGCAAGTTAAATGCCGCAGTAACGGGTTAAACAACCTCGATCGGAGTCCACTCCGGCCGCGGATGTCACTCAGGGATGTTAGCGGTAGATTACCACTGACATCCTGTGACTTCGGATGCCGGCTCGGCTCTGGTGCAGAACCGGCATCGCTCAGTGCCATGCTAGTACTGCTCTGAGCGCTAATCGCAGGAGCACTAGTACGGTGCGTAGTGCTATGGGGTTAATACATTGGTATTGGCAATTCCCAATATTTCCAAATACATTGGTATTGGCAATTCCCAATATTTCCAGAAAAGCATGACATACCTTGTAAGTAAGTATGTTCACCACAGTTTTTTTTTTCTTTTGTAAAGACTGTTCTTTCTTACACTACATCCCTGCTAGCTGATCACTGCATGCAAAATCATCTACATTTATATGTACCGTGGACATGCCTATGCACCTGCTGCTCTGCGCTTGTTTTCTACAGTGCTGTGCAAGCAGCAATGCGGTCTCTAGGAAATAGCAGATGTAGCTAGAGTGCACACACAGTGGATTCTGCTCAACAATTCTAGAATAAACACGTCCCCCAATGAAATGTCCAAACCAGAACCCCTAAATTGAAATGTCCAAAGCTCCGTCGCGTCAGAGTGGGTGCGCGCATGCGGGCAGAGCACATAGATATTCCTCTGCCTGCACTGCCAGGAACCTGAAAAGAAAATAAGCTGTAGTTGCGGGGTGAAGAGGAGCGCCCGCGCTAAGTACTAAGTTTTTAATTTCAATAGATATTCATAGAAGAAAAGATAAGCGGCACTCACCATTATTGTGCAATCGGTATCTTTATTTCGGGTGCAAGTACAGGGAGGAGCGGGACCTGGCGACGAGTCGTTTCGCGCCTACTGGCGCATCATCAAGCCAATGACGTCACTCACCGGCGCCGCGCCACAATTTATGCGCACGCGCCGGCGAGTGTCGCCATAGAAACAATATGCACGCGTCAAGCCAATGACGCCGCTTACCCGCGCCACGCCAGAAAATCATGCGCACGCGCCGGCGAGCGTCGCCAAGGGAACAAAACACATGCATCAACAACAAGTGACAAATACAGTGAATATAAAAACAAGGGTTAACCAAAGTTAAAAACATTACATAATCATATGTCTTCATATTGGCAAGTGGCAGAATAGATAATAAACATCATATTATATTTGGGCAGAGTAGAATTTTTTATATGTATTTTAATTCAGAAAAACCACCAGGTAGGTATGTGGCACGAGATACCTTAGGGGAGAAGACCAAATAAGGAGATTTCTTAAAGGAACACGCTATAATCATTTTTTTCGTTCAATCCTAAGGTGCCAGTGGCATCGAAGGCGATAATTTGTCTGCTCTCTTCTCTCAGCAGTCTTAAATTCCTATCTCCTCCACAAGAATTAATTTTAATTTGGGTGATCCCTGCAAATCTAAGGATTTCCGGATTACCATCATGACATTTTTTAACATGTTCAATGAGACGGGGACACCCGTTTCCTGTGGTAATTGACTTAACGTGTTCCCTAAATCTTACATATAGTCTTCGTATGGTCTTACCAATATAAAACCGTTTGCAGGGGCAAAAGATAATGTAAACAATGTGTGTGGATTTGCATGTAATAAAAATACATTGGTATTGGCAATTCCCAATATTTCCAGAAAAGCATGACACACCTTGTAAGTAAGTTTTTTTTTCTTTTGTAAAGACTGTTCTTTCTTACACTACATCCCTGCTAGCTGATCACTGCATGCAAAATCATCTACATTTATATGTACCGTGGACATACCTATGCACCTGCTGCTCTGCGCTTGTTTTCTACAGTGCTGTGCAAGCAGCAATGCGGTCTCTAGGAAACAGCAGATGTAGCTATAGTGCACACACAGTGGATTCTGCTCAACAATTCTAGAATAAACACGTATATCATCCAGGGGCAGGTGTGACAGGGGACTGATATTATCGCCCCCCTGTCACAGTAAAGGTTTGGGCTGTCCTCACTGCTCCAGTCCACGGCTGCTGTAGAATGTCATGTGACCTGAACTCCGTTCACATGACCTTCTAAAAAAGCAGCCAGCTGGCCTGGCGTGGCGGCTCTGCAATACATGTCCTGGTGACGGTGTGCGCTGCGGGCAGGATTGCAGTGCGCGCTGGCACCGCTCCTAGCCATCAGCCTGTGCCTAAACAAGAAAATCACTTGTAGAGGCGTTATCTCAACCTCTGGTTAAAACATTTTGCTTTTATTTATGATAAGGGAGGAATTTGTTTGAAAACAATTCAGAAAATCTAAATTTTATAATTTTCAAACAGATAGTCTTACAACCAAAATCAGTTACTAACTAACATTTACCATATCTCTGTGTGGGCATCACAAACAGACACCAGTTTTTCATATAGCAAGGAAAATTCTGAGTCAATAATTTTAGGAACCATTAAATTTCTATATGGGTTTTAATCCCTTAATGCAGTGATGGAGTAACAACCAAAACCTAATTATTTACCATCAAGTGCTAATTAGACAATACCGTATATACTTGTGTATAAGACAAGTTTTTCAGCACAAAAAGTGTGCTGAAAAACGTCCCTCGGCTTATACAAGAGTCATACAGTCATAAAAAATCTTAAAAAATATAAACTTATATACTCACCCCCGGTGGCCCGCAGCACTGCAGCGCTGCTCCCCCGTATTCCGCGCGGGTCCTCTTCTGGCTCCCGCGGCCGTCTTCTGTCTTCACTAACTTCGTGCCGGGCGCAGCCATGTTTTCCTCCAGGCGGCGCCTAGTATGACGTCAGCAGCGGCGCGTCATACTAGGCGCCGTCCAGGGGCGGCGCCACGGGCCACGAAGTTAGTGGAAAGAAGACGCCTGGGAGCCAGAGAGGACCCGCGCGGAATCGGGGGAGCAGCGTGCAGGTCGGGGCACCAGAGGGGGAGGTAATAAGTTATTATTTTCTTTACTGCGGCTGGCTGTATACTGGGGGCAGTGCTGTTACTATGGGGGCAGTGCGTATATACTGAGGGGCCAGTGCGATATACTACTGGGGGCAGTGCCTTGTATACTAAGGGGGCAGTGCTGTACACTACTGGGGCAGTGCTGTACGCTACATGGGGCAGTGCTGTATATACTGGGGGCAGGGCAGTGCTGATACTACTGGGGGCTGTGCTGTATATATAGCGGGCCAGTGCTGTATAATACTGGGGGCAGTGCTGTACACTATGGGGGCAGTGCTGTATACTACTGGGGCAGTGCTGTTATACTACTGGGGGCCTGGTGATACTACTAGGGCAGTGCTGTATACTACTGGGGCAAGGCTGTATACTACTGGCGGCAGTCTGTATACTACTAAGGGCAGGCTTTATACATACTGGGGGGGTCTGTGATTAATGCATTTCCCACCCTCGGCTTATACTCGAGTCAATAGGTTTTCCCAGTTTTTGATGGTAAAATTAGGGGTCTCGGCTTATAGTGGGGTCGGCTTATACTCGAGTATATACGGTAATTTAAACAGTAAATTATTGCTCCCTGCAACATTCAATCGTATAGACCTACAGTTGAAAGCAGGAGAGCAAATTCAGACGACATTGTAGCTTCTTGCCAAGGTCTCTTTGTACAGGAAAAGTCATGGGGCCACCAAGGCGACCTCAAAAGATAATCTGGCCCTGTTCACACCTTCTTACTCTTCTTGCAGTTCCAATCAGTGAAGGATGTGTCACCTTAAAAAAAGTGCTGAGAGCAGCATCTCAAGTTGTCTAGAACTGCAGGAAGATTCAATCCTGTCAGATGAACTTTGTCTTTGGGTGACAGCCTGGGTGTCCATAGAAAGGTCTCTAAGTGCCACCTCTGGCACTCGTGCCATAGGTTCGCCATCACTGCCTTAATGGAAATCTTTCACTGAATTTTACCTGATAAAACAACTAGCCCCCACATGTAGGGTTTAAAATGTCCTTTCTAATACCCTCTTTTATGTGAAATCCTAATTCCTATTAAATTAAATTAAAACTCCTTCAAAGTCATATGAAAATAAGCAGTGAAGAGTCATATCTACTTGAGATGAGTAAATTGTAGAGGCTCTGGGAAGAAATGGTCTATTCAAACGTCCCTATCTTTGTTTCTATAGACCTAGAAACACACTTGTGTTATATTAAAGATAAAAATCACATCTTTCAGATCACATCGTGATTGTGGTTCTGCAAGTTACAAATCTGGAGATAGTGGCAGTTAAAAAAGGGCAGAATTAAATTTTTATCTGCAGCTCACATTTACAAATATGGGGGTCATTTATCATTAGGCGGCCCCGTGGGACAGTTCTATGTCTGTCTTTAGAGCTCTACTGCCCATCAGATTCATTAAAGTGGCTTTTGCCCTTCAATAAATGTTCTTATCCACTACTTGCTGTCTGTGATTTATTTTTTCAAAAAAGTAGCAGAATTCATAAAAGTTCCAGCACATATGCCAACACGGGTCTGGAGCAACTTGAACATGAATCTGGCTTTGCACAGAATTGCACTAGCAGTAGTTCTATGTTTACACCAGTATAGTAAAGTGGTGGAAATAGTCCTTTGCGACTTTTTTAACAGTGAAAAGTCCCCAAAAAAACTCAATGCAACTTTTAAAAAATACTTTTTAACCCCTTCATGACCAATGGTCATTGGTGCCTGAATGTCCATGTCAATTTTTGACGTTCTGCTATGTGCTTCTTTAACCCCTTAGTGACCACCCATATGGGTTTCTACATCTGTCACTAGCCTTAGGCTAGGCCGACGTGTTTCTCCGTTGGCCAAACCTAAGGTGTGCACAGACCCACCATGCAGGGAAGAGCAGTGCCCCAGCTGTCTTATGACAGACGGGACCCTGTTCTAACAGTCCAGACCAGAATGGAAGCTGTTAACCCGGGATCAATGTACCTTCTGAGGGAGGGGGGCCCCCTCCCTCTCCTCCCAGCACCTTGCAATGCTTAACTGGGAAGCCGGGGACCTAATGAAGGTCCCCGAGTCTGCCATCGGGACATGCCTGCTCGGTCCAGCCAGAGCCATAGGTTGACACTAATGCACTGAAATACATGGTTATTTTTGGAGGACAAATATGGCTGAAAAAGTTTGCACGTATCAGGATGCATTTAGAGAGCCCTAGTGGTACCAAAACAGAGAACCCCAACAAGTGACACTTGATGGAAAGAACACCGCTTGGAGTATTTGCCCCAACAGCTGTTTGATGCAATTATGCCACAAAAAGGAAAATGGTGAAAATTTTACCCAAAAAAGTCACTTTTACCTCTAAATTTTGTCAGCCACAAAGGGTTAAAAGATGAAACAACTCCTAAACATGTGTAAAACTATTTCTCCTGAGAGTAGAATTGCCCTACATGTGCATATAAAATGTTGTATGGGTGCGCAGTAGGGCTCAGAAGGGAAAGAGGGACTATGTCCATTTAGAAGCCAAATTTGAAATCCATTTCATGTGTCAGGAAGCATTTAGAGAGCCCTAGTCTAGTGGTACAAAACTGAGGAGAACCTCAACAAGTGCACCCCATGGAAAATGTATCAAGGTGTAATATGTGTATTTGCATGTAAAGGTGTTTGATTCAATTAGGCCCAACAAGGAAAAAGGTGCACATTTTCCCCAAAAAGTCAAATTTACCCCTAATTTCTAACCACAAGGGATAAAAAAATCTAACAACCCTCAAAAATATGAAAAACTATTTATCCCAACTGTAGAAGTACCCCACATGTGCATATAAAATGTTGTATGCATTTGTAGAGCCCTAGTGGTATAAAACAGAGGAGAGGAGTGACCCTAATCTTTGAACGCACACCCCTTGGAGAATTTAGCAAGGTGTAATGTGTGATGTAGTATAATACAACTGGTGTAGTGAGCATTTTGAACATATAGGTGGAAGCCATGTTTCCTGACATGAGAAAACCTAGCATGTGATCCTAAACACTACCAGAAAATACAATGGGGTTCCGCAATGCTAAAGCATCATGTGTATTTCAGGCAGAACTTGGAGAATTACAAAGGATGTGCTAACAAATCCAGAGGCTTGGAGGGAAAATAGAAAACCTAAAAAAAAATAAAACCAACAAGTGACTGTAGTTTGCAAAGTACATCCCTAAATAAAATTATCGAGGGGTATGGTGAGCATTTTGACCTAACAGTTGTTACAATAATTCCTTTTACCAAAATAATTTCACAACAAAGGTTGGACGTAAATTGGGAATGTGCTGCGTATAAGGTGGTGGAATATACCAGGGGACCGACTAAAATTTTGTCACTGGTGTTCTCGCAGGTCTCGTAGTAGTAAATAGGGGCACATGTATCTTTATTTCTGCTAGTTAAATTATCAATAGCGCCCTCTGCTCAGCTGGCTACACCCCCCTTCACGCCCCACTGGCGTGAAAGTGGAGGCTTTGGGTAAATGATTGCAAGTGCTAGCAATAGGCTAGCATTTGCGATTATTTCAGGGCTTCTACGCCACTGACGTGGCACAGAGGTCCTAATGAATATGTCCCATTAAGTCCATGTCACATATGCAGACCCCTTGATATACCAGAACAGTAATAACAACAGTGACCTTTTGGAAACGATACCCATCAAGAAATCGTCTGTAAAAAAGATATATTTACAATAAACATTGCTTTTGCCCCATAATTTTTATTTGGGGTTGAAGAGGTTAGTGCACAACATGTTGTGGTCAAAAACTGTTGTTGGGCAAACGGCAAAGAGCACTACTTTTTTGGGGGCAGATGTTGCGGTTTTGAAGTGCCATATCAGATTGAACCAATTTTAGAAACTATGAATGAAATTAAGTGTAAACAGAGTATTTTGACCCCACACTGGCGCTATGAAAAGTCATCTCTCTACTTGAAAAAGGCAACTAAAATGTTGCATATGAGAAAATAAATACTTCAATTTTTTCACACCTTCCTTTTTCATATTTTATCCTTTTCCTGGGACAAGTTATAAGGACAGCACCCTATCTGATATATGGATTGTGCTACTGTTTGCCCTTTATTTCTCTGTTTAAAAATGGTGTAATAGTCAGTATAGTAAACTACTGGCATATAAATAGTAATCGCATTGATGTCACTTATCCCTATATGCCACAGCGCTCTGTTGCTCTCCGGTTGTGTCTCTATTTTCTAGCTGCATTATACCAGTTTATCTCTCTATGCACCCGGTTTATCTCTCTATGCACCTGGTTTATCTCTCTATGCCCTAGTGATCTGTTGCATCACACTTATCGCTCTATGTCCCAGTAGGGTTGCATGATGTATCGAAACCTCGATACTTGTGCAATGTGGTTCAATACTGGGATTCTGTCATTTTCAGTACTAAATGACTTCTGCTGTTGTACAGCCTCCCAGTAGCTGTCGTCAGGGAAATCCTGGAAAGGAATCCTATGAATAGATGTGTCGGGTTAGCCGCAGAGCAGGAACCAAGTGATCAATACCTTCATCTGTCCATGCAGAGGTCGCATTAATGCCTCACCACGCGTGATAGACGCATGATGTGGCGCCATTACCCCCCTAAATAATTGCCATGCGTAAAGATATGCTTGCCAATTATTCCCTGTATTCCTCGTCCTGCCCAGCGGTTATGTGATCCCGGCGGGACCTGAGAGCAGTGCTGGGTGAGTGTGAGCCGCGACCGGCGGTACACTGTACTCTATGTGTATGTGCTGTGCGGTGAGTGTTTTTTTTTTGTTTAAATAGGGTCTATTAACATTATATACGACTATGAGTTATAGATTATTTAGTTATATGTATTACCAAAATTTTCATACTCCTCCTCGGCAAAAAATACTCCTCAAAAATAGTAAGAGGAGTATTTTTACCCTTTGGGAAAAATGTTAGTGCGACCTCTGTGTCCATGTATGGTGTCTCTACATTTCCCAAGGCTTCCCCAGACACAAGGGGGCACACTATTTAACTAAGATCCTTGCCGCCAGTTTTCTGCCGAACTTTGCATGTTCTTCTTTTTTTTTTTAAATCAAATTTTTTTATTGATTTTCAACTGTTTTTACAGATATACCAAACATCTGCCAATCCCGCCCCACCCCCCCTCTTCCGTAGACAACTCCCTCCCCCCTGCCCCTTAAACAGATCGGACAAAAAAGCATTTTTCACTGCATAAGGATTTTGATGTTACATGGGTAATACATAATGATATTAATATAGAAATGTTCACAATATAAGATTTTAACCTGTAATTATAGGTATCACATAACGTTGGAAAAGGGTTATGCTAAATGTCTTAGGGAGTCCTGAAGAGTCTCAGCCAGTTACATGTTTTTTTTCTAGTGTACACTGCTTGCACAGGTATTCAAAGTTTGCTTCACCAAAAACGTTTCACACCGGGCCAATAAGTTGTCCCCTCCCACCGCACCTGACCACACTCTTCCCTCACATATATCATATATACCCCTCACACCCACAACTGATCACACTGTGCCCCACATATATCAATATTATCCCTCTCACACACAACTGACCACACTTGCCCCCACATATATCAATATACCCCCTCACACCACAATGAGACACACTGTCCCCCACATATATCATATATCCCCTCACACCACAACTGACCACACTGTACTCCAACTATATCATATATACACCACACCACACTGACCCACTGTACCCCCAAACATATCATATATCCCCCTCACACCACAACTGATCACACTGGACCCCCAATATATCATATATCCCCTCACCTACAACTGACCACGTACCCCCAATATTCATTATACCCCCACACCACAACTGACTACACTGTGCCCCCACATATATTCCCCTCACACCACAACTGACCACACTGTTGCCCCCACAATCATAGTATATACCACTCAACACACCACTGACCACACTGTGCCCCCACAATACTATATCTATTCTCTAATCACAACTGACCACACTGTTCCGCTAACCCCCCCCTCCCCACAAAAAAAAAAAAAACAATATATACTCTTCACACCACAACTGACCACACTGTGCACCCATTATGGCATTATGCAGGTCCCCTCATAGTACTTCAATTGGTAGGCCTCCCCCTTTTATGTTATTAGGCAGAGACTCTCTTTTAATAAATCATTAGTAGCCCTCCCCTTAGGAATTTATTGGCTTGAGGGTTAATGCACACACACCAGTGATGTCACAGCACAGGGGGTCAATACACACATACTGATGTCACACACAGGGGGTTGATAATACACAACACGTTGATGTACAGCACAGGGGTTAATAATACATACACAGTGATTCACAGCACAGGAGGTAATACCGCTGGTTATGTCACAGGCACAGGCAGTTATCAACACACACACGTTGATGTCACAGCACAGGGGTTAATACACACAGTGATTTCACAGCACAGGGGGTAAATACACACGCAGTAATGTCACACACAGGGGTTAATAATACACATACACACAGTGATGGTCACAGCACAGGAGGTTATACACGCACTGTTATGGCACAGCACAGCGGTTAATCACCACACACGTATGTCACAGCACAGGGGGTTAATACACACAGTGATGTCACCCAGCACAGGTGTTAATACCGACAGTTATGTCACGCACAGGGTAATACACACACGTGATGTCACGGCAACGGGGTTAATACACACCCAAGTGATGTCACAGCACAGTGGGTTAATACACACCAGAAAGTGATGTCACAACAAGCACAGGGGCTTAATACACAGCCACAGCCAAAGTGATGGGTTCACAGCACCAATGTGTATCCAGTAATGTGTTATCAATAAGAAATGCTGAAACCTTTACAATAACTGAAGCATAACCCACACCACAATTATGGCTCACTATGACACCATGAATATAACAGTACATGTATAGTACATGTCTGAGAGCTGTCTAACACTATAAGGCTAGTTAGTGAGTACAATACTGATCTGAGGCTAACCTGCATCTAGTACCCTCCAGGTGACGTGCTTCACCTTCAGGGCTGAAGAATTTTCCACCAGATGTCTTTAGCATCTTGCAGCCATCCCCACCTTGTGCACCTAAAAATACCACAGTTATTCATATATAATGCCACCTGAATAACAGAAATATGGTCGTCCTCCCCCCCCCCAATATCCCCTATAATAAACCACTCTGCCCTTAAAGATTATCAAAGAATACATTTGCGACCCCGCAATATATACTAGACTACAGCCCTTGATAAATAATACTGTACCCCTAATTATATACTGCGATCCCAATTAATGACACAATATATGGTTCCCCCATGACCCTCTTTTAAATTAATTACCTTTTTTATTCTCCTATCTAATATACTGTGTGCCCCATGAATTTTACATGCTGGCCCCTCCTACTTATCTAATACGCGCCCCAAACCCAAGAAAATTATTTAATATTTAACTCATCTGTAATTATTTTATAGTTCCCCCCATTAATTATTAATATACTGGCCCCCATGAATTTTGTATACACATTTAGGCTTGTGCTTTAGGGCTCATTTTTTACAGCTTTCACCAGTGCACCAAAATAACATTTTACTCTTTGGTTAGTACGATCACAGGGGACTAAATTATACAAGTGTTTATACATTTTTAAAAATGAAACCTCATTACGAAATAAAAAGTTTTGGGCCATCTTCTGATGCTATAACTTTTCATACTTTGGTGTACAGAGTTGTGTGAGGTGTCATTTTTGTTGGACAGCTGACGGGGTGTTATCATTCCAGTCACATCGCTCCACCTGCAGTAACGGAGCACCAACACTGATGGACAGGAGCTTCCTGTCCGACGGAGGCCAATGTCAATTGCCATTGCTAGTTGCGTAGCAGGCCTGATTATTGGCGCTTTCGGAGTGCAACCAGGGGCCCCTGCGCAATCATCTGGATTGCAGGATCTGGCGCTTGCTCCAGAGCGCCAATGATGATGCGCCTCTTGCCTGTTTCTGATCTCATCTTCAACAAAACACGTGAAATTGTTGCTGCTTGATTTTCCCAACTATGTGAAACTACTTGGTGACCAAAATATTACTCCATATGTAATCCTCAACATGCAGGGCCCCTGATCCCACACACTGTGGACCATTACACGCCTTGCATAGGGGGAATAAATGAATTTTAAAAAACAGAGTTACCAACACGGAATCACAGACAGCAGAAGGGGGCGCCACTACTTCAGCCAATAAATACGCGCGCTCCTCAGCACAGCCCGCCATAATCAGCAGGAAACGCGGCGTAAGTGCTTCATTTCATAGACGGGGCGTTTAATGACGTTATAGGCCGTGGTGGGAACCCGGGTGTCATGTCTCCCTCTCACTCAGGGAACCTGTCAAAATGAAACCAAGGCACAACCTGCTTCACGGAAGCAACCCAGCTCCCTGCCGCCGGCCACGAGGCGCAGCTCCTCCGGCGAGGCGACGCGGCCGTATTGCGAGAGACTAGATAGAGTCCCCCGGATCACACCTGCATCTTCAGGCGACCAAGAGCTACACCCGCCCCTCCAGGCGAGGCCAGATCAGGACGGGCTCCCGGCAGGACGAGATGAGAGTCCCCCTGATCAGCCTGCATCTCCAGGCCGACCAAAGCTACACCCGCCCCTCCAGGTGCGAGGCCAGATCAGGCGCGGCTCCCGCAGTACGAGATGAAGTCCCCGGATCAGCCTGCAGCTCCCGGCTCCTCTCGGGCGATTCACAGCAGGCGGTCGGCACAGGGCGGGAGAAAACCGTCGTCTGACCGTCCGGGTGCAGCGCGAGCCCTTAGAGTACGAAGTCCCAGTCGTCACAAATTCTGCTCATCAGAAGCCCCGTTCGGCCGACGTGGGTGAGGGAGCTCTGTATAATATACCCGATGAGGGCCCTTGCGTGGCAGAGCTTAGCCATAAGGGCTCTGCAGGGCGGCCAGAGGACTTTCCCCTAGTGCGGCTCCTGAAGACCCTCCTGACACTGCAGTCTGCAGGCTCAAAGGGTCCCTGCCAGCGCAGTACATCCAGCTGGCCCCGTCAGGACCGGGGCATCCAGTGGACTGGGCTGTATCTCGAGCAAGACTGAGCCTCTATTGTGTGTTATTACCCCCCATCTTGGTGGTTTTGGAAGTTTTAAAGTTTTCTCTGTGTGTTTGCAAGTTTTAGGAAATCATGTGTGTAGTGTCATAGCCTGTGCCCACATAGTGCTAATCATGGATCAAACCTTCCATATAGTTGGGTCTGTACAAGGTTATGTGCCGGATTTGGGGGGGGAAGGGTACTCGGGTAGGAGAGGGAGGCGCGGGCGGATTAGTGAGGGGGAGTATTGGGAAGCAGGATTGGCTGAGATAGGGGGGGTGGGGTGGATTTGGTGGGTGAAGGAGGGAGTGAATAGTTCGTCATCCTGACAACGAGGAGATTCTAGCAGTTCCCTTGGTCTTGTAATAGTCCTATCAGGAGAATAGGGGGCCGCCCATCCATGTAACATTCAGGTCACCCTCCATCATAGAATGTGATCCTATCATCTATACTTAGGGTCGACCCACATAAGTAAATAGGAACCTCCTTCAAGGAATTCCTCTAAAATCATTCAGGTCTCTCTGCCAAACCAAAAGGTTTGCAATCTCCCTCACACCAATGATACTATAGTGATGTGTGGTTCTTTTTAGTTTAAATGGTCTGCACTTCCACAACTCATGGCCTTAGATTTCCTATAGATGGTAAAAGCGTGACATCCCCACTAAATTGCCACTAACCCTGTGCATTGGAGCTTGGGCTGCGCTTCTGGAACGTTGTCTTTGTTAAGAATTATACAAAGTTTACATGGAAAAATTGTAATTGTTGGATTAACGTTTAGTGTTAGTTATGCCCCTTATATTCCATGTCACTTAGTTTAGAGGTTATGTCTGGCAACATGAAGACATGACTTGTCATGCAACAGGGTCATTCAGGTAGATTGCCTTTCTTGCAGTTATGACACAGGCCTCACCCATCAGCTGTGAGCCGATAGAAATCAGTAACAGTGCTGTGTGTTAGTGTGTGCATGAGGTCCTGGCTAAGGCATCAGTACATTACAATTACTAACCCACTCTTTTAACTAGGATAGATGGCACCACGGCATTTCTGTCTGCGACCACTCAGGGTTGGAAAGTGAAACATCCTTGTGACATATTATCCCTCTACCCCTATCATTGTAAAAAAGACTGCATAATTAAAAACACATTTAAGGGAAACTTGTCACCCACCAGCAACTGGCCTAATAACCACCACCATATATTGTCAACAATCTTTAACACCTATTTTTTTGTTCCTTTCAATGTCCGAAGTGCGGCAATGTCCCAGAAAATCAACTTGATGTAGATGTTCAATTTTTGTATAAGTGTAAGGAGGTGCGGAGAGTTTTAACACTGAAGTAAGGTGGGAAGTTCGAACGTTTGCCTGACTGCATGTGTAAAATCTCCACGCCCCTTATACTATAATACCATCTCACTTCAAGTTGATTTTCTGGATGATACCACACACTGGCCTGAAAGACATGATCTGGAACGGTGAGCTGCTTAGCACCCTGCTGGTAGTGGGTTTATTGGTCAATTCTTCATTCTTCCGACAGTTCATCTTTAATCTGATTGCCTTTAGGAGGTCCACTACGTACCACAGGTAACACAGTGTTAATACCTCATATAAATTTATATCTTGCCTCGGCAACATAATATACCAACACTTTCAGATTCATCTTTTCATGTCTGTTTACCATGTATCCATTTAAGCAATTTATATCTTCACGTTTCCGAACTAGTGTAAACAGTAAGACTTAACCCCTCAAATGTGAGCACGACCCTTTTCCATTTGATTTTTATTAACTGCATGGCAAAAGCCATAACTTTTTTTTATTTTTCCATTTACAGGGGGGGCCAATAGGTTTGTTTAATTTTTAAATTAACAGACAGATGAATGACAATATCTTTTACTTTAATTGTGGTAGGGAACCGAGCTATATATTTTATCAATGCTTATATCTTATTTGGTCATGACTAATAGTATGTCTGGTTGAATTGGGCCTTTGTCACTTTTTACTTATACTATGAGAGGAATTTATGTCTTTTTTATCTCAGGTAAATTTGATGAAGACTCACTGGCATCAGAATTGTGCAGCCGGACAATCGTCACCTCAACTTGTATACCAGAAGTTAGTGACTGACCTTGTCAATTGGCAGTATAATTATGACACCTTGGTTATGAGCAAACTAAGTTCGTACACATCTGTCTATGTTGAATAGTCAACGATCCGTAGTGAACGGTATCCTCCCTTACGGTCCCCCCACCCACCTTTCCTCTGTGATCTCCCTACAGAAGAGAGATGGTCCTCTCTGGCAAAAAAAATATGACTGCTCACTTATTTTCCATATATTTTCATTCCCCCCCCTAAACTAGTTCTTGTCATCACACAAGCCGCTGAGCTAAAAACTAACAATGTACCCCCGACATTTTTTTGGGCACCGTTGTGCCGTTTTCAAGCCAGGGGAACCGGTTAGTAATGCGAGTTCGTACACAGTGTCATACTATATTGCCAATGATGTCCGTCATAACTCTTGTATACTCTGTATCGTATTGTCCCTGCTGCACAATCTGGCATGCCATTGAGTTTCATCACTACTGGGATAAAAAGACATAAATCCCTCTCACTTAAAATGATGAAGGCGATTACTGCGACAAATATTAGTGCTGACAATAAGATAATTGGCTCGTATCCACACCCTAACTGTAAAGAATATTGTCATCCCTGTTCATTTTACAACAACATTTTTTCCATCTTTTAAAGATTTCAAATAAAGGTTGTATTTTTGTACCCAATGGGTTTGTTTGCCCAATTGTACATTTTTTTTCTCTGTTTCATAATTTTGTATGAATGGACCCAGTCTCAATGTAATATAAAAAACAAAAATTTTCTTGTAATACAGGACACACATAGGACAAATTGGGATAACACATTGTTGCAGTGGCATTTTACCTTTGAGAATATCCAATTTTAGACATACTTTATACCAAAACTTGCATTTCAGATCGTACCTCCATTATTTTTAACCCATGTGAACACTAGAAGGGTTACACATTTGTATACAGTTTGTTTATGCAGCAGGTTAGGGGTTTAGTTTCTATAATGGGTTATTTCATTGGGTTTTACTAGTTATTAGTCCCTCTCAAAGTCATTGACACCTAAGCAGAAAACCTCTCTATTCACCTTGATTATCTAAAGCCGTTCCAAATCATAACCAATTAAATGACACATGGCAAAATTTGCAAACATGACAATGGCATGTCGGAGTGCAAAATGGCCTGGTCGTCAAAAGGATTTTCTACCACCAGGAATCAAGGATTATAAACACAGCCTACTGACATACTAGTGTGTGCCCCAACTGACGGAAATCCAGGAAAAAACTGACAGGAAAAAATGCAAATGACCTGCAGGACCCCAGGCTTCATAGATTTTAATTGGCTGGCATCTTCAGGCTCATTTGCATAATTTTGAAAGGCCCTTTTTCTTAGACACCAAGGGCATAAAAAGCTTAAAGAAGAATGGATCCTTCCAAGGGTCTGAACACACACCTTTCAATGTCAGTGTGGTTGGAGGCTTACAAAATCCTTCATCGCGTTGTGTAAGATGTCCTTAAAGGAAGGTAGATACAGGTTGTATACAAAACACACACATGTTGGTCCAGAGCTGACACACACCCTAATGAAAATAGAAGGATTTATACTCTGTGAACGCAGAAAAAGCACGTCGTACGCATATCACGGGGACGCTGTCAGGACGAATGTTGGCAGAGGAAAAGAGCAGAAACATGAATGCGAGAAGGAGCAGGCGGGCGGAGCAGCAGACGGAGCAACGACACATCTAACGCAACACCCGTCACGCTGTGTCTGCTAGCGTTACCTGTCTGTCCCTGGCAAAGTACTGTCAAGGCACATGGCAGTGAGCGCTCAGCTGCCGAAAGGTACCGATGAGGAGCGGCGATTGTTGCCATGGTAATGAATGTGGAAAATCACACCATAGGTCGTGTCACTACTTCGTAGAAATAGGGCAGTATATGGTAACTCAATCAGGTACAACTCTACCCCTATAGGGTTCAAAGTCACTACCTAATAGCGGGCAGGATGCTAGAAAAGGAATATGATGGAACGCAACAAACACATCTATATAGACATAAACGCCGTGACAAATTCCCAGATCAGCCCTCCCCTACTGCTACGGCATCTCCAGCGCAGGGTCAAATAAACAGAATAGAGCATTAACATGTAAATAAGTCCCTATGGGGAAACACCTACGAAGAAAAAGGGCCTTATAGGTATCAAATCGAGGCAAATGTGGTGCCGGAGAAAGGCCAGAAAAAAAATACACGATTGCCCTGGACCACAAGAATAAAGTAGACATTACGAGCCGTAAAATTGAACTCATAAACAGAAACCGCGTACAATTGCAAGTCGTTTCAGTCGGGGGGCCAAGTCCTTCTGTGTCGTAGGGACTCGGGGGTTTGGCGTACGCCGCCGGCAGATGGGGGGCAGGTAAGGGGTGGGATCTTGAGAGCGTTCCTGGCATCTGGGGCACACATCCGATGGGTCAGGGGGTTGCCTTGGTGTAGATAGCCGGTGGCTCCCTGTTTGGGCGAAACCTGGCTATCCAGGGCCATTGAAGCATCCTCCTAGACACGGACCCAAGGTTGGATCAATGGGCCCTGTGTCAGTGTAATTGGGTTATGACCTTTGTGCGCTGGAAAGTAATCACAGGGGGTGTAGGAAGAGGATTATGTACGTGCTTACGGTTTTCAATATCTACCTGTGGAGGACGAATATAATATATAACCCCATAAATAACCCAGTAGTAAGACCAATAAACTATCCCGAACTCTTCAGACAAACCAAACGGGGACAAGATGACCACAGGCAGGGGTGAACAATGGGAAGGGGTAGCCTACACCTTAAGGGGGCGACGCGAAAAAATATGCAGTGCAACGGAGGCTGTAATGTAATAGTGGGTTGTCCCTCAACCAAGCCGGATCGAAAAGATCTAAATAGCTGGCGGATTTCGACTCTGAAATCGGCATAAAAATGCAACTGCTTCCACAAGTCGGCAAGGGGAGCAAGGGGTCCTAAATTGGCACGCCGAGGGTGTATGCGACATGAATAGAATCACAGGTGCAAGATGGGGGGGTACGGGGGAAGCTGGGAAAAGAGATTGGCCAATAAGAAAGTGGGGACAAATGGAGAGAAAGGGAAGGGAAAAGACTGCAAATATTTAGGCGAAACCGGAGAATACGCTATTAATTCTCTGTCTAATGGAGTTGAGACGACCTATCACTGGGTGCACACCACCCCCACATGATCGGGAGTGATCTACACATTATACAACTACTTAACCGGTTCTGTAGGCAAACATGGTAAGGAACCGATAATATAATAGATGGATGGAGGTAAAGATTATTAGTGTGTGACAATACAGTGAACAATGAAGGTAAAAGACGGACACGGAATATACTTTAAAGTAACAGATTTAGGCTGTTTGTTGTGAAATTGTGGCCAGGTCTTACTGAGCCCAATATATTTTCATAGTCCGTTGGGGGCTAGACTGTTAGATAGGGGGGTGCCAGCGTGTCGATGATGTAATTTCTGACCTGGGCGGTTTCATCACTTGCTATAAGTATTGTGGATCTGAGGACGGTGGAGGGCAACCGTTTGCTTGTTAAAGAACACAAACAGCTATGTTTTTTAAAAAAGTGTTATTCAAAATGCAAAAAACGGCGCCAGTTGTGCGACTGGGAGGCACTATTTATCGTCCGTTACACGGGGGCTGAAATGCGCAGTAAAAACACGATTACGTTAAGTGTCTGTGACAATAAAGAGCAGGCATAGTATCCGCATACCAAAGCTGGGTGGAGACCTGTCATGCTCGTGTACTTAATCTTATTTGTGACTAGTATTAATAGTGAAGCTATTCTGATGTACGGAACTGCAGAATCGACTACGTAGGATTAGAATTTCAGGTTTTTCACGTATGTATAAGTTCTGTTTTTCTTTTTATTTTCTAACCTCTTCATACGTAAATAAGTCCCATTCAGACTGTCGCGTAGGGGCAGTGATCGGCGAACCATATGAAGCGGACTGGAGGTGGTCGGAAGTAGACTTGAGCTCAGAGCCCATTCTTGAGCACACTCAGGCAGGGCTCAACCCCAGGACATGATGGATTCACACCCTCAGATGTAGACTGAATCGCATCAAGATCGTCCCTGCGGGCCCATCACTAAGAGAGAAACAAACTGCTACATCAGGCCTATTTGTGAACGTGAAAGCACTTCATTGGCGGTTATATGGAACTGCAGGGGAAAGGTAATAAGTGGTGTGGGACAGAACGCGAATAGCCAGTCAAGTCCGCATATTTGAGCCACCATCATGGCCTGACAGAAGTACCCTGTCCTGGGTGGCTTTCAACTGTATGATGGCTCCGGGCCTATAGCGATTACAAAAAGATGGTGGAAGAAGAGGGGAAAGAGAAAAAACAGTAAAATAAGCATGTTGACTAAGAAAAGGAGTGAAAACATCAGTAGGCCACATAAGTGTACTCATAGAAAATGCCATAGATTGAGCCTTCCACGGTAAAAGCAGGTTGATTTGTGGTTCGTATAGTTTGGAAGCAACAATCTGTCACTACCTAAAAAATTCGCATCACTAGGCCCTAAGGTCTCACCAGTCAGTTGTCAGGGGGAAGGGGGAGAGGGAGGCGGGGGGGGGCGAGAAAAGGGGGGGGGGGGGGAGGTGAAACCACAAAGGGGGGGTAGGGGGGGGGGGATGATGATATAAGTGGGGGGGGGGTGGGGTGGGTAGGGCTGGGGGTGGGGGGAAGGGGGGGGGGGGGGGATGGGGGGGGTCGAGCGGGGATGGGCTAGGGGATCAGATGCGCGAGTCAGAGACACTGCCATTCTAACAGTATGGCATATAGAAATGGGATATTTCCTCCTCATTCATTACAGTTCTATAGAACAATGTAATGAATGGGTGTAAACGGGACAGACTTGGGATCCTTTCGGCAAGACCACGAGTCTGTCACGTGGCGGAACGCTGCTGCGCGATGACATCACGGGGACGAAATCACTTGGCAGATGGCGACGCCCAGCAATCGCATCGGATGAGAATCCGCCAGGCGGGAAACCGCCTGTGATACGGTGCTAGCAACGATCGCGGGTGTGACCGTGCGGACATTTGAAGCTGCAATATGCGCAAGACATATGCCGGCATAATAGAAGAGGGCTCAGGGCGGGCCAATGCCCTTATCTATCCTGGACCTGGATTGGAAGTCGGGAGGTAGGTAATAAACTACGCGTCACTGATAGTGTGCAAATATTGTTTCACGCAGAAAACAAGAGTGAAAATGAAGACACAAAAACAAAAGGCCGTGACACCTTAACAATTAAATGAGGAGGTAAGGACCAACGCATATGAAGTGCATGAGTGGGACACTACTGTACGCAGATTCTAAGATATGAGGTAAGTTCTGCAAAAGAGTTTTAGAGGAATTCTGATGTTGAGCCAGGCAATCCTAATGGTGTGTGTATGGGAGGAGTAATGAGGCAATGGGTGGAACCAGGGTGGGGGATTTGCAGCGTCATTACCCAGGGGCACACACAAGGGTTCCCGAGGAGAAGCGACGAAAGTACAAATCTTGGTGGTCGGGGACGCAATATTGGAGAAGAACTCAAACTACATATCCACAAGGTAAATAAGAGTAGAAGTTGTAATTTTTATATTTGACAACGCGTTTCCATCCCGGTCATCAGGAAAAAGTCGAATAACAAGATGGCAGATGGTAAGTGAAAGATAAGGGGACAAAATAAAGACATAATAATCCATAAGAAAAACTGAAATAATAATAATAGTTACGCTAAATGAACATAGAACAGACAATACAAGTAGTATGAAAATGGGTTGGTGTAAATGGGTTCGGGCGTCATAAAGGTTAGGGGAGTCCAAGGGTTGAGGTGAGGTAGATGGAAGTTACATACATTGCTGTAAACAAAGTGACATAATGGGACAGGGACATCAGGAAACGGGAGCATACAAGTATATAGAATGGACAAGTCAAAATACTGGCAAAATGGGAAAGAAAGTACTCAAAAAAAAACAGAAAGAACAAACAAGAAAAAGAACAGAAATAAAAGGGGGAAAATAAGAAACAAACAGAGGAGGAAATAGAAGAAAAAATAATAGGACAAATGTGGATGCAAGTAAGGGGAGGAGGGAGGAATTTGAATAGACAGGGTGGAAGTTGACTGCCGGGTTAAGAAAGTGGGGTTGCTGGCCGGCCAGTGGTGAAATACGATGAAATTAGTGAAATTAATGAATTATTCATTTTCATTACAGTGCGGTCCCCTACTTAAAGAGGTACCTGTCCACCTAAAATTTCCGACCGCGAGGAGGGCTCTTACAAAGGGGTCAATATCTCCCTAGTGCTTGTGATCAAACGTGCATAGCAGTAGTTAGAGTGATAGCGTTACCCAAAGGAAAGAAACCTCCGGAACGCTATCAATACTGCGGCGGGGTATAGTGTAAGTCATAACGGCAATCTTGGGCAAATCCTGGTCCGATGTATTTCTGAACAGGGATGCAGAAATCCGAGCCCCGACTGCCCCGCCCAGCGCTCATATAATAGACGATAAAAGTTACGGAAAAGCCACTGCTTTTGCGAGCTGTCCGACAATACATTGGTACCCCCCGCACGCAGTGTTAGCTATAAACGGGTTACACAAGATTTTCCAGTAATGTCTAATCACTATAACACTGCGGCGGTTGATCAGCACTAGGAGCTGTGCTTAAGCTTGTGTAAGAAGTTCAGACAGTGCCCCGTGACCCATCGTGTAAGCTCGCAGGCATAGTTAGCTTGATAGTCTCAGTGACTGCAGTACATGCAACTGCTACGAGGATGCCCTGTAATGAAGCTTTATTGATAATCCTTGGTCCCATTACCGCAAAAAATGTTAA
Organism: Engystomops pustulosus; assembly: GCA_019512145.1. Lineage (NCBI taxonomy): Eukaryota > Metazoa > Chordata > Amphibia > Anura > Leptodactylidae > Engystomops > Engystomops pustulosus. The sequence continues at coordinate 147,595,895 of CM033643.1, forward strand.
AACTCCAATTGTCACGGGGCCAATTTGTTTTTTTTGGGCTTGATCTACAGTTTATAAATACCAGTTTCGACAAACCTTAAGAACAAACGTAACCCTGGACTGCCTGTATATCATCATCATTTCATTATCCATTAGTTCACTAATTCTTTATTTCCCATTCAGCAACCCTTTAATTGATGCTAGTCCACCTTCACATGTCCTACAAACCCCCTTCCCCTTACTTGCCTCCATCGTCCTATTTATTCTACTCAGTATTTTATTCCCATTCAGTCATTTATTATGCACCTATCAATTTGTTGATGTAGACAACTTCTAGCACCACTATACACACAATGTAGAGTTTATAAAACCACCTCTGTAGTGGGAAGCGGTAAGCTTGGCACGTGAAAATTCAGGGACTGTTTGATTTCTTACTAGGCCCCGCACATTGAGGAGATAGTGATTCCAAAATGGTCTGACCCTTTTAAGCTGTGGTAAATCAGGTCGAGAGGAGGGATTGCTGGGGAAGGGCAGAGGCAGTGTGTACTTAAAAACATCAATCTTTCTCTCAACTGTCACAATCCTCATGTCAGCAATGCCATCAGCGCTATTCAATCAATTTTATCTGTGAGTATTTTTTCGGTGGTTCTAATGATGTCTGTGTGTCCCACAAATTCGCGGGTATACCTCTTACATTGTGAAATTAACATAATCAAATATGTTTTTGTCATTTTTGCGTGCAGGAGTATGCATGTACGCGGCATTTGCTCGTGCTTACTACTGCGTTTGCGCCACTGTTACGCGATAATGCAGCGTTTGCGACACAAAAGTTTATACTAAAATTTACGGTCGGGGTAGAAATATGATTACGTTACTATTGACTCAACGTGTATCCTCGCGGCATTTGCTCACAGGTAAACGCGCGAATTGCGTCCCAGTGTGACGTGCTTACTCACCCCGCCTGCACACATTTGGGGCGCTTTGCATCGTTTGCGTCACGTTTGGGGGTCAATGAGATAAACGCATGTATGTGGCGTTGCGTCACGGTTACGCGAGCATTTATAAGCGTCTCACGTTTTCACAGGGGCCTTTGGCGCACTAATTTACAAACTAACACGGCTCTTGATTTCAGTTTTTCGCACCTATGCATTTGCGTCATGTTTGCGCTTGTGTGGAAGACGATTTGCGTCATGGAACGCTTACAGGCTTTGGGCGGGGGACACTTGCTGCGGCACGTGGTGCGCGGTGTAAAGTTACCTGTTATACGAAGCATTTGCGTGACATATGGCTTACGGTGGGCTTTTGCAGAGCATGCACGGTTAATGGCTTACGCAGAGCATTGCGCGCCATTTTTACACTTACGCAGCGCTTGGTAGTCGACGGGGTTACGACTTACAGCGAGCCCTTCAGCATGGTTAAGCGGCTGTTTTGCGACAAGCGGCCGATAAACTGACTATTCCACAGTTGCTTCACGTTTACACTTACTCCCATTTGTGTGTGCCACTTGTCAAGCATGTGCATTTGAAATTAGTTTGTCACTGTTGTACACAGAAAAGTTGCATTGCACTGCGTTTAGAGCTGATACGGAGCATATGTGCATGCACGTATTACGCGTCACGCGCTTGTGCTCAGCAGGCAGGACACACACACATTTAGACTACACCATAGACAGAAGATTAAGGGGTCGTCACCACTCGACATGATAGAAGAAGGATTAGCAGAAGACACGCCCCCAGCTCCTCCTCTTTTACCAAAACATAGTGTAAAATAGGTGTCACATGGTGGCGGGGCGAAGACTCGGCAACCACCGCCGTGGAGTATAACTATGGAAGGAAGATTGCCCTGAATCTATGTAGGGCTGGCCCCTAAAAAGGGCATGCTAATTCTCCATATATGGCGTGAGACGTGTGGTCCGTAAGGTCGCAGTGACGCGTATTAAGCACATTTACTATTTTACACGACACCACATACTATCTCGAGCTGGATCCTAGCGCGTATCTGATGTACTTTTGCTGATATATGGCTTATTATTAATATACATCATGTTATTACAAGTTAAAGATTGGGACGGACTAGACTGGATCCGTTAATTATAATTTAATTACTGCAAAACAGGCAACTGGGCAATAAAACTGAAGAGCCACTTCCAGTAATAGGCACAGGGAAAAAGGACAGGGCACATTCAACCTAATTTTCATTACCTTCTATGATGTCTTATCACTTTACCTGTATACATTTCAATATTGTATAGTAAATTCATGTACTTATGTATTGGGGAAATGTCATAATAATCATTTATTTCCATTCATTATATTACTTTAGAATGACCTCCACACAAGATTCTGGAAGTCATGCTAGACACGAAATATCGTGTGTATGAATATTATACGCGTTGTCAATATAACTAAAAATTAAACAAAATTCATACAACTGTTTCCAGCCTTGGCTAGTCCGCAAATAGCGGCCTACAATCGTCAAATCGCCAGGCGCGGAGGGGGACACATCATTTTTACCGCTTTGCGATTGCATATGGGCTATAATATCATGAGTAAGTCAAACTGTCTACTAATTATATGTCGGGGCACACCATCAGTTATGAGGGGTAAATATCTTTACGCCCTTGGCGAGTAAGCTTCATGTACCTCTCGCAATCGACCAGGCTCAAAGCAGAGCCTCGTGCGATAGCTTGCAGACGCTTGGCTGTAATGTAAAAAGCTGGGCTCCGCATTACAGTTGGGAATGTGTTACCCAGTTAAACATAAAGTCCAAATAGAAACAAATTAAAAATTAAGGATCGTATCACAGTGTTTGGGCACCTATGGCAGCACTTGCCAGGGTGGCACGCAGAGCCAATCTCTGTGAAACATCGATGTTGGGAAGCCATAGTTCGGGAGAGGCCGTCCACGAGATTCCATTCTATTTTACTTGGCTGCTCTGTGTCTTTTAACTGCAAAAAAGTGTAACCCTCATTGATCTCCTTCCCCCCCTGGCGCCTAGTATGATGCGCCGCTGCTGACGTCATACTAGGCGCCGCCTGGAGGAAAAACATGGCGGCGCCCGGCACAAAGTAAGTGAAGACAGAAGACGGCAACGGGAGCCAGAAGAGGACCCGCGCGGACATCGGGGGAGCAGCGCTGCAGGTCGGGGCCACCAGAGGGTGAGTATACAAGTTTATTATTTTTTAAAGATCTTTTATGACTGTATGACTCGTGTATAAGCCGAGGGGACGTTTTTCAGCACATTTTTTCAGACATTTCACAGGAGGTGTTTAAAATAAACATGTGACAAAGAGAATGCCATATATGGCTTTGCTGACCAAGGGTCCTCATCTATGATGGTGGATGGAAGGGTTTGTAGAATTCATTGACCTTGAACTCCGTTCACATGACCTTCTACAAAAAGTAGCCAGCTGGCCTCCTGGGTGCGGCTCTGCAATACATGTCCTGGGACGAGGTGTGCGCTGCGGGAGGATTGCAGTGCGCGCGGCCCCGCTCCTAGCCATCAGCCTGTGCCTAACAAAAATCCTTGTCGGCGTTTATCTCGACCTTGGTTAAAACATTTGCTTTATTTATACAGGAGGAAATTTGTTTGAAAACAATCAGAAAATTTAGATTTTATAATTTCAAAACAGATATGTCTACAACCAAAATCAGTTACTAACTAACATTTACATATCTCTGTGTGGGCATCACAAACGACACCAGTTTTTCATATAGCAGGAAAATTCTGAGTCAATAATTTTAGGAACCATTTAATTCTATATGGGTTTAATCCCTTAATGCTAGTGTGGAGTAACAACACAAACCTATTATTTACCATCAGTCTCAATTAGACAATACCGTTATACTTGTGTATAGACAGTTTTTCAAGCACAAAAGATGGCTATGAAAAACGTCCCCGGCTTATACAAGAGTCATACAGTATAAAAATCTTTAAAAATAATAAAACTTATATACTACCCTCCGGTGGCCCCGACTGCAGCGCTGCGCCCCCGATGTCCGCGCGGGTCCTCTCTGGCTCCGCGCGCCGTCTCTGTCTTCAACTATACTTCGTGCCGGGCCACGCCATGTTTTTCCTCCAGGCGGCGCCTAGTATAACGTCAGCAGCGGCGCGTCATACTAAGCGCCGTCCAGGGCGGCGCCCGCGCGACGAGTTAGTGAAGAAGAAGACGGCGCGGGAGCCAGAAGAGGACCCGCGCGGACATCGGGAGCAGCGCTGCAGGTCGGGGCCACCAGAGGTGGAGTATATAAGATTTATTATTTTCTTTTACGCTGGGCTGGGCTGTAGTTTACTCTGGGGCACCTGCTAGTGTACACTGGGGCAGTGCTGTAACTACTGGGGCAGTGCTGTACACACTGGGGCAGTGCTGTATATACTGGGGGCAGTGGCTGTAACACTACTGGGGCCGTGCTGTCCGACTAGGTGGCGTGCTTATCTACTGGGGGCAGGTGCTGTATACTACTGGGGGCTGTGCGTATACATACTAGGGGCCAGGCTGTATACTTAACTGGGGGCAGTGGAGTACACTACTGGGGGCTAGTGCTGTATACTTGGGGGCGAGTGCTGTTACTACTGGGGGCTGTGCTGTATAACTACTAGTGGCAGTGCTGTATACTACTGGGGGCTGCTGTATATACTGGGAGGCAGTCGTATACTCAAGGCAGGGCTTATAATCTACTGGGGGGGTCGGATTAATGGCTTTTCCCACCCTCGGCTTATACTCGAGTCAATAGTTTTCCAGTGTTTGATGGTAAAATTAGGGGTCTCGGCTTATATGGGGTCGGCTTATACTCGAGTATATACACGGTAATTTAAACAGTAATTATTGCTCCCTGCACATTCAATGTATAGACCTACGTTTTGAAAGCAGGAGAGCAAATTCATACGACATTGTAGCTTCTGCCAGGGTCTCTTTGTACAGGAAAGTCATGGGGCACCAAGGGGACCTCAAAAGATAATCTGCCTGTTCCACACCTTCTTACTCTTCTTGCAGTTCCAATCATGAAGGATGTTCACCTTAAAAAAGTGTCTGAAGCAGCATCTCAGATTGTGCTAGAACTGCAGGAGATTCAATCCTGTCAGATGAACTTTGTCTTGGGTGACAGCCTGGGTGTCCATAGAAAGGTCTCTAAGTGCACCTTGGCACTCGTGCCATAGGTTCGCCATCACTCCTTAATGGAAATCTTTCACTGAATTTTACCTGATAAAACACACTAGCCCCAACATGTAGGGTTTAAAATGTCCTTTCTAATACCCTCTTTTATTGATGAATCCTATTCCTATTAAATTACATTAAAACTCCTCAAAGTATAGAAATAGTAGGTGAAGAGTCATATCTATGAGATGCGTAAAAGTTAGCGGCTCTGGAAGAAAGCGTCTATCAAATGTCCCTATCTTGTTTCTATAGACCTAGAAACACACTTGTGTTATATTAAGATAAAAATACATCTTTCAGATCACATCGTGATTGTGGTTCTGCAAGTTACAGATCTGGAGTAGTGGCAGTTAAAAAGGCAGAATTAAATTTTTATCTGCAGCTCACATTTACAAATATGGGGGTCATTTATCATTAGGCGGCCCGTGGGACAGTTCTTATGTCTGTCTTTAGAGCTCTACTGCCCATCAGATTCATTAAAGTGCTTTTGCCCTTCAATGAAATGTTCTTATCCACTACTTGCTGTCTGTGATTTATTTTTTCAAAAAAGTAGCAAATTCAGTAAAAGTCCCCCACATAATGCGCAACACGGTCTGGAGCACTTGAACATGAATCTGGCTTGCACAGAATTGCCCTAGCGTAGTCTATGTTACACAGTATAGTGAAAGTGGTGGAAATAGTCCTTTGCGACTTTTTAACAGTGAAAGTCCCCAAAAAACTCAATTGCGACTTTTAAAAAATACTTTTTAACCCTTCTATGACCAATGGTCATTGGTGCCTGAATGTCCATGTCAATTTTTGACGTTCTGCTATGTGCTTCTTTAACCCCTAGTGCCACCCAGATGGGTTTCTACATCTGTCACTAGCCCTTAGCTAGGCCGACGTGTTTTTCTCCGTTGGCCAAACCTAGGGTGCACAGACCACCGTGCAGGGAGAGCTAGTGCCCCAGCTGTCTTATACAGCGGGACCCTGTTCTAAACAGTCCAGACCAGAATGGAAGTGTTAACCGGATCAATGTACCTTCTGAGGGAGGGGGCACCCCTCCTCTCCTCCAGCACTTGCAATGCTTAACTGTGGAAGCCGGGGACCTAATGAAGGTCCCGGTATGCCATCGGGACATGCTCTGCTGGTCCGCCGTTATGCACTAGGTTGACACTAATGCACTGAAATACATGGTTATTTTTGGAGGACAACTATGGCTGAAAAGTTGCACGTATCAGGATGCATTTAGAGAGATCCCTAGTGGTACCAAAACAGAGAACCCCAACAAGTGACACTTGATGAAAGAACACTGCTTGGAGTATTTGCCCCACAGTGCTGTTGAGTCAATTATGCCACAAAAAGGAAAATGGTGAAAATTTTACCCAAAAAAGTCACTTTTACCTCTAAATTTGTCAGCCACAAAGGTTAAAGATGAAACAACTCCAAACTTGTAAAACTATTTCTCCGGAGAGTCCGAATATGCCACTACTATGCATATAAAAATGTTGAGGTGCGCCAGTAGGCTCAGAAGTGAAGAGGGCAGTGGTCATTTAGAAGCCAATTTGAAATCATTTCATGTGTCAGGAGATTTGAGAGCCTGATCTAGTGGTAACAAAACTGAGGAAATCAACAAGGTGCACCCCATGGAAATGTATCAAAGTGATATGTTGTATTTGCATGTAAAGGTGATTGATTCATTAGGCCCAACAAGGAAAAGGTGCACATTTTCCCCAAAAAGTCAAATTTACCCTAACTTTCTAACCCACAGGATGAAAAAAATCTAACAACCCTCAAATATGAAAACATTTATTGACCCAACTGTAGAAGTACCCCACATGTTCATATAACAAATGTTGTAAGATTGCAATTGTAGAGAGCCCTAGTGTATAAAACAGGAGGAGTGACCCTAATCTTTTGAACGCACACCCACTTGGAGTTAGCAAGGTGTAATGTGTGATGTAGTATAATACAACTGGTGTAGTGAGCATTTTGAACATATAGGTGGAAGCCATGGTTTTCCTGACATGAGAAAACCAAGCATGTGATCCTAACACTACCAGAAAACTACACGGGGTTCGCCAATGCTAAAGCATATGTGTATTTCGGCAGAACTTGGAGAATTACAAAGGAGTGTGCTGTAACAACTCCAAGGCTGGGAGGGAAATAGAAACCAAAAAGAAATAAAACCAACAAGTGACTGTAGTTTGCAAAGACATCCCTAATAAAATTATCGAGGGTATAGGTGGCATTTTGGACCTAACAGTTGTTACAATAATTCCTTTTACCAAAATAATTTCACAACAAGGTTGGACGTAAATTGGGAATGTGCTGCGTATAAGGTGGTGGAATACCAGGGGACCGACTAAAATGTTGTCACTGCTGTTCTCGCGGTCTTATTGTAGTAAATAGGGGCACATGTACTTATTTTTGCTATGTTAATGTCGGTGCGCCCTCTGCTCAGCGGGCTACACCACCCCCTTCACGCCCCACTGCGTGAAAGTGGAGGCTTGGTAAATATTACAAGTGCAGCATAGGCTAGCTTTGCGATTATTTCAGGGCTTCTAGGCCATGACGTGGCACAGAGGTCCTAATGAATATGTCCATTAATCCATGTCACATATGCAGACCCCTTGATATACCAGAACAGTAATACAACGTGACCTTTTGGAAACCGATACCCATCAGAAATCGTCTGTAAAAAGATAATTTACAATAAACTTGCTTTTTGCCCATAATTTTTATTTGGGGTTGAAGAGGTTAGTGCACAACAGTTGTGGTCAAAAACTGTTTGTTGGCAAACGGCAAAGAGCACTACTTTTTTGGTACATCGCATTGATGTCACTTATCCTATATGCCACAGCGCTCTGTTGCTCTCCGGTTGTGTCTATTTCTAGCTGCATTATACCAGTTTATCTCTCTATGCACCCGGTTATCTCTCTATGCACCCTGGTTTCTCTCTAGCCCTAGTGATCTGTGCATCAACACTTATCGTCTATGTCCCAGTAGGGTTGCATGATATATCGGAAACCTCGATACTTGGCAATATGGTCAATATGGGATTCTGTCATTTTCAGTACGGAATGATTCTGCTGTTGTACAGCCTCCCAGTAGCTGTCGTCAGGGAAATCCTTAGAGGAGACATCCGGAAAGGAATCCTATGAATAGATGTGTCCATGCAGAGGTCGCATTAATGCCTCACCACACGCGTGATAGACGCATGATGCGGCGCCATTACCCCCCTAAATAATTGCCATGCGTAAAGATATGCTTGCCAATTATTCCCTGTAGCGCGCAGGCTGAGCGGCCCGGTCGCGCTGCAAAGGAGGGAAATGTCAGTAGCGCGTTCACAGCGCATGCTGGACCGCTGAGGCAGGATGCAGCGATCTGTGAGTGTCGGCCACGGGGGAGACGTGGGCCACGAAGCTGCTGCTCCTCGTCCTGCCCATCGGTTATGTGATCCCGGCGGGACCTGAGAGCAGTGCTGGGTGAGAGTGGCCGCGACCGGGGTACACTGTACTCTGTGTAGTGCGTGTGTGCGGTTGAGTGTTTTTTTTTTGTTTAAATAGGGTCTATAACATTTATACGACTAGGAGTTATAGATTATTTAGTTATATGTATTACCAAAATTTTCATACTCCTCCTCGGCAAAAATATCCTCAAAAATAGAAAGAGAGTATTTTTACCCTTTGGGAAAAAATGTTAGTGCGACCTCTGTGTCCATGATGGTGTCTCTACATTCCCAAGGCTTCCCCAGACACAGGGGGCACTTTTACTAAGATCCGTGCGCCAGTTTTCTGCCGAACTTTGCATGTTCTTCTTTTTTTTTTAAATCAAATTTTTTTATGTATTTCAACTGTTTTACAGATATAGCAAACATCTGCCAATCCCGCCCCACCACCTCTCCGTAGACAACTCCCTCCCCCCTGCCCCTTAAACAGATCGGACAAAAAAGCATTTTTCATGCATAAGGAGTTTGATGTTACATGGGTCTATACTATGAATGAGTTATTATAGAAATGTTCACAACTATACAGAGTTTTAACACTGTAATTATAGGTATCACATAAAGTTGGAAAAGGGTTATGTCTAAATGTGCTTAGGAGTCCTGGAGAGTCCAGCCAGTTACATGTTTTTTCTAGTGTACACTGCTGCACAGGTATTCAAGAAGTTTGCACCACAAAACGTTGTCCAACACTCGGGCCAGAATTAAGTGTCCACCTCCCACCGCAATGAACCACACTCCTGCCCTCTACCATATCATATATACCCCCACACACAAAATGATCAGCACTGTGCCCCCACCATATATCATATATACCTATCTCACACCACAACTGACCACACTGTGCCCCCCATCCCACATATATCATATATACCCCTCACGACCACAACTGATCCACACGTGCCCCACATAGATCATATATACCCCTCCACCACCAACGACCACACGTACTCCAATATATATATATGTATACACCTCACACCACAACTGACCACACTGTACCCCCAAAAATATATCATATATACCCCTCACACCACAACTGATCACACTGGACCCCCAAATATATCATATATACCCCTCACACTACAACTGACCACACTGTACCCCCAAATATATCATATATACCCCTCAGACCACAACTGACTACACTGTGCCCCCACATATATTCCCCTCACACCACAACTGACCACACTGTGCCCCCACATATGTCATATATACCACTCACACCACAACTGACCACACTGTGCCCCCACATATATCATATCTATTCCTCTAATCACAACTGACCACACTGTTCCTCCCCACATATATACTCTTCACACCACAACTGACCACACTGTGCACCCATTATGCATTATGCAGGGTCCCCTCATAGTACTTCAATAGGTAGGTCTCCCCCTTATTATTTAATTAGGCAGAGCTCTTCTTTAATAAATCATTAGGTAGGCCCTCCCCTTAGGAATTTATTAGGCTTGAGGGTTAATACACACACACAGTGATGTCACAGCACAGGGGGTCAATACACACATACTGATGTCACAGCACAGGGGGTTGATAATACACAAACACGTTGATGTAAAGCACAGGGGAGTAATAATACACATACACAGTGATGTCACCAGGCACAGGAGGTTAATAATTTACAAGACCTGCGTGAGGTCGACAGCACAGGAGGTTACTACACAACACACTGTGTGTAACAGCACAAGGGGGTAAACACACAGTGATTTCACTAGCACCGGGGGTAAATTTGGTTAAAGACACCAAACCTAGTAACCTGCCCCATCCACTAGCACAGGGGGCTTTCCTTTTCCTTCCCCCTTTGCATTTCCCCTCTCTTGTATTAATAATACACATCCACAGTGATGGTCACAGCAGCGGAGCCGAGCTTAGACACGCACGTGTTATGGCACAGCACGCAAAGCGGTTAATACCACACACGTTGATGGTCCATGACATCCGGGTGTTAATGATCAGCCACAGTGATTTGTCCCAGCAAGGGGGTTTCATCCCACACACAGTGATGCCACAGCACCGGGTTCAATTATTCACACACAGTGATTGTCCAGGCACAGGGGAGTGAATACACACCTGACTTAGTGATGTCACAGCACTAGTTGCGGCGTTACTGATGTCACAGCACAGGGGGTTGATAATACACAAACACGTTGATGTTACAGCACAGGGGGTTAATAATACACATACACAGTGATGTCACAGCACAGGAGGTTAATACACGCATGCGTTGATGTCATAGCACAGGCAGTTAATACACACACACGTTGATGTCACAGCACAGGGGGAGAAGGGAGGAGAAGAGGAAGGTCTTGATCATCTCACTTTTCTTGAACTACTTTCCTGATCTCAGGCCCTCCACATCCAGCTCCCTCCACCTTTTGATTTTTACGGGGATTCCATCATTGATGTTCCCGCATCCGGCTGGGGTGCCATGTCATTGGCCCTCCGGAAATGCTTCAGTCACCTTGTTATCTATCCAAAATTATGCTCTGAGCAAAGGTCCACCCGTTAATGCATGTGTACCTTAAAGTAGCCGTGATCCCCATCAGCCCCCCAATAATGTCCAACCGACCCCTAATTGAATGTCCAAACTCCGCGCGTCAAGTGGTGCTGCATGCGGGCAAGCGCCCATAGCTTCCTCGGCTTCCTTCCCGAACCTGAACGAAATCTGAGTTCTGGGTAGGAGACCACCTCGCTCAGTACTAAGTTATTTTAATTTCACGTTTACCTTATTTGGCCATTCCCTGATTGAGTCTCCAACACGCCTGATTTGCCTGCGCCCTGTGGTGGGACCTTCTTTTGTAACCTACCCTGTATATTGAGATTTTTTTTTTTTTTTTTTGTGGCACTACTAATGGACCCTTGTGGCTATTCTTCCAGTGCATGATCTGATTTCTAAGGCCCATCCTGACTGGTAGAGAAGTACTAAGCCCGCGTTTGGAATGAGTAGGCAGGCGGGAAGGTATGACCTGTCAACCTTGGTGTTCCATTGGGGGTTCACCGCCGCTGTTAGATAGTGTGCTAGATGGGCAGTTGGGGGACATGGCGATACCTAACGGTGTGTGAGTTTTACTGGGTGGTACGGACCCTAAGGTTTAGTTAGGTCGAATGAAAGGGGGGGAGTTGACGTGTGACGGTATTTTTATTCGGGGTGGCAACGGGACAAACGTGGTTTTGGGTAACTAGTGTTCAGACCCTCTAGGGCAGTGGAATGGCGCACCTGTTAGACGACGATGCCCAACGACCACAAGACCCCACTTATTTATCACAAAGTTCATTCCGCTCACTGAGGACCAATAAAGCAGAAGGATCCCTAACAGGAAGAATTGTCAAGCACAGTCAGAGCTACAATATAACTCCAGATCTGTCCAAACATTCCCATCCTCGTAGTCCCATGTAAGCTGTCCCTTTAAAAAAAAATATCTCTTTACACAGCAAGCCATTGGGCTCTCTGGACTGCAAAAAGATACTGGATTCCTCTCTGGGATGGCCTGGGGTTGCCCACTAGAGGGCTCAGCTTGCCCTCCTATGCAAACCCTTCCATAAAGGTTCGCCACCCACTGGCTGCTATGAGTATTTTTCAAACCCTAGAATGCTTATTGTCCCACCATATATTTGCAATATTACTGATATGGTTTTTTACACCAGTCTTCATTAATCTGCAGATGCCTACAAGCCTTGTTTCTTACAAAGACATGGCAAATGAACCCACTCTCTATGACGTCACGGTGTGAGCCGTCATCACAACAAAGAATGGCGACAACTCCAAGCGCCGCTATGAAAGGTTAATTCTTTTTTTTTTTACTTTTTTTTTTTAAACATTTTTCATTTGTTTTTAATTAGATTTTTTTTACAGGGGACACCTTTATCTAGGAACCAATTATATAAGTGTCCCTGCTTTTTCTTATAGTAGATCACAGCTAACAGTGATCTCACATGGTAAAGTGATCTGTATACTAGACATGCAAGAGATGCAACATAGCATTCTCCCAGCATGCCTCTCATGTATCCAGGGGTCATGTGTGTCAGGGACTGATATTATCAATCCGGAGCAGTTTGTCAGGGGACTTATATTATCATCCATGGGCATTGTGCCAGGGGACTGATATTATCGCCCCCCCGTGTCCATAAAGGTTTGGGCTGTCCTCACTGCTCCATTCCACGGCTGCTGTAAAGTAGTTGACTGTAAATGTCACTCTACTCTCGTCACATTGAACCTTTCTAAAAAAGCAGCCAGACTGGCCTGGCCGTGTGGCGGCGCTGCAATACCTGGGTCCTGGTGACGGTGTCGCTGCGGGCGATTGCAGTGCGCGCGTCAACAAACAATCAAACCGCTCTAGCCATCAGCCTGTGCCTAACACTAACATCACTTGTATTTATCCGTCATCCTCTGGTTAAAACATTTTGCTTTTATTATTATAAGGGGAGGAATTTGTTTGAAACATTATAAAATCTAATTTTCTGATTTTCAAACATATAGTCTTACAACCAAATCAGTTACTAAACGAACATTTACATTCTCTGTGTGGGCATCACAAACCGACACAGTTTTTTCATTATAGCAAGGAAAATTCTGAGTAGTCAATAATTTTAGGAACCATTAATTTCTATATGGTTTTTAATCCCTTAATGCAGTGTGGAGACACTGGGTGTCCCATAACACCCCAAACCTAATTATTTACCATCAAGTGCTAACTTAGACAATACCGTTATATACTTGTGTATAAAGCCGAGGGTTTTATTCAAGCCCAAAAGTGTGCTGCAACGTCCCCCGCTTATACAAGAGCATACAGTCTAAAAAATCTTTAAAAAATAATAAAACTTATATACTACCCTCCGGTGGCCCCCGACCCTGCAGCGCTGCTCCCCCGCTTTCCGCGCGGGTCCCTTTCTGGCTCCCGCGACCGTCTTCTGTCTTCAACTAACTTCGTGCCGGGCTCCGCCATGTTTTTCCTCCAGGCTGTGCCTGTAATACTCCGGCAGTCGGCTGGGCATACATGCCGCCGTCCAGGGGAGAACATGGCGGCGCCAGCACGAAGTTAGGAAGAAAGGTGATGCCGCGGGAGCCAGAAGAGGACCCGCGCGGACTCGGGTAGCAGCGCTGCATGGCGGGGTCACCGGGGTGAGTCCTATATACTCGAGTATAAGCCTAGTTTTTTCAGCACCCAAATTCCGCTGAAACCCAAACTCGGCTTTACTAGAGTCAAAAAAAAAATAAATACATCACTCTCGCCTTTCACTCTGGCGGCACCCATCAGATCCTTCTGTGTTATCCATCGGTATTGTTGTGCTTCACACGGGTAAGGGGGGGGCCTATATACACTGGGGCAGGGGCTGGGCAGGTATATACACTTGGGCAGGGGCTAGGCAGGCTATATAAACTGGGCAGGGGCTGGCAGCTATTACACTGGGGCAGGGGCTGGCCGGCTATATAACTGGGGCAGGGGCTGGCTTACATACTTGAGAGAGGCTGTGGCCAATCATTTCCCACCCTCGGCTTATACTCGAGTCAATATGTTTTCCATTTTTTTTGTGGTAAAATTAGGGGGCCTCGGCTTATACTCGGGTCGCTTATACTCGAGTATATGCGGTATATAAGTTTTATTATTTTCTTCTTAGGACTTGGCTGTAATATACTGGGGCTGCGTTACTAGGGCAGTGCTATATAGCTGTGTACACTATGTGGGCAAGTGCTGTATACTATGGGCATGTGACTGGGCGCAGCTTGGGCCATGTATAACTGACTGTATACTACTTGGGCTGCGTACCAGGGCAGTGCTGTTTATACTACTGGGGCAGGGTGTACATGGGGCATGCATCACTACTGGGGCACGATAATGTGTGTGTAACTACTGGGGGGCAGGCTGTTACCTGGCAGCTGTTATCGGGGCAGGCAGTATACTAACTGGGGCAGTTCTGTATAACTCCTAAGGGCAGGGCATTTCATACAATGGCTGGGGGGTCTGTGATTAATGCTTTCCCACCCTGGCTTATACTCGAGGTACATGAGTTCTTCCAGTTTTTGATGGTAAAATTAGGGGTCTCGCGTTATTGGGTCGGCGTATACTGATTATTATACGGAATTTTTAACACAGTAAATTATTGCTCCCTTCCACATTCAATCTTATAGACTACCGTTGAAAGCAGGAGTAGCAAATTCAGTACGTACATTGTAGCGTTTGCCAGGCTCTCTTTGTAAGGAAAAGTCATGGGGTCACGCAAGAGGCGACCTCAAAGATAATCATGCCGTTCACAACTCTCTACTACTTCTATGCAGTTCAATCAGTGAAGGCATGTGTGTCCACCTAAAAAAGTGCTGAGAGCAGCATTCAGTGTCATAATGAGGAAGTTCAATACCTGGTCAGATGAACTTTGTCTTTGGGTGACAGCCTGGGGTGTCATAGACAGTCTCTAAGTGGCCACCTCTGGCACTCGTGCAAGGTGCGCCTCACTGCCTTAATGGAATCTTTCCATGTGATTTTACCTGATAAAAACTAGCCCCAACAGTAGGGTTTAAAATGTCATTCTAATACCCTCTTTTATGTAAATCCTATTCTAAAAATTAAATTAAACTACTCCTTCAAAAGCTCTATGAAATAAGTAGTGAAGAGTCATATACTACATTGAGATGAACTTGTAGAGCTTGGGAAGAAAGTGGTCTTTCAACGCCCTACGTTTTGTTTCTACTAGACCTATAAACACACTTGCGTTATATTAAAGATAAAAATCAATATTTCAGATCACATCGTGATTGTGGTTCTGCAAGTTACATCTGGAGATAGGCAGTTAAAAAAGGCAGCATTAAATTTTTCTGCAGCTCAAATTTACAAATTGGGGGTCATTATCATTAGGCGGCCCTTGGTGACAGTTCTATGTCTGTCTTTAGAGCTCTACTGCCCATC
This sequence comes from Engystomops pustulosus, assembly GCA_019512145.1. NCBI lineage: Eukaryota > Metazoa > Chordata > Amphibia > Anura > Leptodactylidae > Engystomops > Engystomops pustulosus. Next base: position 147,611,433 of record CM033643.1, read on the forward strand.
AGATAATCATTAAGTGGCTTTGCCTTCAATAAATTTCTTATCCACTAATTTCTGTCTGTGATTTTATTTTTTCAAAAAAAGTATCAGAATTCATAAAAGTCTCGCGCACATATGATGCCAACACGGTCTGGAGCAAACTTGACGAGATCTGGCTTTGCACAGAATTGCACAGCAGAGTTCTACTTTGTACACCGTAAGTAAAGTGGTGGAACATAGTCCTTTAGCGACTTTTTAACCAGTGAGAATGAAAAGTCCCCCAAAAAAACTCAAGCAACTTTTAAAAAATACTTGTTTAAACCCTTCATGACCATGGTCATTGGTGCCCCATGATGTCTTGTCAATCTTTGTGAACGGTTCTCTATGTGCTTCTTTAACCAACGCTTACGTGACACCCATATGGGTTTCTACATCGTCCACTTAGGGCTTAGGCTAGGCCGACGTGTTTTTCTCCCGTTGGCCAAACCTAAGCGTGGTGCACAGACCCACCGGCAGGGCAAGAGCAGGTGCCCCAGTGTCTTATAAGACGAGGAACCCTTTCTACACAGTGCCAGACCAGACTGGAAGGAACTGGTAAACCCCGGGATCAATGTACCTTTGGGGAGGGGGGCCCCACCTCGAAAAAAAGAAAAAAAATAACAAAACACCCTCACCAGCACTCTGCAATGTTAACTTGGAGGAGAATAACGGGGACTAATTGAAAGGTCCCGAGTTTCCATCGGGGACATGCCTGCTCGGACAGTAAGCATGTCCACCCGATCCCTATTGACACTAATGCACTGAACATCATGGTTATTTTTGGAGGACAAGCTTGGCTGAAAAAGTTTCACGTATCAGGATGCATTTAGAAGCCCTAGTGGTACCAAAACAGAGAGCCACCCAACAAGTGACACTATGGAAAGAAAACACGCTTGGAGTATTTGCCCCACAGCTTTTTGTTCAATTATGCCACAAAAAGGAAATATGGTGAAAATTTTACCCAAAAAAGTCACTTTTACCTCTAATTTGTCAGCCACAAAGGGTTAATATGAACAACTCATAAACTGTTAAAACTATTTCTCCGGAGAGTAGATTGCCCTACATTTGCATATAAAATGTTGTATGGGTGCGCAGTAGCTCAGAAGGAAAGAGGGACATGCCTTTAGAAGCACAATTTGAAAATCATTTCATGTGTCAGGAAGCATTTAGAGAGCTTGTCCTAGTGGTACAAAATCTGAGGAGAACCTCAACAAGTGCACCCCATGGAAAATGTATCAAAGTGTATATGTGTATTTGCATGTAAGGTGTTTGATTCATAGCCCACAAGGAAAAGGTGCACATTTTCCCCAAAAAGTCAAATTTACCCTAATTTCTAACCACAAGGTATAAAAAAAATCTAACAACCCTCAAAAATATGAAAACATTTGATCCCAACTGTAGAATTACCCCATGTAACATATAAACAAATGTTGTATGCATTGGAGAGCCCTAGTGTATAAAACAGAGAAGGATGACCCTAATCTTTGAACGCACACCCTTGGAGAATTTAGCAAGGTGTAATGTGTGATGTAGTATAATACAACTGGTGTAGTGAGCATTTTGAACATATAGGTGGAAGCCATGTTTTCTGACATGAGAAAACCAGCATGTGATCCTAAACACTACCAGAAAATACAGGGTTCCGCAATGCTAAAGCATCATGTGTTTTTCGGCGAACTTGAGAATTACAAGGATGTGCTAACAACTCCAGAGGCTTGAGGGAAAATAGAAACCTAAAAAAGAAATAAAACCAACAAGTGACTGTAGTTTGCAAGTACACCCTAATAAAATTATCGGGGGGTAGGTGAGCATTTTGACCTCACATTTTTACAATAATTCTTTTTTACCAAATAATTTCAACAAAAGGTTGGACGTAAATTGGGAATGTGCTGCGTATAAGGTGGTGGAATATACCAGGGGACCGACTAAATTTTGTCACTGGTGTTCTCGCGGTCTCGTATAGTAAATAGGGGCACATGTATCTTTATTTGTTGCTAGTAATTGGCATAGCGCCCTCCTCTCAGCTGGCACACCCCCCTTCACGCCCCACTGGCGTGAAAGTGGAGGCTTTGGGTAATATTCAAGTGCTAGCACTAGGCTAGCATTTGCGATTATTTCAGGGCTTCTGAGCCACTGACGTGGCACAGAGGTCCTAATGAATATGTCCATTAATCCATGTCACATATGCAGACCCCTTGAATAACCAGAACAGTAATACAACTGACCTTTTGGAAACGATACCCATCAAGAATCGTCTGTAAAAAGATATATTTACAATAAACATTGCTTTTGCCCCATAATTTTTATTTGGGGTTGAGAGGTTAGTGACAACATGTTGTGGTCAAAAACTGTTTGTTGGCAAACGGCAAAAGCACTACTTTTTGGGGGCAGAGTTGCGGTTTGAAGTGCCATATCAGATGGAACCAATTTTAGAAACTATGAATGAAATTAAGTGTAAACAGAGTTATTTTGACCCCACACTGGCGCTATGAAAAGTCATCTCTCTACTTGACAAAGGCAACTAAAATGTTTGCTATATGAGGAAAATATATACTTCATTTTTCACACCTTCCTTTTTCATATTTTATTCCTTTTCCTTTTTCTGGACACGTTATAAGGACCGCACCCTATCTTAGTAATGGATTGTGGCTACTGTTTTGCCCTTTATTATTTCTCTGTTAACCTGGTGTAATAGTCAGTATAGTAAACGACTGGCATATAAATAGTACTCGCATTGGATGTCCCTTATCCCTATATGCACAGCGCTCTGTTGCCTTTCTCCGGTTGTGTCTCTATTTCTAGCTGCATTATACCTTTAGCTCTCTAGCACCCGGTTTTATCTCTCTATGCAGCACCTGGTTTATATCTCTCTATGCACCGGTTTATCCTACTCTATTCCCTGGGGGGTTATCTCTCTAAGGCACCGTTTTATTCTCTCGATGCACCTTGTTTATCTCTCTATGCACCTGGTTTATCTCTCTCATGCACCTGGTTTCTCTCTCATGGTCACCTGGTTATATCTCTCTAGGCCCCTGGTTTAGCTCGCTATGCACATGGTTTTATCTCTCTATGCCACCTGGTTATCTCTCTATGCACCTGGTTAATCTCTCTAATGCACCTGGTTTCTCCTCTATGCACCTGTTTATCTCTCTATGGCACCGTTTTCCTCTCTATTCCCTTGGTTTATTCTCTATTGCCCCTGGTTATCTCCTATGCACCTGTTTAAGTCTCTCTATGGCCCTTTTTATCTCTCCTAATGTATGCCTGGTTTATCTCTCTATGCACCTGGTTTATCTCTCTATGCACCTGGTTGATCTCTCTATGCACCGGTTTTATCTCTCTATGCACCTGGTTTATCTCTCTATGCACCTGGTTTATCTCTCTCATCCCTAGTGATCTGTTGCATCACACGTATCGCTCTATGTCCCAGTAGGTTTGCATGATGTAATCGCAACCTCGTACGTGTGCAATGTGGGTTCAATACTGGGATTCTGCATTTCCAGTAAGAAATGACTTCTGCTGTTGTACAGCCTCCCAGTAGCTGTCGTCAGGGAAAGTCCTGGAATGAATCCTTGAATAATTTTGGCGGGTTAGCCGAGAGCAGGAACCAAGTGATCAATCCCTTCATCTGTCCATGCAGAGTCGCATTAAATGCCTCACCACTCGTGATAGACGCATTCATGTGGCCCATTAACCCCCCTAAATAATTGCCATGCGTAAGATCATGCTTGCCAATTATTCCGTATTCCCGTCCTGCCCAGCGTTTTATGTGATCCCTGCGGGACCTTATAGCAGTGCTGGGTGAGGTGTGAGCGCGCCCGGCGGTACACTGTACTCATGTTGGTATGTGCTGTGCTGTGAGTGTGGTTTTTTTTTTTGTATAAATAGGGTCTATTAACATTATATAGGACTAGGATTTATCCGTATTTTTCGGACTTAAGGCGCTCTTAAAGCATGGATTTTCGTGGACATCCAAGTGCTCCTTATAGTCCGTCGGTGCGCCCTATGTATGGCAGCTGTGGGCAACGGACCATACTTACATAGGTCCCCGTACCGGAGCCGGAGACCGCAGATCTCCACGGGAAACTGCAGACCAACGCGGCACGACAACTTCTGCGCGTGGTCTGCAGTTCCGCTGAGATCTGCTGTCCCGTTACGGTGGACCTATGTGTAAGTTGGTCCGCCCCACTGGGCCCCCCTCCCTCCTCCCTCCACCTCCCGCTCACCTTCCCCGCGTTCCCTCCCGCACGTCGTGGCGTCCCCGTCGCGTCTCCGCCACGCCCCGCGGACTCCGCGCTTATAGTCCGAATGCGCCTAATATACTGTAATTATTACATAGTAAGGCTCATCGGACTAATGCGCCTTATGTCCGGTTCGCCCTATCGGGCAAAAAATACGGAGATTTTTAGTTTTATATGTATTACCAAATTTTCATACTCTCCTCGAGCAACATACTCTCAAGAATAGTAAGAGGAGTATTTTTACCCTTCGGGAAAAATGTTAGTGTGACCTCTGGTCCATGTATGGTGTCTCTACATTCCCAGCTTCCCCGCACAAGGGGGCACATTTACTAAGATCCGTGCGCCAGTTTTTTCTGCCGAACTTTGCAGCGTTCTTTCTTTTTTTTTTAATCAAATTTTTTTTATTGATTTTCAACTGTTTTTACATATTACAAACAATCTGCCAATCCCGCCATCCCCCCTCATCTCCGTAGACAAACTCCCTCCCCCTGCCCCTTAAACAGATCGGACAAAAAAAGGCATTTTTCACTGCATAAAGGATTTTTTTGATGTTACATTTGTATACTATGAATGAGTATTTATAGAAATGTTTCACAATATACGATTTTAATATGTAATTATAGGTATCACCTAAAGTTTTTGAAACAGGTTATGTCTTAAATGTCTTTGGGAGTCCTTGAGAGTCGCAGCCATTACATGTTTTTTTTTCTAGTGTAAACACTTGCTTGCACAGGTAGTCAAGAATTGTCCTGCACAAAACGTTTTGCAAACCGGGCCATATTAATGCCCCTCCCACCGCACTGACCACACTTTGCCCTCACATATTCTATCTACCCCCACAATCACATCTCCCAATGATCACACGTGCCCCCACATATTCATATATAATTCCCCTCACACACCACAACTGACCACACTTTGCCCCCACTATATCATATATACCCCCTCACACCACAACGGATCACACTGTGCCCCCATATATAATCATATATACTCCTCACACCACACTGCAAACTGTCCCCCAAATATATCTATATACACCTCACACCCACACTGACCCACACTTACCCCAAATATATCATATATACCCCTCACACCATAACTGACACACTTTGCCCTCACATATATCATATATACCCCTCACACCACAACTATCATACCTGGCGCCCCCACATATATCTATATTCCCCTCACAACCACAACTGACCACCTTTTGCCCCCACATATATCATATATACCCTCACACGCACCACAAACTGATCACACTGTTCCCCCATATATATCATATATACTCCTCACGACCACAACTACCACAACTGTTACCCCCAATATATCATCTATCCACCTCACAGCCACAACTGACGCACACTGTACCCCCCAAATATATCATATATACCCCGCCAAGCCACACTGACGCACACACTGTTCCCCCACCATATGTCATATATACCACTCACACTACAACTGACCACACTGTGCCCCCACATATATCATATCTATTCCTCTAAATCACAACTGGACCACGACTGTTCCCGCTAACCCACCCCCCCCCCTCACCTCACATATATACTCTTCACAACACAACTGACCACACGTGCACACCATTATGGCCATTATGCAGGTCCCCTCATAGTACTTCAATAGGTTAGGGTCTCCCCCTTATTATTTCTTAGGCAGAGCCTTCTTCTTTAATAATCATTAGGTAGGTCTCCCCTTAAGGATTTATTAGGCTGAGGGTTAATACAACACCAGTGATGTCACAACAACAGCACAGGGGGTCAATACACACATACTGATCGTCACAGCACAGGGGGGTTGATAATACACAACAGTTGATGTTACAGCACAGGGGTTCATATAAACATACACAGTGATGTCACGCCCAGGAGGTTAATACACGCATGCGTTGATGTCATAGCACAGCATTTATAATACACACACCCGTTGATGTCACAGCACAGGGGGTTAATACACAGTGATTTCCAGCACAGGGGTAAATACACATCAGTAATGTCACAGCACAGGGGGTTAATACTACACATACACAGTGATGTCACAGCACAGGAGGTTAATACAGCACGTGTGATGGCACGCACAAGCATTAATACCACACACGTTGATTCATAGCACATGGGGTCAATACACACACAGTGATGTCAACGCACATGGGTTACACACACCAAAGTGATGTCACAGCACAGGGGTGTTAATACACACAGTGATTTCACAGCCAGGGGTATACAACCACCATTATGTCACAGCACAGGGGTTATAATACACATACACCATTGATGTCCCAGCACAGGGGTTATAATACACTACCAGGATGTCAAGCACAGGAGGTTAATACACGCACGTGTTATGGCACAGCACAAGCAGTTAATACACACACACGTTGATGTCACAGCACAGAGGGTCAATACACACACAGTGATGTCACAGCACAGTGGGTTAATACACACCAGAAGTGATGTCACAGCACAGGGTTAATACCACGCCGAAGTGATTCAGCACAGGGGGTTAATACACACCAGAAGTGATGTCACAGCACAGTGGGTTAATACACACCAGAAGTGATGTTACAGCACAGGGGGTTAATACACACCCAAAGTGATGTCACAGCACCAATGTTATCAATAATGTTATCAATAAGAAAATGCTGAAAACCTTTACAATAACTGAAGGCAATAACCCCACACCACAATGATGGCTCACTATGGACACTATGAATATAACAGTACATGTATAGTACATGCTGAGAGCTGTCTAACACTAGAAGGCTAGTTAGTGAGTACAATACTGATCTGAGGCATAACCTGCATCTAGTACCTCACAGGTGACGTGTCAGGGCTGAAGAATTTTCCACCAGATGTCTTTAGCATCTTGCAGCACATGCCCCACACTGTGCACCTAAAAATACCACAGTTATTCATAATATAATGCCACCTGAATAACAGAAATATGTCGCCCCCCCCCCCCAATATCCCCTATAATAAAACCACTCTGGCCCTTAAAGATATCAAAGAATACATTGCAACCCCGCAATCTATTACTATACTACAGCCCTTGAATAAATAATACTGAACCCCTAATTATATACTGCGACCCCAATTAATTACACAATATATGGTTCCCCCATGACCCTCTTTAATAAATTAATTTACCTTTCTATTCCCCTATCTAATATACTGTGGTGCCCCATGAATTTTACATGCTGGGCCCCTCCATATACTGCCCCAAACCCCAATAAATTATTTAATATATAAAGTTCATCTGTAAATTATTTTATATAGTTCCCCCCATTAATTATTTAATATACTGGGCCCCCCAATGGATTTTGTATACACATTTAGGCCTTGTGCTTTAGGGCTCAGTTTTTACAGCTTTCACGGTGCACTCAAAATAACATTTTACTCTTTGGTTGAGTAAGATCACAGGGGGACTAAATTTATACAAGTGTTTTAATACATTTTTAAAAAATGAAAACCTCATTACGAAAAGAAAATTGTTTTGCCATCTTCTGATGCTAATAACTTTTTCATACTTTGGTGTACAGAGTTGTGTGAGGTGTCATTTTTTGTTGGACGAGCTGACGGGGTTGTCTTCCAGTCACATCGCTCCACCTGCAGTAATGGAGCACCATACACTGATGGACAGGAGCTTCCTGTCCGGACGGAGGCCCCTGCCCAATTGCTAGTTGCCGAGCAGGAGCCTGATTATTGGCGCTTTCGGAGTGCCAAACCCAGGGGCCCCTGCGCAATCATCTGGATTGCAGGATCTGGCGCTGGTGCTCCAAGAGCGCCAATGATGATGCGCCTCTGCCTGTTTCTGATCATCATCTGCAACAAAACACTGAAATTGTTGCTGCTTGATTTTCCAACTATATGAAACTACTTGGTGACCAAAATATTACTCCATATGTATATCCTCAACATGCAGGGCCCCTGAGCCCACATCACTACTGTGACCACTACAGCCTGGACATAGGGGGAATAAATAGAATTTTAAAAAAACAGAGTTACCAACACGGAATACACAGACAGCAGAAGGGGGCGCCACTACTTCATGCCATATAAATACGCGCGCTCCTCAGCACAGCCCGCCATAATCAGCAGGAAGAGCGCGGCGGTAAGTGCTTCATGTCATAGAAGGGGCGTTAATGACGTTATAGGCCGTGTGTGACCCGGGGTGTCAATGTCTCCCTCTACTACAGGGAACCTGTCAATATGAGAACCAAGGCACAACCTGCTTCACGGAAGCAACCCAGCTCCTCCGGGGCGAGGCGAGCGCAGGCCGGTAGTGCGAGAGGACGAGATGAGAGTCCCCCGGATCAGCCTGCATCTCCAGGGCGACCAAGAGCTACACCCGGCCCCTCCGGGCTCCCGGGCAGGACGAGATGAGAGTCCCCCGGATCAGCCTGCATCTCCAGGGCGACCAAGAGCTACACCCGGCCCCTCTAGGGCGAGGCCAGATCAGGCGGGCTCCCGGGCAGGACGAGATGAGAGTCCCCCGGATCAGCCATGTTTCACAGAGATTGGCTCTGCGTGCCACCCTGGCAAGTGCTGCCATAGGTGCCCAAACACTGTGATACGATCCTTAATTTTTAATTTGTTTCTATTTGGACTTTATGTTTAACTGGGTAACACATTCCCAACTGTAATGCGGAGCCCAGCTTTTTACATTACAGCCAAGCGTCTGCAAGCTATCGCACGAGGCTCTGCTTTGAGCCTGGTCGATTGCGAGAGGTACATGAAGCTTACTCGCCAAGGGCGTAAAGATATTTACCCCTCATAACTGATGGTGTGCCCCGACATATAATTAGTAGACAGTTTGACTTACTCATGATATTATAGCCCATATGCAATCGCAAAGCGGTAAAAATGATGTGTCCCCCTCCGCGCCTGGCGATTTGACGATTGTAGGCCGCTATTTGCGGACTAGCCAAGGCTGGAAACAGTTGTATGAATTTTGTTTAATTTTTAGTTATATTGACAACGCGTATAATATTCATACACACGATATTTCGTGTCTAGCATGACTTCCAGAATCTTGTGTGGAGGTCATTCTAAAGTAATATAATGAATGGAAATAAATGATTATTATGACATTTCCCCAATACATAAGTACATGAATTTACTATACAATATTGAAATGTATACAGGTAAAGTGATAAGACATCATAGAAGGTAATGAAAATTAGGTTGAATGTGCCCTGTCCTTTTTCCCTGTGCCTATTACTGGAAGTGGCTCTTCAGTTTTATTGCCCAGTTGCCTGTTTTGCAGTAATTAAATTATAATTAACGGATCCAGTCTAGTCCGTCCCAATCTTTAACTTGTAATAACATGATGTATATTAATAATAAGCCATATATCAGCAAAAGTACATCAGATACGCGCTAGGATCCAGCTCGAGATAGTATGTGGTGTCGTGTAAAATAGTAAATGTGCTTAATACGCGTCACTGCGACCTTACGGACCACACGTCTCACGCCATATATGGAGAATTAGCATGCCCTTTTTAGGGGCCAGCCCTACATAGATTCAGGGCAATCTTCCTTCCATAGTTATACTCCACGGCGGTGGTTGCCGAGTCTTCGCCCCGCCACCATGTGACACCTATTTTACACTATGTTTTGGTAAAAGAGGAGGAGCTGGGGGCGTGTCTTCTGCTAATCCTTCTTCTATCATGTCGAGTGGTGACGACCCCTTAATCTTCTGTCTATGGTGTAGTCTAAATGTGTGTGTGTCCTGCCTGCTGAGCACAAGCGCGTGACGCGTAATACGTGCATGCACATATGCTCCGTATCAGCTCTAAACGCAGTGCAATGCAACTTTTCTGTGTACAACAGTGACAAACTAATTTCAAATGCACATGCTTGACAAGTGGCACACACAAATGGGAGTAAGTGTAAACGTGAAGCAACTGTGGAATAGTCAGTTTATCGGCCGCTTGTCGCAAAACAGCCGCTTAACCATGCTGAAGGGCTCGCTGTAAGTCGTAACCCCGTCGACTACCAAGCGCTGCGTAAGTGTAAAAATGGCGCGCAATGCTCTGCGTAAGCCATTAACCGTGCATGCTCTGCAAAAGCCCACCGTAAGCCATATGTCACGCAAATGCTTCGTATAACAGGTAACTTTACACCGCGCACCACGTGCCGCAGCAAGTGTCCCCCGCCCAAAGCCTGTAAGCGTTCCATGACGCAAATCGTCTTCCACACAAGCGCAAACATGACGCAAATGCATAGGTGCGAAAAACTGAAATCAAGAGCCGTGTTAGTTTGTAAATTAGTGCGCCAAAGGCCCCTGTGAAAACGTGAGACGCTTATAAATGCTCGCGTAACCGTGACGCAACGCCACATACATGCGTTTATCTCATTGACCCCCAAACGTGACGCAAACGATGCAAAGCGCCCCAAATGTGTGCAGGCGGGGTGAGTAAGCACGTCACACTGGGACGCAATTCGCGCGTTTACCTGTGAGCAAATGCCGCGAGGATACACGTTGAGTCAATAGTAACGTAATCATATTTCTACCCCGACCGTAAATTTTAGTATAAACTTTTGTGTCGCAAACGCTGCATTATCGCGTAACAGTGGCGCAAACGCAGTAGTAAGCACGAGCAAATGCCGCGTACATGCATACTCCTGCACGCAAAAATGACAAAAACATATTTGATTATGTTAATTTCACAATGTAAGAGGTATACCCGCGAATTTGTGGGACACACAGACATCATTAGAACCACCGAAAAAATACTCACAGATAAAATTGATTGAATAGCGCTGATGGCATTGCTGACATGAGGATTGTGACAGTTGAGAGAAAGATTGATGTTTTTAAGTACACACTGCCTCTGCCCTTCCCCAGCAATCCCTCCTCTCGACCTGATTTACCACAGCTTAAAAGGGTCAGACCATTTTGGAATCACTATCTCCTCAATGTGCGGGGCCTAGTAAGAAATCAAACAGTCCCTGAATTTTCACGTGCCAAGCTTACCGCTTCCCACTACAGAGGTGGTTTTATAAACTCTACATTGTGTGTATAGTGGTGCTAGAAGTTGTCTACATCAACAAATTGATAGGTGCATAATAAATGACTGAATGGGAATAAAATACTGAGTAGAATAAATAGGACGATGGAGGCAAGTAAGGGGAAGGGGGTTTGTAGGACATGTGAAGGTGGACTAGCATCAATTAAAGGGTTGCTGAATGGGAAATAAAGAATTAGTGAACTAATGGATAATGAAATGATGATGATATACAGGCAGTCCAGGGTTACGTTTGTTCTTAAGGTTTGTCGAAACTGGTATTTATAAACTGTAGATCAAGCCCAAAAAAAACAAATTGGCCCCGTGACAATTGGAGTTTTAACATTTTTTGCGGTAATGGGACCAAGGATTATCAATAAAGCTTCATTACAGGGCATCCTCGTAGCAGTTGCATGTACTGCAGTCACTGAGACTATCAAGCTAACTATGCCTGCGAGCTTACACGATGGGTCACGGGGCACTGTCTGAACTTCTTACACAAGCTTAAGCACAGCTCCTAGTGCTGATCAACCGCCGCAGTGTTATAGTGATTAGACATTACTGGAAAATCTTGTGTAACCCGTTTATAGCTAACACTGCGTGCGGGGGGTACCAATGTATTGTCGGACAGCTCGCAAAAGCAGTGGCTTTTCCGTAACTTTTATCGTCTATTATATGAGCGCTGGGCGGGGCAGTCGGGGCTCGGATTTCTGCATCCCTGTTCAGAAATACATCGGACCAGGATTTGCCCAAGATTGCCGTTATGACTTACACTATACCCCGCCGCAGTATTGATAGCGTTCCGGAGGTTTCTTTCCTTTGGGTAACGCTATCACTCTAACTACTGCTATGCACGTTTGATCACAAGCACTAGGGAGATATTGACCCCTTTGTAAGAGCCCTCCTCGCGGTCGGAAATTTTAGGTGGACAGGTACCTCTTTAAGTAGGGGACCGCACTGTAATGAAAATGAATAATTCATTAATTTCACTAATTTCATCGTATTTCACCACTGGCCGGCCAGCAACCCCACTTTCTTAACCCGGCAGTCAACTTCCACCCTGTCTATTCAAATTCCTCCCTCCTCCCCTTACTTGCATCCACATTTGTCCTATTATTTTTTCTTCTATTTCCTCCTCTGTTTGTTTCTTATTTTCCCCCTTTTATTTCTGTTCTTTTTCTTGTTTGTTCTTTCTGTTTTTTTTTGAGTACTTTCTTTCCCATTTTGCCAGTATTTTGACTTGTCCATTCTATATACTTGTATGCTCCCGTTTCCTGATGTCCCTGTCCCATTATGTCACTTTGTTTACAGCAATGTATGTAACTTCCATCTACCTCACCTCAACCCTTGGACTCCCCTAACCTTTATGACGCCCGAACCCATTTACACCAACCCATTTTCATACTACTTGTATTGTCTGTTCTATGTTCATTTAGCGTAACTATTATTATTATTTCAGTTTTTCTTATGGATTATTATGTCTTTATTTTGTCCCCTTATCTTTCACTTACCATCTGCCATCTTGTTATTCGACTTTTTCCTGATGACCGGGATGGAAACGCGTTGTCAAATATAAAAATTACAACTTCTACTCTTATTTACCTTGTGGATATGTAGTTTGAGTTCTTCTCCAATATTGCGTCCCCGACCACCAAGATTTGTACTTTCGTCGCTTCTCCTCGGGAACCCTTGTGTGTGCCCCTGGGTAATGACGCTGCAAATCCCCCACCCTGGTTCCACCCATTGCCTCATTACTCCTCCCATACACACACCATTAGGATTGCCTGGCTCAACATCAGAATTCCTCTAAAACTCTTTTGCAGAACTTACCTCATATCTTAGAATCTGCGTACAGTAGTGTCCCACTCATGCACTTCATATGCGTTGGTCCTTACCTCCTCATTTAATTGTTAAGGTGTCACGGCCTTTTGTTTTTGTGTCTTCATTTTCACTCTTGTTTTCTGCGTGAAACAATATTTGCACACTATCAGTGACGCGTAGTTTATTACCTACCTCCCGACTTCCAATCCAGGTCCAGGATAGATAAGGGCATTGGCCCGCCCTGAGCCCTCTTCTATTATGCCGGCATATGTCTTGCGCATATTGCAGCTTCAAATGTCCGCACGGTCACACCCGCGATCGTTGCTAGCACCGTATCACAGGCGGTTTCCCGCCTGGCGGATTCTCATCCGATGCGATTGCTGGGCGTCGCCATCTGCCAAGTGATTTCGTCCCCGTGATGTCATCGCGCAGCAGCGTTCCGCCACGTGACAGACTCGTGGTCTTGCCGAAAGGATCCCAAGTCTGTCCCGTTTACACCCATTCATTACATTGTTCTATAGAACTGTAATGAATGAGGAGGAAATATCCCATTTCTATATGCCATACTGTTAGAATGGCAGTGTCTCTGACTCGCGCATCTGATCCCCTAGCCCATCCCCGCTCGACCCCCCCCATCCCCCCCCCCCCCCCTTCCCCCCACCCCCAGCCCTACCCACCCCACCCCCCCCCCACTTATATCATCATCCCCCCCCCCCTACCCCCCCTTTGTGGTTTCACCTCCCCCCCCCCCCCCTTTTCTCGCCCCCCCCCGCCTCCCTCTCCCCCTTCCCCCTGACAACTGACTGGTGAGACCTTAGGGCCTAGTGATGCGAATTTTTTAGGTAGTGACAGATTGTTGCTTCCAAACTATACGAACCACAAATCAACCTGCTTTTACCGTGGAAGGCTCAATCTATGGCATTTTCTATGAGTACACTTATGTGGCCTACTGATGTTTTCACTCCTTTTCTTAGTCAACATGCTTATTTTACTGTTTTTTCTCTTTCCCCTCTTCTTCCACCATCTTTTTGTAATCGCTATAGGCCCGGAGCCATCATACAGTTGAAAGCCACCCAGGACAGGGTACTTCTGTCAGGCCATGATGGTGGCTCAAATATGCGGACTTGACTGGCTATTCGCGTTCTGTCCCACACCACTTATTACCTTTCCCCTGCAGTTCCATATAACCGCCAATGAAGTGCTTTCACGTTCACAAATAGGCCTGATGTAGCAGTTTGTTTCTCTCTTAGTGATGGGCCCGCAGGGACGATCTTGATGCGATTCAGTCTACATCTGAGGGTGTGAATCCATCATGTCCTGGGGTTGAGCCCTGCCTGAGTGTGCTCAAGAATGGGCTCTGAGCTCAAGTCTACTTCCGACCACCTCCAGTCCGCTTCATATGGTTCGCCGATCACTGCCCCTACGCGACAGTCTGAATGGGACTTATTTACGTATGAAGAGGTTAGAAAATAAAAAGAAAAACAGAACTTATACATACGTGAAAAACCTGAAATTCTAATCCTACGTAGTCGATTCTGCAGTTCCGTACATCAGAATAGCTTCACTATTAATACTAGTCACAAATAAGATTAAGTACACGAGCATGACAGGTCTCCACCCAGCTTTGGTATGCGGATACTATGCCTGCTCTTTATTGTCACAGACACTTAACGTAATCGTGTTTTTACTGCGCATTTCAGCCCCCGTGTAACGGACGATAAATAGTGCCTCCCAGTCGCACAACTGGCGCCGTTTTTTGCATTTTGAATAACACTTTTTTAAAAAACATAGCTGTTTGTGTTCTTTAACAAGCAAACGGTTGCCCTCCACCGTCCTCAGATCCACAATACTTATAGCAAGTGATGAAACCGCCCAGGTCAGAAATTACATCATCGACACGCTGGCACCCCCCTATCTAACAGTCTAGCCCCCAACGGACTATGAAAATATATTGGGCTCAGTAAGACCTGGCCACAATTTCACAACAAACAGCCTAAATCTGTTACTTTAAAGTATATTCCGTGTCCGTCTTTTACCTTCATTGTTCACTGTATTGTCACACACTAATAATCTTTACCTCCATCCATCTATTATATTATCGGTTCCTTACCATGTTTGCCTACAGAACCGGTTAAGTAGTTGTATAATGTGTAGATCACTCCCGATCATGTGGGGGTGGTGTGCACCCAGTGATAGGTCGTCTCAACTCCATTAGACAGAGAATTAATAGCGTATTCTCCGGTTTCGCCTAAATATTTGCAGTCTTTTCCCTTCCCTTTCTCTCCATTTGTCCCCACTTTCTTATTGGCCAATCTCTTTTCCCAGCTTCCCCCGTACCCCCCCATCTTGCACCTGTGATTCTATTCATGTCGCATACACCCTCGGCGTGCCAATTTAGGACCCCTTGCTCCCCTTGCCGACTTGTGGAAGCAGTTGCATTTTTATGCCGATTTCAGAGTCGAAATCCGCCAGCTATTTAGATCTTTTCGATCCGGCTTGGTTGAGGGACAACCCACTATTACATTACAGCCTCCGTTGCACTGCATATTTTTTCGCGTCGCCCCCTTAAGGTGTAGGCTACCCCTTCCCATTGTTCACCCCTGCCTGTGGTCATCTTGTCCCCGTTTGGTTTGTCTGAAGAGTTCGGGATAGTTTATTGGTCTTACTACTGGGTTATTTATGGGGTTATATATTATATTCGTCCTCCACAGGTAGATATTGAAAACCGTAAGCACGTACATAATCCTCTTCCTACACCCCCTGTGATTACTTTCCAGCGCACAAAGGTCATAACCCAATTACACTGACACAGGGCCCATTGATCCAACCTTGGGTCCGTGTCTAGGAGGATGCTTCAATGGCCCTGGATAGCCAGGTTTCGCCCAAACAGGGAGCCACCGGCTATCTACACCAAGGCAACCCCCTGACCCATCGGATGTGTGCCCCAGATGCCAGGAACGCTCTCAAGATCCCACCCCTTACCTGCCCCCCATCTGCCGGCGGCGTACGCCAAACCCCCGAGTCCCTACGACACAGAAGGACTTGGCCCCCCGACTGAAACGACTTGCAATTGTACGCGGTTTCTGTTTATGAGTTCAATTTTACGGCTCGTAATGTCTACTTTATTCTTGTGGTCCAGGGCAATCGTGTATTTTTTTTCTGGCCTTTCTCCGGCACCACATTTGCCTCGATTTGATACCTATAAGGCCCTTTTTCTTCGTAGGTGTTTCCCCATAGGGACTTATTTACATGTTAATGCTCTATTCTGTTTATTTGACCCTGCGCTGGAGATGCCGTAGCAGTAGGGGAGGGCTGATCTGGGAATTTGTCACGGCGTTTATGTCTATATAGATGTGTTTGTTGCGTTCCATCATATTCCTTTTCTAGCATCCTGCCCGCTATTAGGTAGTGACTTTGAACCCTATAGGGGTAGAGTTGTACCTGATTGAGTTACCATATACTGCCCTATTTCTACGAAGTAGTGACACGACCTATGGTGTGATTTTCCACATTCATTACCATGGCAACAATCGCCGCTCCTCATCGGTACCTTTCGGCAGCTGAGCGCTCACTGCCATGTGCCTTGACAGTACTTTGCCAGGGACAGACAGGTAACGCTAGCAGACACAGCGTGACGGGTGTTGCGTTAGATGTGTCGTTGCTCCGTCTGCTGCTCCGCCCGCCTGCTCCTTCTCGCATTCATGTTTCTGCTCTTTTCCTCTGCCAACATTCGTCCTGACAGCGTCCCCGTGATATGCGTACGACGTGCTTTTTCTGCGTTCACAGAGTATAAATCCTTCTATTTTCATTAGGGTGTGTGTCAGCTCTGGACCAACATGTGTGTGTTTTGTATACAACCTGTATCTACCTCCTTTAGGACATCTACACCACCGATGAAGGATTTGTAAGCTCCAACCACACTGCATAACAGGTGGTGTTCAGACCCTCTGGAAGGATCCATTCTTCTTTAAGCTTTTTATGCCCTTGTGTCTAAGAAAAGGGCCTTTAAAATTATGCAAATGAGCCTGAGATGCCAGGCCAATTAAACATCTATGAAGCCTGGGGTCCTGCAGGTCATTTGCATTTTTTCCTGTCAGTTTTTCTTCCTGGCATTTCCTGTCAGTTGGGGCACACACTAGTATGTCAGTAGGCTTGTTTATAACCTTGATCCTGGTGGTAGAAAACCTTTGACGACCAGGCCATTTTGCACTTCCGACATGCCATGTCATGTTTCAAATTTGCCATGTGTCTTTAATTGGTTATGACCTTTGGAACGCTTAGAAATCAAGGTGAAGTAGAGAGAGTTTTCTGCTTAGGTTCAACTGACTTTGAGAGAGGACTAAATAATAGTAAACCCATGAAATAACCCATTATAGAAACTAACCCTCACCTCTGCATCAAACAACTTTTACAAATGTGTAACCCTTTAGTGTTTCACATGGGTTAAAAAAATGGAGGTACGATTCTGAAATGAAGTTTTGGTCTAAAAGTATGTCTAAAATTGGATATTCTCAAAGGATAAAATGCACTGCAACAATGTGTTATCCCATTTGTCCTATGTGTGTCCTGTATATACAAGACAATTTTGTTTTTTTATATACATTGAGACTGGGTCATTCATACAAAATTATGAAACAGAGAAAAAATGTCAATTGGAACACAAACCCATTGGGTCACTAAAATAAACCTTTATTTAATCTCTTAAAAGATGGAAAAAATGTTTTTAAAATTAACAGGGATGACAATATTCTTTACGTTTAGGGTGGTGGGATACGAGCCATATTATCTTATTGTCAGCACTAATATTTGTTCGCAGTAATCGCCTTCATCATTTTAAGTGAGAGGGATTATGTCTTTTTATCCCAGTAGTGATGAAACTCACTGGCATGCCAGATTGTGGCAGTCGGACAATCGATACCAGAAGTATAAAGAAGTTATGACGACTATCAATTGGCAATATAGTATGACACTGTGTACGAACTCGATTACTAACCGGTTCCCCTCTTAAAAGTCACAACGTGTGCCAAAAATGTCGGGGGTACTTGTTAGTTTTTAGCTCAGCGCTTGTGATGACAAGAACTAGTTTAGGGGGGGGAATGAAAATATATGGAAAATAAGTGAGCAGTCAATTTTCTTTGCCAGCATAGGACCATCTCTCTTCTGTAGGAGTTCCCCAGAGGAAGTGGGGGGACGTAAGGGAGGATACCTTCATACGACTGTTGACTATCAACATAGACAGATGTGTACGAACTTAGTTTGCTGCATAACACAGTGTCATCCTATACGCCAATTGACAGGTCAGTCACTAACTTCTGGTATCAAGTGAGGTGCGTTGTCCGGCTGCACAATTCTGATGGCCAGTGAGTTTCATCAAACCTGAGATAAAAAAGACATAAATTCCTCTCATAGTATAAAGTAAAAAGTGACAAAGGCCATCAACCAGGACATACTATTAGTCAATGACAAATAAGATATAAGCATTGATAAAATATATAGCTCGGTACCCCTACCACTAAAGTAAAAGATATTGTCACATCTGTCTGTTAATTTAAAAATTAAACAACCATTGGCCTGTAAATGGAAAATAAAAAAAGTTATGGCTTTTGCACCGCAGTTAATAAAAATCAAATGGAAAAGGGTGTGTCCATTGAGGGGTGAAGTCTTACTGTTTACACTAGTTCGGAAACGTAAGATATAAATTGCTTAAATGGAATACATGGTAAACAGAATGAAAAGAGAGCATCTGAAGTGTTGGTATATTATGTTGCAGAGGCAAAATAAATTTATACTAGGTATTAACACTGTGTTACCTGTGGTAGTAGTGACCTCCTAAAGGCAATCAGATTAAAGATGACTGTCGGTGAAGAATTGACCTAATAAACCACTACCAGCAGGTTGCTAAGGCAGCTCACGTTCCAATCATGTCTTTCAGGCCCAGTGTGTGGTATCATCCAGAAAATCAACTTGAAGTGAGATGGTATATAGAAAGGGGTGGAGATTTTAACACTGCAGTCAGCAAACGTTCAACTTCCCACCTTGACTTCATGTTAAACTCTCCGCCCTCCTTACACTTATACAAAAATTGAACATCTCACTTCAAGTTGATTTTCTGGACATTGCCAGCACTCGACATTGAAAGGAACAAAAACTAGGTGTTAAGATCTGTTTGACAATATATGGTGGTGGTTTATTAGGCCAGTTGCTTGTGACATTTCCTTTAAATGTGTTTTTAATTATGATGTCTTTTTTCAATGATAGAGGGATAATATGTCATCAAGGATGTTTCACTTTCGCAAACCCCTGGTGGTCCGCAGAATGCAGTGGTGCCACTATCCTAGTTAAAAGAGTTGGGTTAGTATTTTATTACTGTGCCTTACACAGGACCTCAATGCACACACAACCACAGCACTGTTACTGATTTCTATCGGCTCCAGCTGATGGGTGAGGCCTGTGTCATAACTGCAAAGGCAATCTACCTGAATGACCCTGTGCATGACAAGTCATGTCTTCATGTTGCCAGACATAACCTCTAAACTAAGTGCACATGAATATAAGGGGCATAACTAACACTAAACGTTTAATCCAACAATACAATTTTTCCATGTAAACTTTGTATAATTTTAACACAAGACAACTGTTCCAGCGCGCAGCCCAAGCTCCAATGCACAGGGCTTTTAGTGGCATGTATGGGGCTGTCACCGCTTTTACCAGCTATAGAAATCTGAAGGGCATGGTTGTGGAAGTGAGACACATTAAACTAAAAAGAACACACATCACTATAGTTATTATGGTGGTGAGTGGAGATTGCAAACCTTTTTGGTTTGGCAGAGAGACCTGTGATTGTTAGAGGAATTCCTTGAAAGGTTTCTCTTTTACTTTGTGGGGGGTCGACCTAAGTATAGATGACTAGGATCACTATTTCTATGAATGGAGGGTGACCTGAATGGACATGGATGGGCGCCCGCCCCCTATTCTCCTGATAGGACTATTGACACAGACCAAGGGAAAACTGCTAGAATCTTCCCTTGTCAGTGATGAGACTTCCTCCTCACACATCCACCACCTATAGCCAATCCTGTCCCTACCCCCCTCACAATCCCCCTCTCTCCTGAGTACCTTCCCCCCAATCGACATAACTGTAAGTATATGAGGTGATCCATGATAGCACTATGTGGGCAAGGTATGACACTACACACATGATTTCCTAAAACTGCAACACACAGAAAAACTTTAAAACTTTCAAAACCCCAAGATGGGGGGTAATACACACAAATAGAGGCTTCAGTCTTCTCCGATCAGCCCAGTCCACCTGGATGCCCGCTGATCCTGCGGGCCACTGGATGTCACTGCGCTGCAGGTGACTCTTGCCTGTAAGACTGGCCGTAGTAGAAGGTCTTCCAGGGCCGCACTAGGGGAAAGCATCGCTGCCGCCCCTCAAGCCCTTTATGCTAAGCTCTGCCACGACAAGGGCACTCCTCGGGTATATTCATTACAGAGCTCCCTCAACCACTCGGCCGAACGGGCTTTGCTGAGAGGATGATGTGGACGACTGGGACTTCCGTATCTCCTAAGGGCTCGCTGCCCCGGACGGTCAGACGACGGTTTCTCCGCCTGCTGCCGACCCGCCTGCTGTGAACTCGCCCGAGAGGGCGGGATTCTGCAACACCATCCAGGGCAGAGGCCCAGACAGCGCGGGCTCCGGGCAGGAGGAGAGAGTGAGAGTCGCCCGGATCACCTGCACTCCAGGCGGGACCAAGCAGACTACACCCGGACCCCTCTAGGGCGAGGCCAGATCAGGCGGCTCCCGGCAGGACGAGGATGAGAGTCCCCGGATCAGCCTGCAGTCAGGCCATCATCAGGGCAGATTTGGGTCACAGCAGCGGGGGCGGGACACAGGGCGGGGAGGAGGAGATGAAAACGTCGTACCGTCCGGGGGCAGCAGCCATTAGGAGTATACCGAAGTACCAGTCGTCCAACAGATCTGCTCTCAGCCAAAGCACCCGTCTGACGATGCGCCCGAGAGTGGTGAGGGAGCTCTGTATGAAATATACCGAGGATTGCCCTTGTCGTGGCAGAGTAGCCATAGGGGCATTGCAGTAGGGCGGCCGAGGCTTTCTAGTGCGGCTCTGGACAGACTCCTACACGTCAGTCTATCATGCACAGGGTCACCCCTGCAGCGCAGATGGACATGCCAGCGGCCACGCGGTCAGGGCATCCAAGGTGGGACTGGGGTGATCGAGGAGACTGAAGCCTCTAGTTGGTGTGTATTACCCCCCATCTGTGGGGTTTGGAAAGTTTAAGTTTCTGTGTTTGCAAGTTTTAGGAAATCTGTGTTGTGTGTCATTACATTTGCCCACAATAGGTGCAATATCGGATCATATACTCCTATAGTGTCTGTACAAGGTATGTGCCTCATCACTGACAAAGAGGAGATTCTAGCGTTCCATTGTTCTTGATAGCTCAGGAGAATAGGGGGCCCGCCCACAATCCTGTACATGCAGGTCCCCTCCATATACTTTGTAAGAAAAATAGTGATCCTTAGTCATTCTAGACTTAGGTCACCCACAGAAGTAAATAGAGAAGAAACTCCTTCAGGAAATCCTGGCTAAAATCATGAGTCTCTCTGCCAAACCAAAAAGGTTGCGAAATCTCATCACCTATATACATAGGTCTTTTGAATTTCTACCTCCACAACTATTGCGCTTACAGATTCCTATTAGATGTTAAAATGGGTTGACAGCCAGCAAATGCTCAACTAAAGCCTGTGTATTGGAGCTTGGGCCGGAACGGTGGACGTTGTCTTGGTTAAAATTATACAAAGTTTTGACATGGAAAAATTGATCTTGTTGGATTAAAAGTTTAGTGATAGTGTAGTGCGTCCATTTATATTCATGTGCACTTAGTTAGAGCGGTTAACGCCGGAACATGAAGACAATGACTTGTCATGGCAAACAGGGTTCATTCAGGATAGAATTGCATTAGTGCATTGTGGACAAGGCCTCACCCCAGTGGGAGCAGCATGCACGTAACAGTGCGTGTGTTGTGGTTGGCGTGCCTGAGGAGTCCACTGCTTAAAGGCAGCCTAGATACATTAAAAAACTGAACCCAAAACATTCTTTTAACTAGTATAGGTCTCCATGCATTCTGCCGACCACCAGGGGTTGAAAGTATAGTGAAACATCCTTGATGTACATTATTATCCCCTATCATTTAAAAATACAGGCAAATTCAAAGTGTAGAAATATCAGTCTTAATATTAAGGACAACTTCGACAAACAACGACCCAATCGGAACACCATCAAATAACCCCCCACACAACAGATAATATTTCAAACAGCTAAACACCATTCTGTACGTTTTTGTGTCAAAATGTTAGTGCGAGTGGGAAAAAAAGTAGATGGGCAATGTCCAGAAAAATCAACTTTGAAGGAGATGTGCATTTTTTGTATTAAAGTTAAAGGTAGGAGGCGGAGAGTTTAAACAACTGAAAGCAAAACGGACTGGAGATATATAACAGAAATAACCTAAAGTGCCCTGAAAGCTTGCTTGACGGCAGAGTGTTTTAAAAATCTCCAACTCCGTGCTATACCATCTAAATTTCAAAGTTGATTTTCTGGATGATACCACACCACTGGGCCCATGAAAACAAAACATGATCTGGAAGCTCGTTAAGCTGCTAGAGCAAACCTGCTGGTAGTGGTTATAGGGTCAAAAGTCTTCGACAGGTATCTTAATCTGATTGTCCTTTAGAGAGGGTACATACCTTACCACAGGTAACACGGTGTAAAGTAAGACATCAGTGATAAATTTATTTTGCCTCTGCCAAACATAATACATACCTTAACACTTCAGATATGAAATCTTTCATTTGTGTTTAACCATGTATTCTATTAAGCCAATTTCTATCTTCACGTTCAGAAACTAGCGTACAACGCAGTACGACTTAACCCCTCACAATGACACAACCCTTTTCCATTTTGGCTTTTATGAATGCAGTGAAAAAAGCCTACTTATTTTATTTTTCCACTTACGGAGCCATATGGTGTTGTTAATGCAGGAAAAAATTGATGCTTACCTATTGCAAAATTGAATATTTTGTGGTAATGTAGAGTGTAATGGAAGCTGGAATAATGTACAAATAGTAGCAAAGGAAAAAAAGAGATGGCAAAAATTGGTAAAGACAGAAAATTGTTACCTGCGGAGGAGGTCTCCCGATTATTTATGATTATGGCAATGGCCCAGAAAACAG
This sequence comes from Engystomops pustulosus, assembly GCA_019512145.1. Classification (NCBI taxonomy): domain Eukaryota; kingdom Metazoa; phylum Chordata; class Amphibia; order Anura; family Leptodactylidae; genus Engystomops; species Engystomops pustulosus. Next base: position 147,634,786 of record CM033643.1, read on the forward strand.
AACAAAAGGTAACCAGAAAGCAGCAGGGCGTAAGCTGTATGTTAAGAAACACACAAACCTATTAGGTTCACTACAATAATAACCTTTATTTTTGACCTTGAAAGATGGAATAGATTTTCATACATTAATGTTTTAAAATTAAAAGAAAGAGGATGACATATTCTTTTAAGTTATGGTGGTAAAGGGGGAACCGAGCTTATATTTTATCAATGCTTATATTCTTATTTGGTCAGTACAATATTAGTGAACGTTGGTAGTTTGATGGCCTTTGTCAACTTTTATATATTTTAGTCGAGAGGATTTATGTTTTTTTATCTCAGGTAGTATGTAGAAACTTCAAACTGGCATGCCAGAGAATTGTGCAGACCGGACAATCGACACCCTCACTTGTATACCACAGAAGTTAGTGACTGGACTGTCAAATTGGCAGTATCAGTATGGACACTGGTTTAAGAGCTAAACTAGAAGTTTGTACACAAGCTGTCTAATGGTGATAGTCAACCGCGTATTTGAAGGGGATATGCGTGGAATCCTCCCTTAACGTCCCACCTACAATCTGGAACTCCTACAGAGAAGAGATGTCCTATAGCTGGCTAAAGTAAAAAAAAAATTGAACGGCTCACTATGTTTTCCATATATTTGTCATTCCACCCTACAATAATTACGTGTAGCACAAGACACCAGACTGAGCTAAAAACTAAAAAACAACAAGTACCCCCCCCCCCCCCCCCCCTACGAATGTTATTGAGACACAAAGTATGTGACGTTTTTTTCAGGGGAAACCGAGGTTAATATTCGCGTTAGTACACAAGTGTCAGACTATATTCCACTGTTCGTCACTAAATTCGGTATACTTCTGGTATCGAAGTCCGGACTGAAACAAATTCTGGCAATGCAGCTGAGTTTCATCACTACCTGGGATAAAAAAGACATAAATCCCTCTCAATTAGTTATAAGCGAAAAGTGATTGAAAGGCGAGTAACTGCGACACAAAATATGTAGTGCTGACCCCAATAAGACATATAATGGCTGGATCCCTGCCACCCTAAAAGTCCATCTTTAAGACGTTAAAATAAAGGTTATATTGTAGTGACAAGGGTTGTGTGCCCAATGGACAATTTTTTAATCTGATTTTTACATATTTGTTGAATGAACCCAAGTTCTCAATGTATATGAAAAAAAAACTAATTTTCTTGTATATTACAGGCACCAACAAATAGACAAAATGGATAACACATTTTGCAAGGAAATGAATTTATTCCTTTAGATTTATACAATTTTAGACAATACTTTTTGACAAAAAACTTTCATTTCAGACATCGTACTCCATTATTTTTAACCCAGGATGAAACACTTAAAAGGAGGTGAACACAATTTGGTAAAGTTGTGTTTGATGCAGGTGAGGGGTTTTTGTTAGTTTCTAATAATGGGTTATTCATGCGGGGATTTACTATTATTATAGATCATCTCAAAGGCAGTTGAAAACCCAAGCAGAAAAACTCTCTCAAATCACCTGGAATTCTTTTCTTAAAGCGTTCACCAAAGTAATAACCAAATTTAAAATGAACACCTGGCACAAATTTGAAAACATGGGAAAGTGTCAGGAAGCGTTAAGGTGCAAAATGGCCTGGTCGTTAAAGGTTTTCTTACCAACGGAATCAAGGATTATAAACAAAAGCCTACGACATTAAAAAAAAAAACAGTAGTGCTGTGCCCAACTGACAGGAATGCACAGGAAAAAAACTCTGACAGGAAAAAATATGCAAATGAGCCTGGCGGCACCAGGCTTCATAGATGTTAATAGGCCTGGAGCACTCAGGCTCATTTGCATAAAATGTTTAAAGCTATTTTTGTCTTAGACACAAGGGCATAAAATGCTTTATAAAGAAAGAGTGGATCCTGTCAGAGGGGACACACCACCTGTATGTTCAGTGTTGGTTTGGACTCAATTCTTCATCATGGTGGTGAGAGTTCCTTAGAGGGGTAGATAACAGTTGACACTTTGTAGGTCCAAATGAAACAATCACAATTATTTTTTGGGGTGAGCCCTCTCAATAGCCTAGTCAGAGTTACAGAAATAAATAAAAACACAAGAGAACAAACTGTGATCGTCCGAACTAATGAATACTCACAGAGAAGTAATGGGGGGGAGGGGGGAGCGTCGTTTTGGTGCCATGTACATGAATGGGAGAAAATCCCGCAGATGCTGTCATACGTAGGTATGGCAGAAGTATATGTAGGATCAATCAGACAAACTAGGGTTGGTAAAGTAATTTAGGGGGTTATTAGAGTTCCAAAATCGAAGAATAAGCGGAAAAAAAAAAAAAAAACTATATATAAAAAAAACCATAAAAAATTCTAATACACCCCCCTTTCCCTAAAAGTCAACTAAATTAAAGACAAGTAAAAATTATACCACAATAGGTATCACCTTGTATCCAAAAAATGCAAGAGATCCATGAATGCACCGACCCCAAAAGAAATAAAAGAGAAATTGAGCCGTAAAAATTAACTCTAAAAGAATACCGTCGCAATTTGCGGTTTTTCCACAATTCTTTGGATTTGGACTTGTATCCCGTTCCGGACACAGCAGGGATATAACCCCTTACGAGCTGGGACCCCTTTTTAGGTTTTTTCACTCACCACCTTCAGAAAATCTATAACTTTTTTATTTTTTTTCCACATGACAACGAAAATTGCCACTAGTTTAATATCCATGCCGTTGTACTGGGAGGAAGAGTGAAAAAAATTCCCAAATGCAGTGTGTGTATGCGAAAAATGGGTAGAAAAAAAGCAGTTGTATCTGTGTTCTTTTATGTGGATTTTTAAGGATTCACTTATGTGAAAAAAGGCGCCACAAAAATGCAGGTTCTACATTACTCTGTAGGACGAGGGGGCAAAAAAAAGGGGGACCAGAGGTGGAGCAGAGGGGGGGTGGGGGAGAAGGGGGGCAGACAGGGACAAGAAGGAAAAACGGGACAAGTTTTTTTTTTTTAATTTTGACATCTTCTAATTGGGACGCCAATAACAAGTCATAATTTGGTAGATATGTAGAGAGCTGTGGATGGATGTGCCATTTGTGGTGAAGTTTGATGGCGGTGATTCATGCTAGAAATTTTAAGGAAACTAGATGCAACCTTTTTTTGATACATTTTTTTTTTAATTGTTTCAAAAATGTAAAAAAAAAAAAGTGCCAAATTTTGGAACTATTATGGCCGCTATTTTACGGTATGGGGTAAAACGCAGTGAAAAAAGAACGTTATTTTTTATTTGATAGATCAAGGCATTTCCCGGGACAACAGTGTATACCTAAGGGGGTGAGGAGGTGGACGAAAGGAGGGAAGGAAGAGGGAGACGAGGGCGAGGGGAGAAGAGTGAGGGAGGGAAGGAGGGGAAAGGTGGGGGGGTGGAGGGAGAAGGGGGGGGGAGAGGGGACGGCGGAGATGGTTAAGACTCAGTAAGGGCAGAGTGATGGCAACCTATGGCAACTGGTGACAGAAAAGATGGCACTACAGAAGCCCATTTCTTTGGGGAACTCAGCCCACAACCCAGGAACAGAAGTGTCCCCAAAAAAATAGGAAACAAAATCAAACCAATCTTACTGCAAGTCCCAAGGCAACTAAGAGATGATGCTATCAGCACTATTTTAAAGTGAACGTAGGAATTGGCTAGGTGTGAACTTCGAGGGAAAGGTTAGAAAAGTGGTGACAGAGAACTGACAAAAATACCATTCAAAGGGGAGCCTCGATTCTTGGACGACACAATTCTTGCTCTATAGAGAGACCCTGGAGGGGAGAAGCTAAACGAAATGTGTCTGAACTGAATTTGCCCTCATTCTTTCAACTGTTAGTGATGCTCAGGTGGGGCCGATATACGATAAAAAGATTGGGAAAATCATGGAGCAAGCAATATAAGTTACTACTGTAAAAGCCATGTTGGCCATTCGACGGTATAGTGTATTTTGGTTGTTGAGTTTGGGCACTCTGTCTCCAAAAGATTCGCATCACTGCCTCTAGTCGCGGTTAATCAATAGGTTGGCCCGAAACTGATCGATCCTTATCTTATACTGCCTCACAGTTATGGCATATATAGGAGGATTTTCATCTCCTCATTCATTACCAAGTGCGTAATTAGAAACAATTAAATGGAATGGGTTTAAAAACTGGGAACAGCCTTGGGATCTTTCGCAAGACCCGATGCAGTAACCTAGGCTAAATATCAAATTAGGCGAGAAATAGATGATGAGCGAGGACACAACGAGGAAAGCGAAAATCCTTGGCAAGATGGCGGCACCATGCATCGCAAAATCTTATTAGGAAAACAGCCTAATGCATCGGTGCTAGAACGATCGCGCGGTATTAAGGTAAAGTTACCGGTGAGCATTTGACTGACAAATTGCAGCAAGAATTACCGGCTATGAAGAGGGCTCAGCTCGCAATCCCTTTCTATGCACCCGGGACCTGGCTTGGGACGTCGGGGGGGGGGTAGGTTTAAAAAAACGTCAATATGAATGCAATTTGTTAAGCAAAAACAAGAAGTGAAAAATGAAAGACGCAAAAACAAAAAAAGGGCCTTGACATTAACGGATTAAATGAGGATGGTGCCAAGTATGAAGGGAATGAGGGAGGAAAACTATACTGTTAGCATATTCTATAATATGAGGTGAAGTTTTGAAAAAATGTTTAGAGGATTTGTGTTTGAGCAAACCTGGAGATAATAAACTGGAAAGCATAGTGTGGGGGGGGGAGATTTGAGAGAAAAGGTTGGGAAAAGGGGGGACGTCGCAGCGTCAGGGGGCCCAGAGGCACTGGACAGGGGCTACAAGAGAGAATGCGAAGAGCGGAAAGGAAAAATGTGGGGCGGGAAAGATATGACGCTTCTAAATCCAAAGGTAAAATGTTTAGGAATTTTTATATTTGCACAACTGGTTCAACACCGTAATAGGTCGAATCTAAATGGGCTGGTTTTTCGGGCTCCCGGGCAGGACGAGATGAGAGTCCCCCGGATCAGCCTGCATCTCCAGGGCGACCAAGAGCTACACCCGGCCCCTCTAGGGCGAGGCCAGATCAGGCGGGCTCCCGGGCAGGACGAGATGAGAGTCCCCCGGATCAGCCTGCAGGATCAAGGCATCATCAGGGAGCCCAGTTGTGGCGGGTCCACAGCAGGCGGGTGGCGGGGACACAGGGCGGAAAGAGAGGAGGAAAAACGTCGTACCGTCCGGGGGCAGCAAGCCATTAGGGAGATAGAAGTACCAGTCGTCCAAAGATCTGCTCTCAGCCAAGCACCCGTTAGGACGTGCAGCCCGAGAGTGGTGCAGGGAGCGCGTATGAAATATAACCGAGGATTGGCCCTTGTCGTGGCAGAGTTAGCCATAAGGGGTATGAGAGGGGCGGCGAGGCTTTCTAGTGCGGCTCCTGGACAGACTCTACACAGTGCAGTCTATCATGCACAGAATAGGGTCACCCTGCAGCGCAGATGGACATGCCAGCTGGCCCGCGGTCAGGGCATCCAAGTGACGGGGATGATCGAGGAGACTGAGCCTCTAGTGTGGTTATTACCCCCCATCTGTGGGGGTTGGAAAGTTTAAAGTTTTCTGTGTTGCAAGTTTTAGGAATCATGTGTTGTCGTGTCATTACATTTGCCAACATAGGGCTGAATAGGATACATAACTCCATATAGTGTCTGTTAACAAGGTTATGTGCATCTCACTGACAAAGAGGAGATTTCTAGCAGTTCCGCTATTGTTCTTTGTAATAGCCTCAGGCAGAATAGGGGGCACCGCCCACAATCCTGTACATGCAGTCACCCTCCCAATTTACTTGTAAGAAAATAGTGATTCCTTAGTCATTCTATACTTAGGTCCACCCACAGAAGTAAATAGAGAAAACTCCTTGCAGAAATCCTGCTAAAATCATGAAGGTCTCTCTGCCAAACCAAAAAAGGTTTCAAATTACATCCACACTTAATAACAGGAGTTCTTTAGAATGTTCTCACCCTCCACAACTAATGCGCTTAAGATTCCTACTTAGATGGTAAAATGTCGGTGACAGCCAGCAGTAATGCCACCTAAAGCCTGTGATTGGAGCTTGGGCCGGAACAGGGAGTGTCTTGGTTAAAATTATACAAAGTTTTACATGGAAAAAATATGTTTGTTGGAATTAAAACGTGTTAGTGATAGTTAGCGTTCCCATTTATATTCAGTGCCTTAGTTGAGCGGTTAACGCCTGGAACATGAAGGACAATGACTCTGTCATGCAACAGGCGTTATTCAGGTAGAATTGCTTAGTGCATTGTGGACACAGGCCCTCACCCCAGCTGGGAGCGATGCATGAAGTAAACAGTGTGGTGTGATTGTGGGTGGGGCGTGCATGAGGAGTCCACTGCTAAAGGCAGCGCTAGTACATTAAAAATAACTGAAACCCAACATTCTTTTAACTAGTATAGGTTCCACTGCATTCTGCCGACAACCAGGGGTTTGAAGGAAGTGAAACATCCTTGATGACATTTTATCCCCTATCATTTAAAAATACAGGCAAATTCAAAGTGTAGAAATATCAGTCTTAATATTAAGGACAACTTCGACAAACAACGACCCAATCGGAACACCATCAAATAACCCCCCACACAACAGATAATATTTCAAACAGCTAAACACCATTCTGTACGTTTTTGTGTCAAAATGTTAGTGCGAGTGGGAAAAAAAGTAGATGGGCAATGTCCAGAAAAATCAACTTTGAAGGAGATGTGCATTTTTTGTATTAAAGTTAAAGGTAGGAGGCGGAGAGTTTAAACAACTGAAAGCAAAACGGACTGGAGATATATAACAGAAATAACCTAAAGTGCCCTGAAAGCTTGCTTGACGGCAGAGTGTTTTAAAAATCTCCAACTCCGTGCTATACCATCTAAATTTCAAAGTTGATTTTCTGGATGATACCACACCACTGGGCCCATGAAAACAAAACATGATCTGGAAGCTCGTTAAGCTGCTAGAGCAAACCTGCTGGTAGTGGTTATAGGGTCAAAAGTCTTCGACAGGTATCTTAATCTGATTGTCCTTTAGAGAGGGTACATACCTTACCACAGGTAACACGGTGTAAAGTAAGACATCAGTGATAAATTTATTTTGCCTCTGCCAAACATAATACATACCTTAACACTTCAGATATGAAATCTTTCATTTGTGTTTAACCATGTATTCTATTAAGCCAATTTCTATCTTCACGTTCAGAAACTAGCGTACAACGCAGTACGACTTAACCCCTCACAATGACACAACCCTTTTCCATTTTGGCTTTTATGAATGCAGTGAAAAAAGCCTACTTATTTTATTTTTCCACTTACGGAGCCATATGGTGTTGTTAATGCAGGAAAAAATTGATGCTTACCTATTGCAAAATTGAATATTTTGTGGTAATGTAGAGTGTAATGGAAGCTGGAATAATGTACAAATAGTAGCAAAGGAAAAAAAGAGATGGCAAAAATTGGTAAAGACAGAAAATTGTTACCTGCGGAGGAGGTCTCCCGATTATTTATGATTATGGCAATGGCCCAGAAAACAGAACAAAAGGTAACCAGAAAGCAGCAGGGCGTAAGCTGTATGTTAAGAAACACACAAACCTATTAGGTTCACTACAATAATAACCTTTATTTTTGACCTTGAAAGATGGAATAGATTTTCATACATTAATGTTTTAAAATTAAAAGAAAGAGGATGACATATTCTTTTAAGTTATGGTGGTAAAGGGGGAACCGAGCTTATATTTTATCAATGCTTATATTCTTATTTGGTCAGTACAATATTAGTGAACGTTGGTAGTTTGATGGCCTTTGTCAACTTTTATATATTTTAGTCGAGAGGATTTATGTTTTTTTATCTCAGGTAGTATGTAGAAACTTCAAACTGGCATGCCAGAGAATTGTGCAGACCGGACAATCGACACCCTCACTTGTATACCACAGAAGTTAGTGACTGGACTGTCAAATTGGCAGTATCAGTATGGACACTGGTTTAAGAGCTAAACTAGAAGTTTGTACACAAGCTGTCTAATGGTGATAGTCAACCGCGTATTTGAAGGGGATATGCGTGGAATCCTCCCTTAACGTCCCACCTACAATCTGGAACTCCTACAGAGAAGAGATGTCCTATAGCTGGCTAAAGTAAAAAAAAAATTGAACGGCTCACTATGTTTTCCATATATTTGTCATTCCACCCTACAATAATTACGTGTAGCACAAGACACCAGACTGAGCTAAAAACTAAAAAACAACAAGTACCCCCCCCCCCCCCCCCCCTACGAATGTTATTGAGACACAAAGTATGTGACGTTTTTTTCAGGGGAAACCGAGGTTAATATTCGCGTTAGTACACAAGTGTCAGACTATATTCCACTGTTCGTCACTAAATTCGGTATACTTCTGGTATCGAAGTCCGGACTGAAACAAATTCTGGCAATGCAGCTGAGTTTCATCACTACCTGGGATAAAAAAGACATAAATCCCTCTCAATTAGTTATAAGCGAAAAGTGATTGAAAGGCGAGTAACTGCGACACAAAATATGTAGTGCTGACCCCAATAAGACATATAATGGCTGGATCCCTGCCACCCTAAAAGTCCATCTTTAAGACGTTAAAATAAAGGTTATATTGTAGTGACAAGGGTTGTGTGCCCAATGGACAATTTTTTAATCTGATTTTTACATATTTGTTGAATGAACCCAAGTTCTCAATGTATATGAAAAAAAAACTAATTTTCTTGTATATTACAGGCACCAACAAATAGACAAAATGGATAACACATTTTGCAAGGAAATGAATTTATTCCTTTAGATTTATACAATTTTAGACAATACTTTTTGACAAAAAACTTTCATTTCAGACATCGTACTCCATTATTTTTAACCCAGGATGAAACACTTAAAAGGAGGTGAACACAATTTGGTAAAGTTGTGTTTGATGCAGGTGAGGGGTTTTTGTTAGTTTCTAATAATGGGTTATTCATGCGGGGATTTACTATTATTATAGATCATCTCAAAGGCAGTTGAAAACCCAAGCAGAAAAACTCTCTCAAATCACCTGGAATTCTTTTCTTAAAGCGTTCACCAAAGTAATAACCAAATTTAAAATGAACACCTGGCACAAATTTGAAAACATGGGAAAGTGTCAGGAAGCGTTAAGGTGCAAAATGGCCTGGTCGTTAAAGGTTTTCTTACCAACGGAATCAAGGATTATAAACAAAAGCCTACGACATTAAAAAAAAAAACAGTAGTGCTGTGCCCAACTGACAGGAATGCACAGGAAAAAAACTCTGACAGGAAAAAATATGCAAATGAGCCTGGCGGCACCAGGCTTCATAGATGTTAATAGGCCTGGAGCACTCAGGCTCATTTGCATAAAATGTTTAAAGCTATTTTTGTCTTAGACACAAGGGCATAAAATGCTTTATAAAGAAAGAGTGGATCCTGTCAGAGGGGACACACCACCTGTATGTTCAGTGTTGGTTTGGACTCAATTCTTCATCATGGTGGTGAGAGTTCCTTAGAGGGGTAGATAACAGTTGACACTTTGTAGGTCCAAATGAAACAATCACAATTATTTTTTGGGGTGAGCCCTCTCAATAGCCTAGTCAGAGTTACAGAAATAAATAAAAACACAAGAGAACAAACTGTGATCGTCCGAACTAATGAATACTCACAGAGAAGTAATGGGGGGGAGGGGGGAGCGTCGTTTTGGTGCCATGTACATGAATGGGAGAAAATCCCGCAGATGCTGTCATACGTAGGTATGGCAGAAGTATATGTAGGATCAATCAGACAAACTAGGGTTGGTAAAGTAATTTAGGGGGTTATTAGAGTTCCAAAATCGAAGAATAAGCGGAAAAAAAAAAAAAAAACTATATATAAAAAAAACCATAAAAAATTCTAATACACCCCCCTTTCCCTAAAAGTCAACTAAATTAAAGACAAGTAAAAATTATACCACAATAGGTATCACCTTGTATCCAAAAAATGCAAGAGATCCATGAATGCACCGACCCCAAAAGAAATAAAAGAGAAATTGAGCCGTAAAAATTAACTCTAAAAGAATACCGTCGCAATTTGCGGTTTTTCCACAATTCTTTGGATTTGGACTTGTATCCCGTTCCGGACACAGCAGGGATATAACCCCTTACGAGCTGGGACCCCTTTTTAGGTTTTTTCACTCACCACCTTCAGAAAATCTATAACTTTTTTATTTTTTTTCCACATGACAACGAAAATTGCCACTAGTTTAATATCCATGCCGTTGTACTGGGAGGAAGAGTGAAAAAAATTCCCAAATGCAGTGTGTGTATGCGAAAAATGGGTAGAAAAAAAGCAGTTGTATCTGTGTTCTTTTATGTGGATTTTTAAGGATTCACTTATGTGAAAAAAGGCGCCACAAAAATGCAGGTTCTACATTACTCTGTAGGACGAGGGGGCAAAAAAAAGGGGGACCAGAGGTGGAGCAGAGGGGGGGTGGGGGAGAAGGGGGGCAGACAGGGACAAGAAGGAAAAACGGGACAAGTTTTTTTTTTTTAATTTTGACATCTTCTAATTGGGACGCCAATAACAAGTCATAATTTGGTAGATATGTAGAGAGCTGTGGATGGATGTGCCATTTGTGGTGAAGTTTGATGGCGGTGATTCATGCTAGAAATTTTAAGGAAACTAGATGCAACCTTTTTTTGATACATTTTTTTTTTAATTGTTTCAAAAATGTAAAAAAAAAAAAGTGCCAAATTTTGGAACTATTATGGCCGCTATTTTACGGTATGGGGTAAAACGCAGTGAAAAAAGAACGTTATTTTTTATTTGATAGATCAAGGCATTTCCCGGGACAACAGTGTATACCTAAGGGGGTGAGGAGGTGGACGAAAGGAGGGAAGGAAGAGGGAGACGAGGGCGAGGGGAGAAGAGTGAGGGAGGGAAGGAGGGGAAAGGTGGGGGGGTGGAGGGAGAAGGGGGGGGGAGAGGGGACGGCGGAGATGGTTAAGACTCAGTAAGGGCAGAGTGATGGCAACCTATGGCAACTGGTGACAGAAAAGATGGCACTACAGAAGCCCATTTCTTTGGGGAACTCAGCCCACAACCCAGGAACAGAAGTGTCCCCAAAAAAATAGGAAACAAAATCAAACCAATCTTACTGCAAGTCCCAAGGCAACTAAGAGATGATGCTATCAGCACTATTTTAAAGTGAACGTAGGAATTGGCTAGGTGTGAACTTCGAGGGAAAGGTTAGAAAAGTGGTGACAGAGAACTGACAAAAATACCATTCAAAGGGGAGCCTCGATTCTTGGACGACACAATTCTTGCTCTATAGAGAGACCCTGGAGGGGAGAAGCTAAACGAAATGTGTCTGAACTGAATTTGCCCTCATTCTTTCAACTGTTAGTGATGCTCAGGTGGGGCCGATATACGATAAAAAGATTGGGAAAATCATGGAGCAAGCAATATAAGTTACTACTGTAAAAGCCATGTTGGCCATTCGACGGTATAGTGTATTTTGGTTGTTGAGTTTGGGCACTCTGTCTCCAAAAGATTCGCATCACTGCCTCTAGTCGCGGTTAATCAATAGGTTGGCCCGAAACTGATCGATCCTTATCTTATACTGCCTCACAGTTATGGCATATATAGGAGGATTTTCATCTCCTCATTCATTACCAAGTGCGTAATTAGAAACAATTAAATGGAATGGGTTTAAAAACTGGGAACAGCCTTGGGATCTTTCGCAAGACCCGATGCAGTAACCTAGGCTAAATATCAAATTAGGCGAGAAATAGATGATGAGCGAGGACACAACGAGGAAAGCGAAAATCCTTGGCAAGATGGCGGCACCATGCATCGCAAAATCTTATTAGGAAAACAGCCTAATGCATCGGTGCTAGAACGATCGCGCGGTATTAAGGTAAAGTTACCGGTGAGCATTTGACTGACAAATTGCAGCAAGAATTACCGGCTATGAAGAGGGCTCAGCTCGCAATCCCTTTCTATGCACCCGGGACCTGGCTTGGGACGTCGGGGGGGGGGTAGGTTTAAAAAAACGTCAATATGAATGCAATTTGTTAAGCAAAAACAAGAAGTGAAAAATGAAAGACGCAAAAACAAAAAAAGGGCCTTGACATTAACGGATTAAATGAGGATGGTGCCAAGTATGAAGGGAATGAGGGAGGAAAACTATACTGTTAGCATATTCTATAATATGAGGTGAAGTTTTGAAAAAATGTTTAGAGGATTTGTGTTTGAGCAAACCTGGAGATAATAAACTGGAAAGCATAGTGTGGGGGGGGGAGATTTGAGAGAAAAGGTTGGGAAAAGGGGGGACGTCGCAGCGTCAGGGGGCCCAGAGGCACTGGACAGGGGCTACAAGAGAGAATGCGAAGAGCGGAAAGGAAAAATGTGGGGCGGGAAAGATATGACGCTTCTAAATCCAAAGGTAAAATGTTTAGGAATTTTTATATTTGCACAACTGGTTCAACACCGTAATAGGTCGAATCTAAATGGGCTGGTTTTTCACCGCTCCCTCTGTCCCGTTTCATCTCCGCTCCGCTCTCCCCTTCTTACTCCACTTCCCTCATGCTCGATCAGTCCCATTCATCTCTCCCCTTCACTCCGCTATGCTCCGCTCCCCCCTCCTCCGCTATGCTCCGCTCCCCCCTTTCCTCGCTCCCCTTCCTCGCTAGCTGCCGCTCCGCCCCCCTCTCTCCACTGCCGCGCCCCCTTCTCTCTCCTAACTCCGCTCCCCTCCCCCTTGCTCCGTCAGCTCCCCCTCCCCTCCTGGGAGAATTTCTGGAGAATAAACGACATAAAGTAAGTTTATTGTGTCTAGGATATGTGATGGGTGTATGTAATGTAATATAGTGTATATGTTGTGTACATGTAGTAGATGTGTGTAGGTAATGTGTATATGTATGTGTTATTATGTGATTATGTATCCGCTAGAATTTTATACTACCTGAGCCATAGTCCCTATGCATTTTATTACTACATGCGTTACGTTATGCGTTTTATCCTAACCTGGTGGTAGACAATACATGTATTTATGTACTACTGGCGATATGCTGTATGTATGTTATACTAATGGCGATATGCTGTATGACATATTATACTACATGGCGGTATACTCTGTATGCATGTAGAATACCATGCGATATCATGTATGCATTTGATACATTGGCCGATATTCTAGTATGAATGATAAAAATCACGTCTCGAAAGCGGGGCAAAGTACGAGATTAGACCGGATACAGAGGGAAAGGGCCGCTGTCTGCCTTTATATCAACAACCATGCGCAAGTCGGTGTCGAGCATTCTATACTTACATGGCGTACGTGTATGCAATTTTAATATAATGCTCGGTAAGCTGTATGCATTCTTTTAGCAATGGTACCGGCCGAAGTCTTCTTTGTATTCCCACGCCCGACATAGCTAGCTGAAGAGGAAGGAAGACTGAAATCTGTTTTACTGAAATTTCCATGATTGCTTGCCGCGTGGAGGGGGGAGGAGGGGGGGGGGGAGTCTTTCTATGGCTCGCCTAGGCAGAGACAGCCTTGGTACACACCTTTCCCCCCCCCTCATCGGTGTCACAGACTTTTTAGCCGGACCTGTCACCAGTGATAGTTAGAACAGTGTATCACATGACTGGCCCCCCAATGGATTATGTATACACATTTAGGCCTTTGGCTTAGGGGCTTCAGTTTTTTACAGCTTTCACGGTTGCATCCAAAAATAACATTTTGTACTCTTGGTAGTAAGATCACAGGGGGACTAATTGATACAAGTGGTTTTAATACATTTTTGTACAAAATGAAAACTCATTACGAAAAGACAATTGGTTTTGCCATCTGTATGATGCTAAACTTTTCCATACTTTGGGGGTACCGAGTTGTGTGAGGATGTCATTTTTGTTGAACGAGCTGACGGTAGGTTGTACTTCCAGTGCACATCGACTCCACCTGCAGTAATGGAGCACCATACACTGATGGACAGGAGCTTCCTGTCCGGACGGAGAGGCCCCTGCCCAATTGTAGTAGCCGTAGCAGGGAGCCTGATTATTGGCGACTTTCGAGACTGCCAAACACCAGGGGACCATGCGCAAATCATCTGATTGCAGGATATGGCGCTGGTCTCCAAGCGTCCAAGATGATGCGCATCTGCGTTTCGTGATCATCATCTGCACAAAACAACTCTGAAATGTTGCTGCTGATTTTCCAACTAATGAAACTACTTGGTGACAAAATTACTCCATATGGTATATCCTGAACAGAGGGCCCCTGAGCCCACATCACTACTGTGACCACTACAGCCGTGAACATAGGGGGGAATAAAAGGAATAAATAAAAAAAACAGGTACCAACACGAACAACCAGACGCAGAAGGGGGCGCCACTCTCATGAATTAACAGTGCATGAGATAAACCTTTTAGAGGCCGAAGTGCCCAAACCACAACAAAGACACACTTGTTATCGCAGAGTGCCAGCACAGAAAAATTTAATTTGGATTTATACTCCCTTCTCATTGATACCAAGCACCTGAGGGACACAATAAAGCAGAAAATAGTCCCAGGTAGAACTGTCACTTTTTAAAATAGATTGTGCCACAGCAAAGTCTGGGCTGTCTGGGACTTCAGGAAGATACCTGGGAAGTCATCTCTGGTGATGGCTGAGAGTGCCCTACGAAAGGGCTCCGAGTTGCCACCTCTGGCCCCAGTTGCATAGGCGCCATCAATGCCATATTATTAAATACACGCGCTCTCAGCACAGCCCGCCATATAAATCAGCAGGAAGAGTGCGGCGGTAAGTGACTTATTGTCATAGAAGGGGCGTTAATGACGTTATAGGCCGTGGGTGACCGGGGGGGTTTGTCATGTCTCCCTATGACTAAGGGAACTGTCAATATGAGAACCAAGGCACAACCTGCTTCACGGGAAGCAACCAGCTTCCTCCGGGGCGAGGCGAGAGCGCGGCGGTGAGGTTTAGTGGGATGAGGGACGAGATGAGAGTCCCCCGGATTCAGCCTGCATCTCCAGGGCGGGACCAAGAGCTACACCCGGCCCTCGAGGGTGAGGCCCAGACAGGCGGGCTTCCCGGGCAGGCAGGACGAGATGAGAGTCCCCCGGATCAGCCTGCAGCTCCCGGCTCCTCTCGGGCGAGGTCACAGCAGGCGGGTGCGACACAGGGCGGGAGAAAACGTCGCTACCGTCCGGGGCAGCGAGCCCTTATGGAGATACGGAAGTACCAGTCGTCCACAGATCTGCTCCTCAGCAAAGCCCCGTTCGGCCGAGTGGTGAGGGAGCTCTGTATGAAATATACCCGAGGAGTGCCCTTGTCGTGGCAGAGCTTAGCCATAAGGGCTCTGCAGGAGGCGGCAGAGGCTTTCCTAGTGCGGCTCCTGGAAGACTCCTACACGTGCAGTCTACATGCCAAGAGGGTCACCCTGCAGCGCAGTGACATCCAGCTGGCCCGCAGGATCAGGGGCATCCAAGGTGGACTGGGCTGATCGAGGAAGACTGAAGCCTCTAGTTGTGTGTTATTACCCCCCATCTTGGGGTTTTGGAAAGTTTTAAAGTTTTCTGTGTTTGCAAGTTTTAGGAAATCATGTGTGTAGTGTCATACATTGCCCACATAGTGCTAATATGGATCATATACCTCCATATAGTGTCTGTACAAGGTTATGTGCCTCATCACTGACAAAGAGGAGATTCTAGCAGTTCCCATTGTCTTGTAATAGTCCTATCAGGAGAATAGGGGGCCGCCCAATCCCTGTACATGCAGGTCACCCTCCATCTACTTGTAAGAAAATAGTGATCCTTAGTCATCTATACTTAGGTCACCCACAGAAGTAAATAGAGAAACTCCTTCAAGGAAATTCCTCTAAAATCATGCAGGTCTCTCTGCCAAACCAAAAAGGTTTGCAATCTCCATCCACCACCAATAATAACTATAGTGATGTGTGTTCTTTTTAGTTTAATGTTCTCACCTCCACAACCATGCGCTTCAGATTCCTATTAGATGGTAAAAGCGGTGACAGCCCCAGTAAATGTCCACTAAAGCCCTGTGCATTGGAGCTTGGGCTGGAACAGTTGTCTTGGTTAAAATTATACAAAGTTTACATGGAAAAATTGTATTGTTGGATTAAACGTTTAGTGATTAGTTATGCGTCCCTTATATTCATGTGCACTTAGTTTAGAGGTTACGCCTGGAACATGAAGACAATGACTTGTCATGGCAACAGGCGTCATTCTCAGGATAGAATTGCATTAGTTGCAATTGTGGACACAGGCCCTCACCCACAGTGGGAGCATGCATAGAAGTAAACAGTGGTGTGATTGTGTGTTGGTGGCATGAGGAGTCCACTGCTAAAGGCAGTCTAGTACATTAAAATAACTGAAACCCAACATTCTTTTAACTAGTATAGGTCCATGCCATTCTGCCGACCACCAGGGGTTGGAGAAGTGAAACATCCTTGATGTACATATTTTATCCCCTATCATTAAAAATACAGGCAAATTCAAAGTGTAGAAATATCAGTCTTAATATTAAGGACAACTTCGACAAACAACGACCCAATCGGAACACCATCAAATAACCCCCCACACAACAGATAATATTTCAAACAGCTAAACACCATTCTGTACGTTTTTGTGTCAAAATGTTAGTGCGAGTGGGAAAAAAAGTAGATGGGCAATGTCCAGAAAAATCAACTTTGAAGGAGATGTGCATTTTTTGTATTAAAGTTAAAGGTAGGAGGCGGAGAGTTTAAACAACTGAAAGCAAAACGGACTGGAGATATATAACAGAAATAACCTAAAGTGCCCTGAAAGCTTGCTTGACGGCAGAGTGTTTTAAAAATCTCCAACTCCGTGCTATACCATCTAAATTTCAAAGTTGATTTTCTGGATGATACCACACCACTGGGCCCATGAAAACAAAACATGATCTGGAAGCTCGTTAAGCTGCTAGAGCAAACCTGCTGGTAGTGGTTATAGGGTCAAAAGTCTTCGACAGGTATCTTAATCTGATTGTCCTTTAGAGAGGGTACATACCTTACCACAGGTAACACGGTGTAAAGTAAGACATCAGTGATAAATTTATTTTGCCTCTGCCAAACATAATACATACCTTAACACTTCAGATATGAAATCTTTCATTTGTGTTTAACCATGTATTCTATTAAGCCAATTTCTATCTTCACGTTCAGAAACTAGCGTACAACGCAGTACGACTTAACCCCTCACAATGACACAACCCTTTTCCATTTTGGCTTTTATGAATGCAGTGAAAAAAGCCTACTTATTTTATTTTTCCACTTACGGAGCCATATGGTGTTGTTAATGCAGGAAAAAATTGATGCTTACCTATTGCAAAATTGAATATTTTGTGGTAATGTAGAGTGTAATGGAAGCTGGAATAATGTACAAATAGTAGCAAAGGAAAAAAAGAGATGGCAAAAATTGGTAAAGACAGAAAATTGTTACCTGCGGAGGAGGTCTCCCGATTATTTATGATTATGGCAATGGCCCAGAAAACAGAACAAAAGGTAACCAGAAAGCAGCAGGGCGTAAGCTGTATGTTAAGAAACACACAAACCTATTAGGTTCACTACAATAATAACCTTTATTTTTGACCTTGAAAGATGGAATAGATTTTCATACATTAATGTTTTAAAATTAAAAGAAAGAGGATGACATATTCTTTTAAGTTATGGTGGTAAAGGGGGAACCGAGCTTATATTTTATCAATGCTTATATTCTTATTTGGTCAGTACAATATTAGTGAACGTTGGTAGTTTGATGGCCTTTGTCAACTTTTATATATTTTAGTCGAGAGGATTTATGTTTTTTTATCTCAGGTAGTATGTAGAAACTTCAAACTGGCATGCCAGAGAATTGTGCAGACCGGACAATCGACACCCTCACTTGTATACCACAGAAGTTAGTGACTGGACTGTCAAATTGGCAGTATCAGTATGGACACTGGTTTAAGAGCTAAACTAGAAGTTTGTACACAAGCTGTCTAATGGTGATAGTCAACCGCGTATTTGAAGGGGATATGCGTGGAATCCTCCCTTAACGTCCCACCTACAATCTGGAACTCCTACAGAGAAGAGATGTCCTATAGCTGGCTAAAGTAAAAAAAAAATTGAACGGCTCACTATGTTTTCCATATATTTGTCATTCCACCCTACAATAATTACGTGTAGCACAAGACACCAGACTGAGCTAAAAACTAAAAAACAACAAGTACCCCCCCCCCCCCCCCCCCTACGAATGTTATTGAGACACAAAGTATGTGACGTTTTTTTCAGGGGAAACCGAGGTTAATATTCGCGTTAGTACACAAGTGTCAGACTATATTCCACTGTTCGTCACTAAATTCGGTATACTTCTGGTATCGAAGTCCGGACTGAAACAAATTCTGGCAATGCAGCTGAGTTTCATCACTACCTGGGATAAAAAAGACATAAATCCCTCTCAATTAGTTATAAGCGAAAAGTGATTGAAAGGCGAGTAACTGCGACACAAAATATGTAGTGCTGACCCCAATAAGACATATAATGGCTGGATCCCTGCCACCCTAAAAGTCCATCTTTAAGACGTTAAAATAAAGGTTATATTGTAGTGACAAGGGTTGTGTGCCCAATGGACAATTTTTTAATCTGATTTTTACATATTTGTTGAATGAACCCAAGTTCTCAATGTATATGAAAAAAAAACTAATTTTCTTGTATATTACAGGCACCAACAAATAGACAAAATGGATAACACATTTTGCAAGGAAATGAATTTATTCCTTTAGATTTATACAATTTTAGACAATACTTTTTGACAAAAAACTTTCATTTCAGACATCGTACTCCATTATTTTTAACCCAGGATGAAACACTTAAAAGGAGGTGAACACAATTTGGTAAAGTTGTGTTTGATGCAGGTGAGGGGTTTTTGTTAGTTTCTAATAATGGGTTATTCATGCGGGGATTTACTATTATTATAGATCATCTCAAAGGCAGTTGAAAACCCAAGCAGAAAAACTCTCTCAAATCACCTGGAATTCTTTTCTTAAAGCGTTCACCAAAGTAATAACCAAATTTAAAATGAACACCTGGCACAAATTTGAAAACATGGGAAAGTGTCAGGAAGCGTTAAGGTGCAAAATGGCCTGGTCGTTAAAGGTTTTCTTACCAACGGAATCAAGGATTATAAACAAAAGCCTACGACATTAAAAAAAAAAACAGTAGTGCTGTGCCCAACTGACAGGAATGCACAGGAAAAAAACTCTGACAGGAAAAAATATGCAAATGAGCCTGGCGGCACCAGGCTTCATAGATGTTAATAGGCCTGGAGCACTCAGGCTCATTTGCATAAAATGTTTAAAGCTATTTTTGTCTTAGACACAAGGGCATAAAATGCTTTATAAAGAAAGAGTGGATCCTGTCAGAGGGGACACACCACCTGTATGTTCAGTGTTGGTTTGGACTCAATTCTTCATCATGGTGGTGAGAGTTCCTTAGAGGGGTAGATAACAGTTGACACTTTGTAGGTCCAAATGAAACAATCACAATTATTTTTTGGGGTGAGCCCTCTCAATAGCCTAGTCAGAGTTACAGAAATAAATAAAAACACAAGAGAACAAACTGTGATCGTCCGAACTAATGAATACTCACAGAGAAGTAATGGGGGGGAGGGGGGAGCGTCGTTTTGGTGCCATGTACATGAATGGGAGAAAATCCCGCAGATGCTGTCATACGTAGGTATG
The DNA here is from genome assembly GCA_019512145.1 of Engystomops pustulosus. Taxonomy (NCBI): domain Eukaryota; kingdom Metazoa; phylum Chordata; class Amphibia; order Anura; family Leptodactylidae; genus Engystomops; species Engystomops pustulosus. The sequence continues at coordinate 147,654,553 of CM033643.1, forward strand.
GCAGAAGTATATGTAGGATCAATCAGACAAACTAGGGTTGGTAAAGTAATTTAGGGGGTTATTAGAGTTCCAAAATCGAAGAATAAGCGGAAAAAAAAAAAAAAAACTATATATAAAAAAAACCATAAAAAATTCTAATACACCCCCCTTTCCCTAAAAGTCAACTAAATTAAAGACAAGTAAAAATTATACCACAATAGGTATCACCTTGTATCCAAAAAATGCAAGAGATCCATGAATGCACCGACCCCAAAAGAAATAAAAGAGAAATTGAGCCGTAAAAATTAACTCTAAAAGAATACCGTCGCAATTTGCGGTTTTTCCACAATTCTTTGGATTTGGACTTGTATCCCGTTCCGGACACAGCAGGGATATAACCCCTTACGAGCTGGGACCCCTTTTTAGGTTTTTTCACTCACCACCTTCAGAAAATCTATAACTTTTTTATTTTTTTTCCACATGACAACGAAAATTGCCACTAGTTTAATATCCATGCCGTTGTACTGGGAGGAAGAGTGAAAAAAATTCCCAAATGCAGTGTGTGTATGCGAAAAATGGGTAGAAAAAAAGCAGTTGTATCTGTGTTCTTTTATGTGGATTTTTAAGGATTCACTTATGTGAAAAAAGGCGCCACAAAAATGCAGGTTCTACATTACTCTGTAGGACGAGGGGGCAAAAAAAAGGGGGACCAGAGGTGGAGCAGAGGGGGGGTGGGGGAGAAGGGGGGCAGACAGGGACAAGAAGGAAAAACGGGACAAGTTTTTTTTTTTTAATTTTGACATCTTCTAATTGGGACGCCAATAACAAGTCATAATTTGGTAGATATGTAGAGAGCTGTGGATGGATGTGCCATTTGTGGTGAAGTTTGATGGCGGTGATTCATGCTAGAAATTTTAAGGAAACTAGATGCAACCTTTTTTTGATACATTTTTTTTTTAATTGTTTCAAAAATGTAAAAAAAAAAAAGTGCCAAATTTTGGAACTATTATGGCCGCTATTTTACGGTATGGGGTAAAACGCAGTGAAAAAAGAACGTTATTTTTTATTTGATAGATCAAGGCATTTCCCGGGACAACAGTGTATACCTAAGGGGGTGAGGAGGTGGACGAAAGGAGGGAAGGAAGAGGGAGACGAGGGCGAGGGGAGAAGAGTGAGGGAGGGAAGGAGGGGAAAGGTGGGGGGGTGGAGGGAGAAGGGGGGGGGAGAGGGGACGGCGGAGATGGTTAAGACTCAGTAAGGGCAGAGTGATGGCAACCTATGGCAACTGGTGACAGAAAAGATGGCACTACAGAAGCCCATTTCTTTGGGGAACTCAGCCCACAACCCAGGAACAGAAGTGTCCCCAAAAAAATAGGAAACAAAATCAAACCAATCTTACTGCAAGTCCCAAGGCAACTAAGAGATGATGCTATCAGCACTATTTTAAAGTGAACGTAGGAATTGGCTAGGTGTGAACTTCGAGGGAAAGGTTAGAAAAGTGGTGACAGAGAACTGACAAAAATACCATTCAAAGGGGAGCCTCGATTCTTGGACGACACAATTCTTGCTCTATAGAGAGACCCTGGAGGGGAGAAGCTAAACGAAATGTGTCTGAACTGAATTTGCCCTCATTCTTTCAACTGTTAGTGATGCTCAGGTGGGGCCGATATACGATAAAAAGATTGGGAAAATCATGGAGCAAGCAATATAAGTTACTACTGTAAAAGCCATGTTGGCCATTCGACGGTATAGTGTATTTTGGTTGTTGAGTTTGGGCACTCTGTCTCCAAAAGATTCGCATCACTGCCTCTAGTCGCGGTTAATCAATAGGTTGGCCCGAAACTGATCGATCCTTATCTTATACTGCCTCACAGTTATGGCATATATAGGAGGATTTTCATCTCCTCATTCATTACCAAGTGCGTAATTAGAAACAATTAAATGGAATGGGTTTAAAAACTGGGAACAGCCTTGGGATCTTTCGCAAGACCCGATGCAGTAACCTAGGCTAAATATCAAATTAGGCGAGAAATAGATGATGAGCGAGGACACAACGAGGAAAGCGAAAATCCTTGGCAAGATGGCGGCACCATGCATCGCAAAATCTTATTAGGAAAACAGCCTAATGCATCGGTGCTAGAACGATCGCGCGGTATTAAGGTAAAGTTACCGGTGAGCATTTGACTGACAAATTGCAGCAAGAATTACCGGCTATGAAGAGGGCTCAGCTCGCAATCCCTTTCTATGCACCCGGGACCTGGCTTGGGACGTCGGGGGGGGGGTAGGTTTAAAAAAACGTCAATATGAATGCAATTTGTTAAGCAAAAACAAGAAGTGAAAAATGAAAGACGCAAAAACAAAAAAAGGGCCTTGACATTAACGGATTAAATGAGGATGGTGCCAAGTATGAAGGGAATGAGGGAGGAAAACTATACTGTTAGCATATTCTATAATATGAGGTGAAGTTTTGAAAAAATGTTTAGAGGATTTGTGTTTGAGCAAACCTGGAGATAATAAACTGGAAAGCATAGTGTGGGGGGGGGAGATTTGAGAGAAAAGGTTGGGAAAAGGGGGGACGTCGCAGCGTCAGGGGGCCCAGAGGCACTGGACAGGGGCTACAAGAGAGAATGCGAAGAGCGGAAAGGAAAAATGTGGGGCGGGAAAGATATGACGCTTCTAAATCCAAAGGTAAAATGTTTAGGAATTTTTATATTTGCACAACTGGTTCAACACCGTAATAGGTCGAATCTAAATGGGCTGGTTTTTATTAGTTATGCGTCCCTTATATTCATGTGCACTTAGTTTAGAGGTTACGCCTGGAACATGAAGACAATGACTTGTCATGCAACAGGGTCATTCAGGTAGAATTGCCTTAGTTGCAATTGTGACACAGGCCTCACCCACCAGCTGGGAGCCGATAGAAAGTAACAGTGCTGTGTGTTGTGTGTGCATGAGGTCCACTGCTAAAGGCACAGTACATTAAAAATAACTGAACCCAACATTCTTTTTAACTAGTATAGGCTCCACTGCATTCTGCCGACCACCAGGGGTTTGGAAAGTGAAACATCCTTGATGACATATTTATCCCCTATCATTTAAAAAAGACATTCATAATTAAAAAACACATTTAAAGGAAACTTGTCACCAGCAACTGGCCTAATAAACCACCAACAGTATATTGTCAAACAGCTTAACACCT